>NW_004624737.1:6081861-6092215 GCF_000247695.1 Heterocephalus glaber | reverse complement strand
CCAAGAGACTCATGTAATGGTACAAGATCCCAATGATGAATGTAACTGTATTGTATACCTAAAATGTACCAACAAAGTTAATGGGGAAAAAAAAAAGGAAGTCTTTATTCTTGGAAGATATAAACAGAAGTATTTAGGTGTGAAGTGTGATAGATTAGATAAGATAGCTAGAAATATATTTATATATATGCATTTTATATATGATATATTTATTTTCTGTCTATTCACACACATTCTTTTAAAATATAATTTATATTTTAAATTTTTCAATTCAAAGTTAGAGAGAAATTCTATATCTCAGAGTTTTAAAACTTGAGCATATAATTTTGTTTTAAAACAATTTAACTTATTAGTTCTTTAAATTGTTACTTGGTATATTTTCAAACAAACAATATATGAGTCTACGTTACAAAAGCATATATGTTTTTATCAAAAAGGGTGAGATGGTTGAATATCCATGAAGAAAAGAATGATAAACATTACTTCACACTATAAGTTAAAATGATCTTTTAATAAAATGTGGACCCATATGTAACAGGTAAAACTGTAAGATATTTAGAAGAATACTTAAGAGTATTTGAGACTTTGGGCTGGCAAATAATATTTTATATATGAAGAAACATTAGAAGGCACAAATTAAATCATTGACAAGTTGGGCTCTATAAAAATTTAAAACTTCTTGAGAGAGATTTTAAGGAATCAAAAGTTATATTAAAAGAAAAAAGCACAGCCTAGGAGTAAATTTTTGTAAAACTTATCATAAAGAATTTTTATATAAAATGTAAAGATCAACAATTAAAAATAAAAATCTAAGCACCCTGTGTTAGTTACTATTCTCTTGTTGCTAAGACAAAATACCCAGCACCAAAAATTAAAAGGGGGGGTTATCTGGCTTACAGTTAATAGAAGTTTCAGTCCATAACCAGCCGACTCCAAAGCAGGGATGACAAACAAGCATGGCAGAGCAGAAACATTATGGCACACACAAGGTAGCAAGGTAACAAGAGAGTTTAACAGCATCTTCCTGACCCTTTTATCTTATTCACACTACTGGGATTTGGATGGTGCCAAACTAATCATTCACGTATATCGGTTTGATAATCACACACCTTTAACCCAAGCATCACACATTCCAGATTCAACTACCCCTGAAAAAGAAAGTCCCACCTCCTCTGCATGAGGCTTTGAGGGGCAGGACATCTAAACACAAACCATACCATACCCCAATAAAAATGACTATATAATTTCTTTTTCTTTTTTTTCTTTTTGGTACTGGGAATTGAACTCAGGACCTTGCGCTTGCAAGGCAGGTGCCGGAACCACTGAGCTAACTCCCCAGCCCCAGTGACTATATAATTTGAGCATAGAATCAAAGGAGATAAATGAATGGACTATCAACACTTGAGAAAAAGCAAACCATTTTTATTTGCCAAGAAAACGAGAGTTAAAACAAAATGTGATATCATTACCCAACAACTATAGTGGCCAAAATACAGAAAGACAACCAGTGAAAAAGTGTGGAGAACATCTGCAGCAACTGGGACAGTCATACATTGCTAATGGCAATGTAAAATGGCACAGCCATACTAAAAAAACTGGTGGTGTGACAAAAGATTAACATTTAAGCAACAATCCTAACCCTAGGTATTATTAATAGAAATGGAAATTTATCTCCACATAGGAAACTGTATGCAAATGTTCATAGCACCTCTATTAAAATAGTCAAAAACTAAAAATAATTTGAATACCCATCAACTAGGGAACAGATAAACAATATGTGGTTCTCCTTATTTTGGAATCCTCCTCACAAATAAAAACAAACTAAAGTAGAATAACAAGAATGAATCTTACACACATTCTGCCACTAAAAAAGCCAGAGAAAAGACTGATATTGATTATAAATTATTCCATTAACATCACATCTCATTATTTGCAATCTTGAGAAGGTAAATTATAAGTCTAAAAATAAAATCAATGGTTATTGGGGGCTACAAGTAATAGAAAAGCATTGATTCCAAAGGAACATGAAGGAAATTTGAAAAAGATGGAAATGTTTTATATATTGGCTGTTTTGGTGGTTACATGAATTTATGTATTTTTTCTCTTATATGAGAAACTCAGAGCAAAAATAAAGAGCAAGGAGCTGGGGATTTAGCTCAGTGGCACCATGCCTGCCTCGCAAGCACAAGGTCCTGAGTTTGATCCCCGATACCAAAAGAAAAAAAAAGAAAATAAATAATAAATAAATAGCAAAATAAAATACAGAAAATAGAAATTAGGGAAATAGATCATTCTAAAAGGAGAAGGAGATCAAGAAATGGAGGGAAGAGAAAAGGAGGGAAGGGATAATGGATAGGAAAAAAGGAATTGGGATGTGTTATGTATATGTACCAATTCTACACAAGGAATGTAAATATTATGTACTGCAAACAAGTACAAAAAAAAGGGAAGGAGATCAAGGGATAGATGGAAAATGGAGAGGAGAGGGAGGAAAGGAAAGGAAGATTTAAAAAAGGAATTAAGATGTGTTATGTACATGTACCAAGTTCCCACAAGGAATATAAACATTATATAAACTAAAATATTTAAAAATCAACAAAAAAATCAGAGTTTGTTATGGCTTGTATCTAGATGTCCCTCTAAAGCCTCATGAAGTCATAGATGGGGCTTTTTCAGAGGTGGCTGGATCTTGAGTGTGTGATGCTGGGATAAAGGGTATGTAATTACTAAAATCAGTCCACTGATTGGTTTGGTACAGCCCTAATCCTGGTAGCCTAGATACAATATAAAAGGGTCAGAAAGATGCTGTTAAGGTCCCTTGCTTGATTGCTTTGCTACTTTCTGCCCACCATGAACTGTTTGTCCTCTGCAATTCCTGTCTGCCATGCCACCCTACCTTGGAGTCAGCGAATTATGGACTGAACCCTCTACAAACTGTGAGCTAAATAAACCTTTCCTCCCTTAACTTATGAGTGTTGGATATTTTGTCCCAGCAACAAGAAAAGTAACTAAGATGGAGTTGAACCACACCTTTCAACAAATGGATTTAACAGATATTTACAGAGTGTTGTATCCAACAACCACAGAATACACATTCTTCTCAGCAGCACAGAACTTTCTCCAAAATAGGCTACATGATAGGCTGAAGCAGGATTTAAAGGAAAACAAGTTTTTCCCATTCTTGGTCAGTCCCTGCCCAGGATCACACCCCCACCCCATATCCCTGTAGCTATAACTCCCTGTTCTGGTACAGGTAAAATTGGCAACTATGTCCTGTGAACAAGTTTATCTCATCTTGTTCTCATAAGATTCACAGGGCTCTGTCTTCTTTCAAGGCTAAATTACAAAACTGTCTCCCCTTGTCCTGTTTATGTAAACTCACTAGCTACATCTTTTCTTTAATACTTAGTCTTTTTTGGGCAGAAGTCTGACTGAGATGGTGTACACCTAAATAAATCCTCCTGTTTCCCATTGTTCTCTCCTGTCTCTTGGATTCTGCAACAAAGCCATTAAGCTTGCTTAAATAAATACAAAAGAATTAAAATTATCCCAAACATATTATCAGACCATAGAGCAAGCTTAATAATCTAGAAGAAATGAACTAATTTTTGGACACATACATACACATTAGCATTAGTTTTTTATGTATTCTAGATATTAGTCCTCTATCTGAGGAACAGCTAGAAAAATGTTTTCCCATTCTGTAATTTGTCTCTTCATTCTACTGGTTGCTTCCTTTTCTGTACAGAAGCTTTTTGACTTGATATAATCCCCTTTGTTGATTCATGGTGATATATAAATAATGTGCAACAGACCAGGCCTTTGTCTGTTGCCAACCCTTCCCTGTATTTTTGCCATAGGATGTTCTGTTCAAACAACATAACAGTGTTCCTGCCCAATGGATCAAAACATTCTGTTCAAGCAATGTAACTGTTTGTGCTGCAGGACGTTTGTACTTAAGGTTTCAAAAATGTTGTTAACTCTGTCCATCCTTCTCAATGAGCATAATCTCCCAGTAGGTGGGCTCACCCCTACACATACCACCAAAGATCTCTATATAAGGGTGCTTGCATTTCTATTCAGGGCTCAGACTTCAGAGTACTAACTCCTGAGTCCATCAGCATAATAAAGAATTCCTCCATTTCTCTGAGTGCCATTCAACTTCTTCACCACTAGAGACTTTCAAATAGCCAAAACAACTTGGCTGTAACAGCTGGCTATAACACAGAGCTGTAACACTTGGCGGCAATGCTGAGCTGTCTCACTTCTCCATAGCAATGGTATTATATCCTGTGTAACTGAAGTTCTGTTCAAGTACTCTTTGCCTATGCCTAAGTCTTCAAGAGTTCTGCCAATATTTTTCTCCCAGCAGATTCAATGTTTCTGTTCCTATATCTAAGTCCTTGATCTACTTTTATTTGATTCTAGACCAGACACCCTGTAGATATTTTTTAACTGTTTTAAAGATCACAAAATGTGTATATGCATCTGAACATCACACAGTACCCGAGTAATATGTACAGTTTTTGTAGTTCTATGTATCAGTTTAAAAATTAATTTAATTTAAATAAAAAGTAAAGTAGGAGCAGATGGGTGAGGACTTCAGCCACGTGGAGCTGGGGCTGCCGCCCCTGCCCCCACCCAGCCTCCGCCTGCAGCACCACCACCACCACCTGCACCTCTGGCCTCCTGGCTGCGGTGGTACCTGGTTCCACACTGCAGAGGCACAGCGGGTCATAAAGGCCATTGACCTGATCTCCAGAAGACAGAGCAGAAGTGAACAACAGAAAGAGGGCCTCTCTCAGGCTCTTTGATGAAAACTGAAGCCTACTAGAAAAATGAAGAGAATATCTGCAATAAAGGCACACTAGACCATCATAGTGGGTAAACTGGAGGGATCATGACCTCCCATCAGAACCTGGACTATCTTAAGGGGAAGGGCAGCTGGAACCTGCAGTAGAACCTTGCAGAGTTCAACCCTACAGGAGGGCAGGGAGCTCAACTTGGGACTTGCAGCCAGAAATCAGCATGAATCTCACAGGTCTGCTCCTGGCTTGCTGAGACTAATTGACTTATATCTACACACTGCCGTCCACATTATCTTTTGTGACAGCAGAGACATTCCCTGAAGGAGACCCTTCATTTTTATTCTTTATTTGTTATTCTCAAAATTCTTATTTTTTTCTCTTATTTTTAATTTTTTCTACTCTTTTCAAATTTTTTTTTCTCTTTCTTTTTTTCTTTCTTTTTTTCTTCTTTTCTTTCTGTCTGTCACTCTCTCACTCTCGCTCTCTTGCTCTCCCACATTACTTTTCATCTCCCTTTTTGTTCCTGTTTTGGCCCCAATGCAGATTTTGTCTTTCTTTTTCATTTCTTCTCTTTTTACTTCTCTCCATTATCATTAGTTTTAAAGGAAAGTAAATACAGTTTCTACCCTCCCTATTGGTTTTAGGTTGTTCTGTTCTCATCTTTGTTGCTTCATTCTGTCTTTTCCTCTTGTTTTCAACAGTTTCCTAGAGGTCGTGCGAGCTTCCTCTGTCCTCTGGCCACACTACTAACCTTTCCCTATCCTACCTATCTATCCTTCCCTCCCCAACTCCTTCTAAGTTCCCATCCTGAAGGGTAAAGTTGCTATATTGAAGAGTTTATTCACTATAAACATATTTTGTGTTGGTTCTTGATTTTGATTTAATTCTCACAGTTAAAGATGATAGATCAGTAACTACCACAAATTGTTGTTTTTTTGTTTTTTGTTTGGGTTTTTTTGGCGGGGGTGGCTACCAGGGATCGAACTCAGGACCTTGCTCTTGCAAGGCAGGCAGCCGAACCACTGAGCTAAATCCCTGGCCCACAAATTGTTGTTTTCTAAGCTGTGCCTCATGCTATTGTGTTGGTATCACTTGGGGTAAGGTGTTGTGATTGATCTAATCAGTTGTTCTTCCCGGTATAATGAAAGTGAGATAGCCTCAGAGTCATTAGAGACTCAAGACATAAAGACCAGCTATATCTGGAAGACACCTCTGAGAAACAATCATTCTGTAAGGCTTCAAAACACAAGCAACAAAGACACTTACAATAAACAATATCAAAGTATCAACCCAGGAATTAAACCAAGGACAGTACCAACAACAAAAATAGAAATGAGAAGACATTTAAGCAAGGCACAAATGCAGAATCCTAGCTCACCAAAGGAAAATTCTGGTGGAAATGAGGTGGAAAGGTCTGATAATCAACCACCTGGACACCCTGAACTGATAGTACGGGAAGTAACAAAACAGATGAATGAGGCTCTAGAAAAAATCAAAACAGAAATAATCTCCCCGATAACTACAGAAATGGTGAGCAGAATGAAAGACATGATTAGAGACTCTAGAACAGAAACAGATTAAATAATAGATGATTTCAGGACCATCATAGAAACCATGAATGCCCAACATAGGAAAGAAATGGAAACCATGAACGACTAATATAGGAAAGAAATGGAAACCATGAATGCCCAACATAGGAAAGAAATGGAATCCATGAAACAGATTTGAACAGATATCCAGGAGATTAAAAACTCTATTGAGAGCATACACACCAGTCTAAGGCAATCTGAAAACCCAATATCAGATATAGAAGACAGGATGGCAGTCAGTGACCATGAAAAGAGAGATCTCTTAAAAACAGTAAGGAACCATGGGATATTGATGCAACAGTTTCTAGATGATGCAAAGAATAATATAAGACTGATAGGAGTCCATGAAAATGCAGGAGAAAGTATAAATCATATTTTTAAAAAACTGTTGACAGAATTAATAACAGAAAATATCCCAAAAAGAGCAAAAGAATTTCACATAAAGATAAATGAAGCATATAGGACTCCAACTAGCCATGATCAAAAAAACTCTACACCTAGACACATAATAACCAAGATACTGGAAATCCAACAGAAGAACAAAATACTACAAGCAGTTATAGAAAAGGAAGAAAGCACATGCAAAGAAAAGCCCATCAGAATCACAGCAGACTCTTCAACACAAACCCTCAAGTCAAGGAGAGGCTGGAATGAGGTATTTCAAGCCCTAAAAGAAAACAACTTCCAACCTAGACTGATATATCCTGCAAAACTATCTTTCAAAATTGATAGGGAAATAAGATACTTCCATGACAAAGAACAGCTGAGAAATTTCATGAACTCTAAACCAACACTCCAAACAATTCTAACCAATATCCTAGAAAAAGACAACATAGGTCACAACTGCATGAGGCCCAACAGAGCAAATCCACCAGGCAAGGCAAGAAATTAAAGGGAGAGGGAGGAAAATAAAAAAGAACCAACAACAGGAAAATAACATGACAATGATAAGTCAATATATATCAGTTATAAACATCAATGTTAATGGCCTCAATTCACAAATCAAAAGAAACAGACTGGCAGAATGGATTAAGAAGCAAAATCCAACAATATGCTGTATACAAGTAATGCACCTAGTTCAATAAGAAACTCATAGACTGAAAGTAAAAGGATGGAAAACAGTTCTCCATGTGACATGAACCCAGAAAAAGAGGGAGTAGCTATCTTATTTGCAAACAAAGTAAATTTCAAACCAAAACTAATTAAGGGAGACAAAGAAGGTCACTACATCTCTGTAAAGCAAACAATCCAAGAGGAAACGATGACAAACATAAATATAAATGCACTAAATACTAATGCCCCCAGTTATACAAAACAAGTATTAGGGGACATGAAAAACCAAATAAGGACTAATGCAATAGTAGTAAGGGAACTTAATACCCCACTGTCCCAAATAGACAGATCATCTAGACAAAAATCAACAACAAAATAATAGAATGGAACCAAGCTTTTGAACAAATGGACTTAATAAACATCTACAGAATATTCCACATCACAAAATCAAAATATACATTCTTTTCAGCTGTGCATGGGTCATTTTTCAAAATAGACCACATAGTAGTTCACAGAACATGTTTAAGTACATGCAAAGGAATTAAAGTTATCCTATGTATATATCAGACTATAGTGCAATTAAACTGGAGATCAATAGCATAAGAAACTGCAAAAACTTCACAAACACATGGAAACTGAATAACAATCTCCTGAATAACCAATGGGTCACAGAGGAAATTAAAGAAATTAGACAGTTTTTAGGAATAAATGACAATGCCAATACGACATACAGGAATCTATGGGACACAATGAAAGGAATTCTAAGAGGAAAATTTGGTCTGGGGATTTAGCTCAGTGCTTTTGCTGCCTGCTGCATAAGTGCAAGGACCCAAGTTCAATCCCGGGTACCAAAAAAAAAAAAAAAGAGGGAAATTCCTAGCAGTGAATGCCCACATTAGAAAAACAGAGTGAGCTCAAATAAACAACTGAATGCTGAACCTTAAGCTCCTGGAAAAGAAAAGCAAGACAAGCCCAAATCTCCTAAAAGGGAGAAAATTATAAAGATCAGAGCAGAAATCAATGCAATGGAGACTAAGAAAACAATACAAAAAAATCAATGAATCAAAGAGTTGGTTTTTAAAAAGAATAAATAAAACTCATACACCCTTAACCAACCTTGTCCAAAAGAGGAAACAAAAGGCTCAAATACATGCAATTAGGAATGAAAAAGTCACAACAGATCTAGCAGAAATCCAGAGGATCATCATTATCTACTTTCAGAACCTGTACTCTAATAAAATGGAAAACACAGAAGAACTGGACGAATTTCTAGATACATATGAATTACCGAAGTGAAATGAAGAAGATATAAAAATTCTAAACACCCCAATTACAATCAGTGAAAATGAAAATGTAATTAAAAATCTACCAACAAAGAAAAGCCCAGGTTCTGAAGACATCACTGCTGAATTCTACAAAACATTTAGAGAAGAACTATTGCCACTACTCTTTAAACTTTTCAATGAAATTGAAAGGGAAGCAATACTTCCAAATTCATTCCAGAAGCAAGTATTACTTTGATTGCAAAACCAGGGAAAGACAAAACCAAAAAAGAGAACTACAGGCAAATCTCCCTAATGAACATAGATGCAAAAATCCTCAATAAGATACTGGTAAACAAAATACAGAGGGTCATAAAGATTGTATACCCAAGTCAGATTTATCCCAGGGATGCAAGGATGGTTCAACATACGTAAATGAATAAATGTAATATACTATATTGACAGAGTCAAGGACAAAAACCATGTGAACATCTCAATAAATGCAGAAAAAGCATTCAACAAAATTCAACACCCAATCATGAGAAAAGCCCTGCAGAAAATTGGAATAAATGGTCTTTATCTCAACTTGATAAAGGCTAGCTATGAAAAAGCAACAGCCAACATCAAACTAAATGATCAAAAACTGAAAACCTTCATGCCAAAATCAGGAACAAGACAATGATGTCCACTATCAAAACTCCTGTTCAATATAGTTTTGGCAACATTGGGCACAGCAATTAGACAAGAGAAAGAAATAAAAGCAATAAAGATAGAAAAGGAAGAAGTTAAACTGTCATTATTTGCTGACGATATGATACTCTACATAGAAGACCCAAAAAACTCCACCAAAAGACTTCTACACTTAATTGATAGATTCAGTAGAGTAGCTGGAGACAAGGTAAACACTCAAAAGTCAATAGCCTTCTTGTACAAAAATAACAGACTCACTGAGAGAGAAATTTAGGAAGCAATCCCTTTCACCATAGCATCCAAACAAATGAAATATGTAGGAATCAATCTAACGAAGGAGACAAAAGGCCTCTACATTGAGAACCACAACACTCAGAAAAAAGAAATCGAAGAGGATATAAGAAAATGGAAAGACATCCCTTGTTTCTGGGTAGGAAGAACCAAATATAGTGAAAATGGCCATACTTCCAAAACTGCTATACGGATTCACTGCAATCCCTATTGAAATCCCAACAGTATATTTCATGGAACTAGAGAAAACAATCCAAAAATTAATTTGGAACCAGAAGAGACCTAGAATAGCTAAAGCAATTTTAGGCAACAAAGACATGGCAGGGGGTATCACAACTCCCAACTTGAAACTATACTACAAAGCCACTGTGATAAAAACAGCATGGTACTGGCAAAGAAACAGACCCACGGATCAGTGGACTATAATAGAAGATGCAGAAACAATTCCACACATACTCAGCCACCTCACCTTTGACAAAGGAGGCAACCATCCTCACTGAAGGAAAGATAACCTCTTTAATAAATGCTGTTGGGATCTGTCCAGCCACTCCTGGCCCAGAGGAAGGGACTTCAGAGCCACTTTCCCACCACTCCATGCCCAGAGGAAGGGGGTTTTGAGCCCCCATCTGTCCCGCCACTCCCAGCCTAGAGGAAGGGGTGT
>NW_004624737.1:5981190-5992565 GCF_000247695.1 Heterocephalus glaber | reverse complement strand
TAAATAAATAAATTTCCTCTCCCTTCCTCTTCTCTTCTTGTATACAAATATTACCATAAAATCCTTTTTTTTCTTTTTATTTTTGGATGTATGGGGGCACATACATGTGGGTGTGTAAGTGTGTATGAGTGTTATTTTGTTTTTGCTTCCACAGTGTCTTACCTCTTACCTGGTTTTGTCATTATCTCCTCCAACAAGGGTTGTTTCTTGGGTCTTCTAATTTTCTATTTTTGCTAGTTTATTAATTGGATTCAATTTCCTATTCTCTCTCTCTCTCTCTCTCACTTTCCATTTATATTCCATTCCTTACTCTTCTTTCTTTTCTTCCCTTCACATAACCTCTCAAACTTCCCCTTTCTCCTCTCTTTTTTCATGGTATATAAATATTTTCATCAAAACCTGTTTTTTTCTGTTTTCTCTTTCTTCTCTTCCTTTTTTCTAGTTTATCCTACATTCTTAGTATTCCTTTATTTTCATGGGTTAGTGAAGTAGAAGAGAACATTTTTAAAAAGTTTTAAATTATATGCTAATCTACAGTTCATTCTGTGAATATTGATAGTATTGGTAGTTGGTCTCTACTCACAATGCAGTGCTAGGGATTAAACCTATGACTTTGAACAGGTTGAGTGAGTGCTTTCACATTAAGTCACAGCCATACTCAAGGGCACATCACAGGGAGAATGCCACTTACTAAAGAGATCTCCACAGAACAGTGGTAGAGACTTCCATTCCAACTGAGCTACAAACTCAACACAAACACAAGAATTATGAGAAAAAAAGGCACCATGATGACTCCAAAAATTAATAATTCCCCAACAGCCAATCCCACAGATAGTGAAGTGGATAAAATTCCAGACAAAGAATTTTAAAAATCTGATTGTTAAAATGATCCACAATCATCCAGGTATGGTGCTGCACACCTGTAATTCCAGCACTTAAGAGGCTGAGGTTGGGTCAACCCACTTTTGGTCCCCTTTTCTGTCTCTCTTAGGCAGAAGCTTTCTATCTCCCAATAAATTTTTCCTACTCTTAACCTCCATTGTTCCTAGAATTCATTCTTTAACTTTAGAGAACACAAACTCACTTTTTGGGTATCTAGTAGGTTTGGGAGTTACATCTCTTCCCCCTATATCATTTTGGAGGTCTTCCACCAAGATTACTGGTCAGAGGTAAGAGTTTTCTTTCATAGGTTATAACTTTGGTCTTTTTGCTTCATAGATTGCTACTTTTTATTTCATAGGCTCTGGCTATTTGTTTCACAGACTCTGGTTTTTGTTTCATATAGATTCTGGCCTTTATTTCAGCTTTTGTTTCAAAAGTGTCTGGGGCTGGGGATCTAGCTCAGTGGTTTCACCGCCTGCTGCTGCTGCGCAAGTGCAAGGACCCGAGTTTGATTCCCAGTACCAAAAAAAAAAAAACAAACCAGTGTCTTAATGTTAAATTGTGTGTTTTAAATGTTTGCAATTTTCTTGTTTTTCTTATGCATTGTCTTTTGTTAAAACTCTGTTTTATTCTTGTTTTGTATATGTTGCATTTGGACTTAGTTGCTTAAAAATGTTGTAAAATGGGTCTCTTATGAAATTGTCTCAGATAAAGACAGTTCAGGCTTTTATCTGTCCCTTATAGAATGCAAAACAGTGGTTACTCTGCCAGCTAATAATTGCCTTTAGGGCAGCTGCCACTCTCAAAGCAGAGGACAGGTTTCTACAGTTGCCCTCTGGTGAAGCCCCACTCCCATTGATGCCAACGGTGGGTGGAACATTGACCAGATAGGCAATTGGGTTCCTTTCAGAGACAGATCTCTGATTGCATGGAACTAGCAGAAACTGAGGTGACAACTGAGGGGTCATGGCCAGGGCTACTTTCTGGCAGATACCCAAAGGTCCCTCAGAAGAAACTAGGTTCTGACAGCCTGTCTGGGTGATCAGCAGAAAATCTCCACATCTTGTCCCTATCCGGACTCAGTGAGGTGAAAGGGGAACTCTGTTAGTGATCATCAGATATCCTCTGTCTAAGAGTGATCTGAAGTAATGCTGTCAGAGCCCTTTCTTAAGCCTCCATTAAGAGTTGAGCTACTGGTTTGGACTGCTTTCTCTACCACTAGTAAGACAGACCTCTAGACAAATGTAAAAAAAAATCAAATCTTTGATAGATTAAAAACTACGTGAACCTTCTCTCCCCCTCCTAGGCATGGTCTTCATCATTTATGTGTGTAGAGGAGAAAAGTGCCTTTTCCAATAGGATATAGACTTTGGAATGTTGACTGTGGACTTATAAAATGCTATGTGATGATTTCGGGATGTTTAACCAGGTTGAGCTTTATTTGCACTTTTTCTCTCTGTTAGTGAGTTTAAAACTCCCCTTAAACTTTTCTCCAACTCATTGGGAGTTCATTTGAAAATCCCTTGTAGTCAGACCTCTTCTCCTTCCAGAAAGTCAGACTAAGGCAACTTGCAACAACTGTTTTATCTTACACTAGGGAAAATAGCAATCAGTAACTTGCATTTGTGTTTTTACATGCTAACTGGAATATGGGACTATTTTAGCCAGCCTTTTCTCTTCATTCATGGGTGTGTAGGAAGTCAATGAGTGCCTTTACTATGTAGATTGTGGCTGCTAGGAGGACCAATAAGTTTCAAATACTAAGTGAATTTAAAACGGACCCAGCCTTGTCTTGGTGCTAATAAAAGTTACCTAAATGACTAGATAGACAATAGAAATTTCTCAGAGCTTTCTCTGCCCTAGGGCCCAGGGCAAAATCTCTGACTTACCATCTCTGGAGGTGATCTCTTTGGCAGGAAAAGTGCCCTAATTTGACCGTTGACCTATTTTCCTCTCTCTCTTTCAAGGAACTAAAAAGCAATGGTTTAAATCTCTTGGTTTGCTAGTAATACTTCCTTCTCTAAACATGATTGTTATGGCTAAAGTCAATTGTAACTTGTGCTTTGAGAATACCTACTGGAGTAAGGATATGAGTTACCTGAGGAAGATAAGATCATGAGCGGCTAAAGGGTAGATAGTCCAGTCTGGTTTTATTTTCTGGTTCTCTCTCAAGATGGTAGCTACCTACTCTGGAGTGGTATAAACCTTGGGGGATTCCCTAGGGGGCACAGGAATCAAGCAGAGACTTATGGGATGCCACATTTGTTTCTCTTGTTTCAGACTAGGAGCTCCATATCTGAACCTTACTCCTTTGGAATATATTAAGCAGCAATTTAGTATTTCTCTACACCCAAGCATGATCTGCCTACCTCCTAAAGCCAAGTACACGGAGAAAGTACTATGATGCTATCTCACAATTAGAATTATACTGTAAAAGAGAGAAAATGGTCAAAATCATCTTATGTTGAGATTTTCTTTGTACTAAGAAGTAATTCTTGTGTTCAAATGTAAATGTGGGACCTAGAAAAATGAGAGACACCTCACCCTTAAGACATTCAGTACCTCTAAGCCTGAGGCTACTTCTTGCCCTAACCATCAGGTGCTGAGGGTGGAGTGTCTAGGCCAGGCATAATTAATCTCTGAGGCTATATCCATCCTTAGGTAAGTTGTTCAGGTACCTCAAAGACAACATCCCTTGCAGGAAGTAAATGGCAAATATGTGTCTACCTGTGTTCATGTGTATTTTTCTCTCAGCGATCTAAGAAAGATCAAATGAGACCTTAAAAAGTTTTCAGATGATGCTGACATGTGTCAGGTAAAAAAGCCAAAAACCAAGACCAGACCAGGCCAGGACAAGCATTTACTGCAGTGACAATCTACCGGGCTATCTCTGAACAGAGAGACAAAAGCAATATGGCTGGGATGGGGAGTGCTTCTTATAGGAGCTGGGATGGGCCTTGTAGGAGCTGGGGTGGGGTTGATTGAGGTAGTGGCTAGGGACTAGAGGAGCCTGTGACATCACTAGCTGTTAGGAAGAGAGCAAATATTAGGTTGCTCTTTTGTTGGGGGTAGGGGCATGTTGGGAAGAAGGTAGCTATTATATATGGCAGTCACCCTAAATTGGAGGGAAATCTATCAATATGTACATTGAGGTCTTTAGAGGACTTACTCAGATCTATGGACTAGATTAGAAAGATGTAATGCTGCTCTTAAATCAAACATTGATTTCTAATGAGAGACAAGTAGTACTATAAGTTGCTACTACATATAGAGACAAATATTTTCTTAATTTTAGAATCTCAAAAGACAAGACAGCCAGTGCAACAACTGGTTCCTACTGGAATACAAGCAGTTCCTATACAAGACCCCTACTGGCCTGCTAATCAGATAGGAGATTAAAATGGAAGACATTTTCAGGCATGTATTCTTGAAGATCTAAGAAATATGAGAACTAAGTCCTTCAATTATTTTAAATTGTCAACTATTTTCCAGGAAAAAGTTGAGAACATCCCTGGATCTTGATTTGATAGAGGGAAATGCTATAGTTTTTCCCTAGTCACAGTCTTTGCAATATGTAGATGGTATAGTGTTATGTGCCCCCTCAGAAGAGCTTTCTAGCCAAGAAACCTATGCTTTGCTAAATTTTCTAACAGATGGGTTATAATGTTTCTAGATCTAAGGCACAACTCTGCAGCCTTGAGGTAAAATTTTAGGCCTTATTATCTCTAAGGAAACCCAAAGACTGGGAGAAGAAAGACTTAAACCAATTCTTTCCTTTCCATAGCCCAAGACTCTAAAACAGCTAAGAAGATTTCTAGAAATTGCAGGCTTTTGACACCTTTAGATAGCAGGATAATAATGAGATTGTGTGACCCATCTATCACCTTATAAAAAAACCCAAAAGACAGCCATATTTTAATCTGGGTACCTAGTTCCCAGACCACATTCCAGAAGCTCAAACAAGCACTTCTAAGTGCCTGCCACAGGACACCATTTCAGTTTGTATGTTTGTTCTTTTTTTTTTTTGGTACCAGGGATTGAACTTGGGACCTTGCGCTTGCAAGGCAGGCACCAGAGCCACTGAGCTAAATCCCTGGCCCCTCAGTTTGTATGTTAATAAAAGGTGAGACATGACTTTGAGAATGTTTCTCCAAGATCAGGGACCTGCTCAACAGACTATAGGGTATTTAAATCATAAATTAGATACTATAGATTCAGAATAATTCATTAAAAGGGTAAGTCCTAAACAATATAGTTAGAACACTTTCATTCTCTTTCAAGAGGCAAAAAGCAACCATTCAGGTTCTTTGATTATTGGTTTGACTTTCTGCTTGGCAATTTTCTGCTTGTAGTCAATCATAGCTTTTGTCTCTGGAGATATGTTTTGCTAAGGATTACAGATTACAGATCCACTCTGGAAAAGCTCCTGATCTTAACTGACCTTCTACGCCTGAGATGGTTAAGATTTAGTTCTTGTGCCATACTTAAAGAAACTCTTCTGTCCCTTCTCCACTGCCCTGCCCCTAAGAAATAACACAGTTTGATTCAAAGTGTAGCTGCTGGATTTCAAGACAAAGCTTCCAGAATGGTGAGTTTCCCCTCCCTGGAATCCTTCCAGAGTAAAGCTGACCTTCATTTATCTCTGGGCCATATAGAACACTGGTCTAGGTTTAATCCTGAAACTCAAAAAATAAATGTAAAAGTTTTAGTTCAGATTTATCTGTCTTTCAGCCCTCAGGCAAAATTAGAGAATGGTAAGAACAGCTAACCTGGCTCTGGCCACTTCCTTGCACCTCTAGTCAGCCACCACTGGCACTGAATGAGATAAAGTCTAAGGGACACCTTAGATTGGGTACAGAACAAGAGGGATAGGGATGCCTTCTTTTCTGTTTTTTTTTTTTTTCAAAATGGGAAAAACTGTCATAGTTAGACATCTGTAGCAGAGCAGGTTGGAGCCTTGGCAGGCCTTCTTCCCTCACTGCATGGAATTCATACTTAGCTCCAAAGAGTGTCACATAGTTTCTTCTACATGCAAACCTGACCCCCCACTGGCAGAGTTAAAATTACCTTTAACAGTTTGTCCTTTTAGAGGAAACAATTATATGTGGTTATCAAACAACTATGGTTATCAAAGCAACAATGAGAAGCCTGTATAGCTGGGTATTCCAGTCAGATAAACCATTATCTTAGGGCCCATCTTAAAATGGTCTTTGTTTTAGCAGGTGTAAAAGATTTTTATTCCTTTTGATTTTTATTACAAAAGGTCTCTGTTAATTGATTTACAAAGTTCTGACTACTCTTTTTATATAAACCAAAAATTACAAAAGTTACTATAATTCAACTTGGCCAAATACATCTGAGTGCACTCTTATTTATAAACAAGTTGTCGTGTGTGTGTGTGTGTGTGTGTGCACGCGCGTGCATGCGCGCCTGTCTGTTCAATTTGTTACAACACATACAGCTGTTGTGTTTGAGCTTTTTTCTTTCAGCATTTTGGATTTTTCAAGATATATAATATCTCAGAAATCTTTCACTGGTCAAAAATAACAATTGTTATGATCTGGCTCTCATAGGTCATCTAAAAATTTGTTAAGATAATTAAAAAAGACTCAGGCTTAGAAAAACTACTGGACAGGACTTCCCTTGGTAAATAAAGGAGTGGCTTCCTGGAAAAAATTTATTCCAGCCTTTGTTCACAAAGGGGATCTCAATAATTTCCATAGACTTGTAAAAAAATACACTGCTAAACATATTATTGTGATATATATATAATACATTGGTCATGGTGAAACAGCTAAGTTTTCTGTGAAAAAGTAATAAGATTTTATTTAAAATGTTCTTGGTACAAAACAAAATTAAATGACAAGGGTTTCATGTAACTGATATTCATTGTTATTTCATGGTATACTAAATATCATTCATGCCTTCCAAGTGTACAAGTCTTCTAGGATAAATGATCTTTTTTGACTCAGGTATCTGCCTTTCCCTTGCACTCCAGCTACTTGTGATAAGAGGTACATGTCAAGCCAGCATGAGAAAACCAGTCAAATAATAGTTTTCTTAAAAACTTATATGACGTATGCTATATGTGTCATCACACTTAGGAGTGGTCAGTTGCCAAACAGTTGAAACAATGTCACACACTAAAATTAGAGGCTAGACATTATGAACTCCTAAGGTACATTTATAGGCCAATATGTATGTTCTCTTTATATGGCATCCTACTAAATGATAACAAATAAGAGTTTTCTTTATGTCATTTTTATGTCATTCAGATGAAGGTGTTTGACTGAAAGACTATTCCATACTTAGATGGACATGTGTTACAAAGAAAATGTTATCATGATTATCATCCTAAAATACTATGTGTAGCTCTTGATCTTAAGTTTCTCTATAATGTATAACTGTTGTCTGTTAACATTCTCCAGGGATTCAAATAAAAGATCATGGTTAGTAAAATAACAGCCCTCTAACTGTGCTTTATATTTCAAAAGTGCTTAATGTCCAGATGAAATTATAATAGTTAAGCTCACTCCTTCTACTGAAATACTTATGTCACTGATCTCTTCTGGATGTTCAACAACTAAAGTTTGGAGACCAAAACTATAAAGGTAACTGAGGTATGAGGACAGCCAATATTATGGCCCTGGACCCTCAAGGTCAACAAAGAATGCAGGACATGAGGGAACGTTTTCTACAGGATCCCACATCTTTGGTAGGTCATTCAACCTAAGAAGGGAGATTGCTGGGCACCAGAGGACAAATGACCCTCCATGTGTCAAAGGAGGGTCACAAAGAGGTCAAAGTCTCCCATGCTTTCACTGAAAGCATCATGGTCAAGCAAGGCTCTGACCCATTCTGATGGCTGGCACTGACCAGAGGAGCTGAGTGCTCTATGCATGGTTCCAAAATAATGACTGAGGAGACTTAACTGACCTTAATAGATAGCAAGTGGTTCATACTGACTGACACAAGTCTCACTTTAACTTGGTTTTAAACACCCAGCAGAAAAGAATGACCAAAAGAGGTGTAAAATGCCATAGTAATAAAGATAGATATAAAAAGGGGCTCCAGGCACTGACCCCTTCTGGTAGTTTCTAGCTATACCAATAGCTGATCACACTTATAGATCATTAGGAAAAAACTATGGTAAAATCTATAAAAGCCAGCAGGTTACAATCACTATTTTAATTTCTAAGTGTGACTTTCTCCCCAACCAGCCCTTCCATTCTAGTGTGCTTATGCTTATATTATTCATGCTCTAACTTCTTAATTTTGTTTATTCTTGCCTAGAGGCTGCCAAACTCCAAGCAGTCATACAAATAGAACCAATGACAAATGTGCTAGACTTCTTTTACCGGGATCCACCAGATCGACCTTGTAAACAGCTTCTAACTGTCAAACTATATGATATTACTTCCATGTTGGATTCTGAAGTCCTCTGGACCTTCTCCTTATCCTGTGGGAGGTTACTACTAGTTCCTCCCAATGGAACTTTTGTTGGCTATATTTATAGCAGTCCTGCTGACATTATTTAGCTCATGTATTCTTAACTGTTTCTTTGGCTTTTGTCTCCTCTAGACTCAAAGCTATATGGCTACCAAGATGACAATGCCTGCCACCTATCAAAGGCATTTAGATAGACCCTCTGTAGAGTAACTGTGACTGCTGATCACAACTACGATCCTATCCAGCTGGAAGTAGCCAGACTTTGCCCCCTCACAACAGTTAGGGGTACTTTTTCAGAGGGGGGAATATTGTAGATAGGTAAGTTAATTAGATATCTTTCAGGTAGTTAGACAGGGCCTCTCTTAAGGCACCAGCCCTCCAGGAGCCAACACTGCAAGGAGCCAACATAGAGAACATTTGAGGCACATTCACTGGTTAGCATTGTAAAAAGGAAAAAAAGTACTACTTCCCCTAGAGATAGATAGCAGTGATTGATATTCTAAATGGGAAATTCTTTGTATGTGACCTGTTTTCCCATTTGATCCCCCATTTAATCAATATTACCTGGGTGACTGTACTTGTATTTATTTTTTTATTTTTTTGGTACTGGGGATCGAACTTGGGACATTGTACTTGCAAAGCAGGCAGCAGAACCACTGAGCTAAATCCCCAGCCCTGTACTTGTAATCTTATTGGTTGGTCATGGTTTTGTCCCACCTAATGCCCACCTTGTAAATTTCCACTGGGTCTTATAGTTTTGTCCCACTTTGTACCTGTCTCACCACATGGCTTTGCTGGATAAAACATCTTTGAAAAGTGAAGTGGGCGGGCAACACACTTTCAGGTCCCTCTTCTGTCTCTCTTAGGCAGAAGCTTTCTTTCTCCCAATAAATTTTTCCTACTAAAAAAAAAAAGGCTGAGGTGGGTGGATTGCCATGAATTTGAAGCCAGCTTGGGCCACATAGTGAGCTCAAAGCCATCCTGAACTACATATCAAGAGCCTGTCTCAAAAAAAAACAAAAACAAGAAGAGAGGAGGAGGAGGAGGAGGAGGAAGAAGAAAAAAGAAGAAGAAGAAGGAGAAGAAGAAGAAGAAGAAGAAGAAGAAGAAGAAGAAGAAGAAGAAGAAGAAGAAGAAGAAAGAAGGGGAGGAGGAAGAAGAGGAGAATGAGGAGGAGGAAGGGGAAGGATGGAAGAAAGAAACAAAAAAAGATCAAAGACGAGACAAGCTAGCCTGGGATTTAGCTCAGTGGTTTCGCTAACTGCTGCACAAGTGCAAGGACCTGAGTTTGATCCCCAGTACCAAAAAGGTAGAGACAAGCAACTTTAATGAATCAATTTCTAAATGATAAATGAGCTCAAAGAAGATAAAAATAATTAGCTGAATGAATTAAGGAAGACATACAGGATATTAAAGCCCACTTCAGCAAAGACAAAAAGAATCAAGCAGAAATCCTGGATATAAAAATTTCAATAAGTCAAATTTTTTAAAAATTCATTTGAAAGTCTTGGTGTTATAAACCAGAAGAAAAGATATAAGGAGTTGAAGGTAACATGGATATGTAATATTCCACTGGTAATAATGAAAAAAAATGAACAAGAAACAGTGACAAGATTCTCCAAGTACTCCTAGACAACTGTAAAAGAACAAACATAAGAATCATTGGCCATGAAGAGGGCACTGAAGTACAGCCTATTACGTACATGTACCAACTCCCCACAAGAAATGTAATCACCATGTAATGTAAACATATACTAATAAAAAATAAAATGGGAGTGGGGAACAACAGAGTACAGGCTAATGACATAAAAAAATCTATTCACTGAAATTTTTGCAGAAAATGTCCCATATCTGCTGAACGAGATGGATATCCAGGTAAAGGAGGCATTTAGAGCCTCAAATAGACATGCCCAGAAAAGAACCTCTCCACCACATGTCAGAGTCAAAAATGCAAGATTCAGAAAAAAAAGAAAGAATATTGAAAGCTGTTAGAGGTACCAAATCACTTGTAATGACAAATTCATAAGAATAATAACAGATTTCTCAATAGAAACCTTAAAGCCCAGTAGGGCTTAGAATGAAGGTTTTCAAACCCTGAAAGAAAATAATTGCTTATCTAGATTTCTATACCCCACAAAGGTAGCTTTCAAAATCAAGAAGAAATAAAGACTTTCTAGGATAAAGATAAACTAAAGAAATTCATGACCACGAAGCCAGCATTGCAGAAAATACTTAAGGGAATCTTAAGAGAAAATGAGGACAAAAAATAACCCAAGGCCAAAGGGAAAAATATATCTCACTAGGCCAGTGGTCAAATGAAAAACAGAAATGAATCAAACATTTGAAAAATAACAAAAGGACAGGAATTAGTACATACCTTTCAATAATAGCAAAAAATGAAAATGGTCTTAATCCTCCAACTAAAAGACATAGACTAGCAGATTGAATCAAAAAATAAGAGCTATCAAGAGGAGCAGAGGAGCCGAGCACCACATGGGCCATCTGGTAGCACCACCCCTTCAGCACAGAGGAGGAGCCAAGCAGCATGCAGGCGCCAAAGCACACCCCCGCCCAACTCTGGCTGCTGGGCCATGCCAGCACCTGGATCCACACCACAGAGGGACAGTGGGTCAGAAAGGCCATTGATCTGAGTTCCAGAAGATAGAGCAGAAGTGAACAACAGAAAGAGGGCCTCTCTCAGGCTTCTTGATGAAAATTGAAGCCCACTGGAAAAGTGAAGAAAATCTCTGCAATAACACCAGAACATCATAGTTGGTAAGTTGGAGGGATCACCACCTCCCATCAGAACCTGGAATATCTTCAGGAGAAGGGCAGCTGAAACCTGCAGAACCTTGCAGAGTTCAATCCAGAAGGAGGTCAGAGATCTCAACTTGGGCCAAGCAGCCAGAAATCAGCCTGAACCTCAGGGGACATCTGCCGGCTTGTTGAAAGTAATTGACTTAGATCTTCACACTCCTGCCCATGCTGTCTATAGTGACAGCAGAGACATACCCTGAAGGAGGCCTTTTTTTTTTTTTTTTTTT
>NW_004624737.1:5951335-5964444 GCF_000247695.1 Heterocephalus glaber | reverse complement strand
TACCTACAGGAAATCTTTTGAATTGGGTAATTCCAAAATAATCTTTCCCAACTAAAATAATATAATTCCTAAATTCTCTCCATATTGGCTGAAGAAAAAAGGCCAGAATCACTCATGAAAAATTTCCTGCTTTGTCAAGTAGAGGAAGAAAGGACTAAGGGGTATTTCAGAAGCCAAACTGACCAGTGAAAACATTGAGAGGGCCCTGGTCCAAGTGAGATGCTTGCAGGCACAGTAACAAAAGGCCATTAATGTTGGGATGGAGGGTGAAGAGTGCAGCTTTAGCTGGAGGCTTAAACTGGGAGCTTAGGCAGCTCCAAGACATTTTTCCTTAAAAAGAAGAGATAAGAAGCCAGGTATTATGGCTCCCATCCATAATACCAGCACTCAAGAGGTTGAGGCAGGAGAGTCACCCAGAGTTCGAGACTAGCCTGAACTACTAGCTAGACCTTGTCTCAGAGAGAGAGAGAGAGAGAGAGAGAGAGAGAGAGAGAGAGAAGATAACAGAGTCACAGAGGAAAAGAGGACAAAAACCAGGCAGTAACTGATAGTGATTGAACTGTGCCCAAAGATGGCACACGCTATATTATAGCATTCCTTAAAATACATAAAATTATAAGCCACTATTATAAAGTAGTAGTTAAATAACTTATGCTATTATTTAATATATTTTAATTTTTCCCCCAGTACTGGGGATCAATCTCAGGACCTTGCTCTTGCCAGGCAGGCACAGTGCCACTGAGCTAAATCCCCCGCCCCATATTTTAATTTTTAAAGAGAAAAGCCAATTAGTTAGTAATTTGAACTCTTACATGGAGTTACCTTTAACAGCTGACTTTATAACAACTTATATCAAAATATTTGGCCCAAGTAAAATGCTTAGAACTGTGCACAGTGACACTCTTCATAGTAGTGCTATGCACACATGATAGTTATCACTATCATTACACGATCACTGTGGTACTTTTTTTTCTTGTTGTCCACAAGCTGGTTTCTGACAAAAATTCTGAAGTAGGCTAACATAAAATATGCTGAGGACAACAAAATCAAAACAAAGCTGTTGCCCTTTGGATGATTGTAACAGCATGTGATTGAAACTCTGCTTCATATCCTCCTAACAAATGCTTTATGCATTTTAAAATTGACTAAAAACACACTGATGGCAAACAGATTCTTCTACCTACCCACATGCCCCTTTTTGTTTCCTGTGAGTCAATAAAGCCAGGATTCAATGAAAGAAAGGCTTTTCCTCCCTTTTCTAACAAACCCAAGGTTACCATCACTAAAGATGCAGCCCTCTGCAGAAGTGAGCAGCAGCTGAGATGGGCTGAGTAACAGCAAGAGATACAGAAGATCAATCTTCTGTTTCCATTCCCTTCCCAAATTTTCCAGGCAATCTTCACTTTTATTCAGCACAAAAGTGTGATAGCTGCAGACTGTTCAGGAGGAACAAAGCTAAATTATACAATAGGCATATTATAAAATAACACGCAAAGTACTTCCAGTTTAGGAAAGTATATCGTCCCACACACATTTACCCTGTCTCAAAAAGCAAAAACACAATCCAACAAAGAAGAGGATAAATACAAGGTCAGTGTAGACCAGAATGTGAGAAAAAGGTTATTTTTCAGGGACTCAAAACACCTTTTCTTCTAGAAAATAGCCTTAAGCATTTTTCTTATTTGAGGGTTACTGGGGCCTTCTGATAAGAGCTGAGTGTACAGTTTAGTCTGTTTTGACAAACACAAACACCTGAGTGACCCACACACAGCCTATCCAAGTATAGAGCAACTCCTTTTCCTGGAAAGTTGCCTGATGCCTTTTCCTTGTCAATCCTTGTCTCCAGAAGCTGCCGCTGCTCTGATATTTAGCATCATACATTAGCTTTACCTCTCTGAGAACTTCATACAAGTAGACATTTTAAAATAATGAAACTGGATCTTTGCAAATACCAGATTCCATTTGCAAACGTTAGATTTTTAAAAAGATTATCTTTACAAATGCTAGAGAAAAGCCACAGTTTCAGAAGTCTACCTAGTTACTATGAGATTAGTCTCCTAATTCAACCATCCAATACTACCACATTTATACTGCCAAAAAAATCACTATGGATGTCCACCTCTAGTAATGTTAAGAGAAATAAATTGTCACCAGGAAATCTAGTGTGATGTGTGTCTGCTTCTTTTAAAGAAATTGTTCAGCTGAGCACCTCTAATCCCAGCTACTTGGAAGGCTGAGGCAGGAGGACTACAAGTTCAAGAATAGCATGAGCAGGGCCGCGGATTTAGCTCAGTGGTTCCGCTGCCTGCCTCGCAAGCACAAGGACCTGAGTTCGATCTCCAGTACCAAAAAAAATAAAATAAAATAAATAGCATGAGTAACTTGACAAGATTCTGTCTCAAAACAGGACAAAAAACCTGATTATATCTAGTTGTTTATTCTTGTTTATTTGATAAACATTTATTGAACAATTACTTCCCATCAAGGCCTGGGCTAGGAATTAAGGCAAATGTCCAAGGATATTATTCTCTACTAGGGAATAAAGTACATTCACTTGGAGAGTTATAAGATGCCAGATATTGAGGGTCTTAAAAAAGGTAGATTTGTGGAAATCTGAAAGGGATGAAAATACTTTCTGTTGTGAGAATCAGGAAAGATTAATGGAAGAGTCTGTATTCGAATAAAGCATTGAAGAATGGGTAGAATTAACAAAATAATTTCACAATGCTTTCAAAGACTATTTCAACTATCTCCTGTCTTTATATTTCCTTGCATTTGAAAGTCACAATTAAGTGCTGTGAGAAATAGCTGTGGAAGGGAATGCATATAAATATCACATCTCTCTTCGTATTCACAACGTTTGCTGGGTATTTTTCAGTGTCAACCTACTATAAGCATGGGCCTGTCCTGTGAGTTCCTTAAGCCCATGGGAAATTAGCGGTGCTGCAAGCTGAGGCTTGAGAAGTGCTTACTCAGTTATACTTGTTCTCTGTGACTCTGCCAGTGTTACAAAAACATGCTGGGGCTGGCTATTTGGTGGCAGGATGAGGAAAAATTCCCAGCAGTGTCTTCAACAAGTCTCTAAACATCAGCAGGCCACAGATATGTGAGAGATCCAGCCAAGGCAGCTCAGCCAACCAGCCAAATCCTGTCAAGACCAGCTGACCCCAGCTCACTGACATGCATGAGAAACAATAAACCCTTTAAGCCACAAAGTTTTGAGGGTGGTTTATATTAATACATTCTGATAACTGATATTAGAGGACATTTTTTCTTATTTTATTCTTGTTCCAACATCTTGGGCAATAAAATGATTTTTATTATTCTGGTTTACAAAATATGTCATTGAGTTCAAGATAGATGACTGAATTGTTTACTTCTTTTCCCTCCCAATATCTTCTTTCAAGTGACCAAAGAAAGACAAAAATCTACAGCAGCACTGAAAATTCAGAAGAGGGATAGTAACAAACCATAAATTGAGAAATTTTAGAAAACCAAGTATATAGAAATAGATGAGCAACAAAATACAAAAAAAAAAAAAACCCCAAAAACTAAGAACTCCAAAACATCAGACATGAAAAAAAGAGATTTTTTTAAGAATAAGAGTTTTCATAGAAGAACCCTGAAACTCCCCCAATTGGAGCAAGTGGGGGTAGAAACTACTCCTATGCCTGCAGTTTTTCTATACACCAGAGGCATGTTTGGGGGTTGGTAGTGTATTCATTTCCTAGTTGTATTTTGGAATGGTGGATCTTGAACTCTAATAATGACTAGACCCATAGTATTAAAAATATTAACTAGATTATTCACATCAAGTTATATTATAAAATAATTCTCCTATAAAATTTTTATTTTATATATTTACAGAATTTTTGTCTTTCAGTATCCACACACAGGGAAACAATAAGACTATCTAACCTAACATAATTTAAGGTTTGGAAGACCTCAGCAAATAAAAAATTATTTGATAATCTTGAACATTTGTGCCGATTGCTCTCTTTCAGTTATCCAACATTCTCTCCTGTCTTCTTTTTCCTTCCTACTAGAGTAATACCAATGTAATTCAGATATGACCCATTTCACCAGGCAGCTAAATGCCTGGCAGAAGCTGATCCAAGCCCTAGATCCAGGGAATGGCAATATATAATTTTTGCATATATTACTAATGATTTCCTCAAAACTTCTGATCAGAATTCTCTTCTTGAATTCTTGGCTAATTTTTTATCAAATTCCTGAGGCAAAGTTCCCTTGATCCCAAGAGAACACCACGTAGTCTCTCTTGATCCTCTAGATGCTGTTGTTACTGGGTATCATGCCTGAAAATTCTTCACACATCTTGCTATTAGTCTGAGAATGACGCTACTGATAAGAAGACCAAGATGAGAGCTAGAAATACCTACCCGCATGACATCATTGAAATAAAGAGTCAACCAATTCTGAAGCATGCTCAAATACAGGCTTCCTATTATATGAAGTAGTGAATAAACCTATTTTTTAAACCAACTTGTGATGGACTTATGTTATTTGCAGTCAGATAATCTTAATTGATAATATTATCAATAATGCTTGATAGTAAGTTATCAAACACATGATGTAACTTATTGAAAGGGAAAACTAAACCACAAAAACTGGAAATATAATAGTCATGTGCAAAGAAGTTATCACTCTTTTTGTTAAAACTGAAATAATGATGTTTATGATGTTATAGCTAAACACAATGACACAAAAGTATTGAAAATTAAGAAATGCAAAAATATATTTCTGAGGAGCTAACAAAATGAAATAACAAACTGGTACAGCAATACTAATATTAAGCATATGAGAATTTAGGGTGAATACCATTAATCAGGCTCAAAGCAATTTATTTTATTTTATTTTTTGCTGTTTATTTTATTTTTTTCCATTAAGTTTATTGGTACATTTTAGGTATAAAATACAGTTACATTCCTCATTGGGATCTTGTACCTTTACATAACGTATCTTGGTTCTTATTTTTTTCCTCATTCCCCTGCCCTCCCTTCACCCCCTGCATCCTTCCCTATTTACAAAGACTTTGTTTCCATGTTTTTCCTTTTCTCGTATTTTTTTCTTTTCCTTTTCCTTTCCCCTACCCCTCCCACTTCCCCTACTCCTTTAGACATTTTCTTCCTATTTCATGATACCAATTATACATTTTTATTCTTATTTATACTTTTAGTTTTTCACACCAGAGAAACTATTTGGTGTTTACACATGTGTGTCCTATTTATTTCACTTAAGAGTATAGCCTCAATGTGCATCCACTTAGCTACAAATGTCTCCAGTTTCTCATTCTTTATGGCTAAGTAGTACTCCATTTTATTTAAAAAACCCCACATCTTCTTTATCCAGTCTCCAGTTGATAGGCAATTGGGTTGTTTCCTAGTTTTAGCTATTACAAACTGTGCCACTATAAACATGGGTGTGCATATATCACTGTGGTATGATTCCTTTAATTCTTTTTTTTTTTTTCTTGGTACCGGGGATTGAACTGGGGTCCTTGCGCTTGTGCAGCAGGCGGCGAAACCACGGAGCTAAATCCCTGGCCCTCTTTTAATTCTTTTGGGAAGACACCCAGTAGAGGAATAGCTGGGTCAAATGGGACTTCTAATCCTAGTTGTTTGAGGTATGTCCATACTGATTTCCACAATGGTTGCATCAGTCTGCACTTCCACCAACAAGAAGGGTTCCACACTCCCACCAGCATTTGTTATTGGTTGATTTCTTGATAGCAGCCATTCTTTCTGGTGTGAGGTGCAATGTCAGCATCATTTTCATCTGCATCTCTCGAATGACCAGTGATGTTGAACATTTTTTCATATGTGTATTTGCTGCTTTTACTTCTTTTTCTGAGAAATATCTGTTCATTTCAGATGCCCAGTTTTGAATTGGGTCATTATATTTGGGGGTGTCTGATTTTTTTGAATTCTTTATATATTCCAGATAGTAGACCTTTGTCGGAGGAACAGCTGGTAAAAGCTTTTTCCCACATTGTAGGTTGTCTCTTAGCTCTGTTGGTGGTTAAACTTGCAGTGAAGAAGCTTTTTAATAAGGTGAGATCCCAGTTGTTGATTCTTTGTGCGAGTTTCTGTGCTAGTGAGGATTTGTTCATAAAGTCCTTTCCTATGTCAGTGTCTTTGAAGTTCTACCTATCTTCCAGCAAGTTTGGTGTTTCTGTTTTAATATTTAGATCTTTAATCCACTTTGATTTTAGTTTAGCACTTGGTGAAAGGTAGGGGTCTAGTTTTAATCTTTGCCAGGTTGAAATCCAGTTTTTCCAACACCACTTATTAAAGAGGCTATCTTTCTTCCAGTGAGGATGATTGGCCCCTTTGTAAAAGATGAGGTGGCTGAGTATGTCTGCAGTTGTTTCTGCATCTTCTAATCTATTCCACTGATCCTCGGGTCTGTTCCTTTGCCAGTACCATGCTGATTTTATCACAGTGGCTTTGTAGTATAGTTTCAAGTTGGGGATTGTGATACTCCCAGCCATGTTTCTGTTGCCTACAATTGCTTTTGCTATTCTAGGTCTCTTCTGGTTCCCAATGAATTTTTGAATTGTGTCCTCTAGTTCTGTGAAATATATTGTTGGAATTTCATTTGGGATTGTATTAAATCTATATATCAGTTTTGGAAGTATGGCCATTTTCACTATATTTGGTTCTTCCTACCCAGAAACAAGGGATGTCTTTCCATTTTCTTATATTCTCTTTGATTTCTTTTTTCAGTGTTGTAGTTCTCAATGTAGAGTTCTGTTGTCTCCATTAGATTGATTCCTGGATATTTCATTTCTTTGGATGCTATTGTGAAAGGGATTGTTTCCCTAATTTCTCTCTCAGTGAGTCTGCTATTTGTGTACAAGAATGCTATTAACTTTTGAGTGTTTATCTTGTCTCAAGCTACTCTATTGAATCTGTCAATTAAGTCTAGAAGTCTTTTGGCGGAGTTTTTTTGGTCTTCTATGTAGAGTATCCTATCATCAGCAAATAATGACAGGTTAACTTCTTCCTTTTCTACCTTTATTGCTTTTATTTCTTTCTCTTGTCTAATTGCTGTGGCTAATGTTTCCAAAACTATATTGAACAGGAGTGTTGATAGTGGGCATCCTTGTCTTTTTCCTGATTTAGCATGAAGGTTTTCAGTTTTTGACCATTTAGTATGATGTTGGGTGTTGGTTTTTCATAGATAGCCTTTATCAAGTTGAGATAAAGACCATCTATTCCAATTTTCTGCAGGGCTTTCTCATGATTGGATGTTGAATTTTGTTGAATGCTTTTTCTGCATCTATTGAGATGATCACATGGTTTTTGTCCTTGACTCTGTTATATAGTGTATTACATTTATTGATCTACATATTTTGAACCATCCTTGCATCCCTGGGATAAATCTGACTTGGTCAGGGTGTATGATCTTCTTGATGACCCTCTCTATTCTATTTGCCAGTATGTTATTAAAGATTTTTTTTGTTCATTAGGGAGATTGGCCTATAGTTCTCTTTTTTGGTTGGGTCTTTCCCTGGTTTTGGAATCAAAGTAACACTTGTTTCCAGGAATGAATTTGGAAGTATTGCTTCTCTTTCAATTTCATTGAAAAATGTAAAGAGTAGTGGCAATAAATCTTCTCTAAATGTCTTGTAGAATTCAGCAGTGAAGCCATCAGGACCTGGGGTTGTGTTGGTAAATTTTTAATTATGTTTTGAATTTCACTGATTGTAGTTGGGTGTTTAGGCTTTTTATATCTTCTTCAAGTTTGTTAATTCATGTGTATCTAGAAACTTGTCCATTTCTTCTATGTTTTCCATTTTATACAGAAATTATTTTTAATTAGATCATTACAGTGCTGAGCCTTTCTGTGTCTAACAGCATAGCTTTAAAACATGTAAAGCAAGACTAACAGAAAACATAATTATATAAATCCACAACCATAATAAAACATTTTTAAAACCTCCTTCAAAATTGGTCACTCAACCAGAAAGTGACTGAACATTCTCCAGGAGTGATATCATTGCATATGGTTTGCTCTATTTATATATTTTCTGTGATGGCATGCGCTACTTTTATAATCAATAAATATATTTTTTAAAATTTAAAAATATTTTATACAACAAAACAGGATGGAGAAATATGTCTCTAATATGTGACACAATTAGAATCATCTCTAGAAGACTGATTATCTATGAAACTATTTCTTGTATTATTCATATATACTATTTATATATAACTTTCAGAATGCCTTATACCTAGCATAGGTGAGAAAATGTAAAATAAATCTTTCATTTAAAACATGCAGTGGAAAATGAAAAAACAATTTGCAGCTCATTGAACAAAAGATATTATATAAAGGTATGAATAGTAAAAGTTTGAACTTTTGTGTGTATAATAAATAAATGTTGAGTGTGATAATGTCCTACCTGTTTGTTCTGTGGAGCTCAATTCTTTTTTTCCATCCATAGTCTCTCTTATCTAAATCTGTACTACCACTCCACAGAAGATTCGATGCACATGGGCATAGACATGCACCCCTTGAGGCCCCCAGAACTATCTTTTCAGTTTTGAACTAAAGGCCAACAGAAATTACCACTTTAAGGTAGATAATGATGAAAATGTGCACCAGTTGTCATTAAGAATGTGATGATGATGATGATTTTGATCATGAAAAAACTGAAGAGAAAGCTCCAGTGAAGAAATGGATACAAGATACTCCAGCCAAAATGTATAGAAAGAAAACAAACCAGAATGGAAAGACTCAAAACTATCAGTATCAAAATCAAAAACTCCAATTCTAGGGCTGGGGATTTAGCTCAATGGTTCTGCCGCCTGCCTCGTAAGCACAAGGTCCCGAGTTCAATCCCCGGTACCAAAAACAACAACAACAACAAAAAACTCCAATTCTTAAACACCAAAATGTGACTACAGCAAAGCTGAAAACAGTTTGTGGAAAATCATTCCAAGAGGTCTGGACAGAGTCATTTGGAGTGACTGAACACAATGGGAAAGTGTTATATATTCTATGTAGTAGAAGTGTTGTGTGTCACTTGTCACGTGAAGGCACTTTGACCACAACAACAAAGTATTGCCAAACTTGGTGAAACTGAAAGAAAAGTGTTTCTTGAAGGGAACTGAGGAAATATCATTCCCAGTATCTTAGTTTGTACAACTATCTTTCAAAACAAATCGTGACAGCTACCAGCTTTCAAATTTCACTGTGCGTAGTAAAACATCTTCAGCCCTTCTATAATGGGGATTTTATTAAAATAGCCATGTTGTCACAGAGTAATTCCCTTTTTCATGATTTCCCGAACAAGGTAAAATTATGCAATGCATCTCTGAGATGCCACTTAGCTCAGATACTGTTAAAGATCAAGTTCTGTGTATACCAAGTGGTGTTAGTCAGCAGCTCACCACTGACTTACAAAAGGCAGCCATGTGCTTGGATGAAAGCACAGATAATAATCTTGCAAGGGTAGCAGTAATTTTATGTTATGCTGTTGGTGACATCATGAAAGAAGACCTAGTGAAACTGGTGTCTTTGCCTGGAAGAACACAGGGATCAGTATCTACAGTGTTGTTATGGAGGCTTTTTTGTCACAAGACATAAGTCCAGATAAAGTGGTTTCAATTACTAGTGATGGGACACCCTGTATTGTGGGGCAACATCTGGTTTTGTACAGTTCTTTGTTAAAGAAGCAAAAGAACCATTGAGTTTCATTGTATTATACATCAAGAACCTCTTTGTTCTAGAGAAAGCAATAAAAAATTAGACAATATCCTCAAAGATGTCACAAAAATGGTGAATTACATTATGGCTCATGCATGTAATTTTCAACCACTTCTTGGTGATGTTCACGCACAGTATAATACTTTACTTATGTACAATGTCTGGTGACAGCAAAGAATGAGTCCTGGAGAGAGATTCATAGCCTGCTTGGTTGAAAGTAGGGCGTTTATGTGTAGGGAACAGGGGAAGGGGACATTACCAGAACCTCTGCAGTGAGTCCTGGTCTCCTGCGAGCCATGGCAGCACACGATGAATTACAGGAAAGGTAGAAAAATGAGACTGAGAAGAAGCTGAGCTTTGGGTCTGATCAGTGCTGCTCAGGGCAGCAAAGACAAAAGCCCCCGGCTTACCACACCTTTTATTCAGTACGTCGGGAGAAATAAATGCAACAAATGAAATATAGAGTTCAATAGTTCACATTGGGATTAACAAGGTGTAACAAAAGGATGGGGGGCAGTGGAAATCTAAGAACAATGAGGAACTGAGCAGATGTTTGTTCTCCCAGGATGTTTTCAGCTCCCAGGATGTTTCTTGTCCTGGAAAATCACAGCATCACTGGATCACTGAAGTCTCAGTTGTGACCGGACGCCAAACTGGAGTTATTCTGTAGCTGGGCTGTAGGCAAGAGAACTAGGCTAACCAAATGATTTTACCCTAAAATTACGTAGCATTGCTCCTGACATTTATGAATGAAAACAGGTAGGAATATCCACAGCTCACTGATATGGCCTGACTTAACAACCTCATATTTTTTACAGATTTTACACTACGCCTTAGTACATGAACAAAAAACTACAAAATATAGGGAAAACAGCAGAAAGGATGTTTTGTGATATCTAAACATTTGAGAGAAAACTTCAGATTTTTGAAAGAGACTTTGAAACTGGGCAACTGAAATATTTTCCGAATCTAAAAATGCCTTTAGAAAATTCAACATTTGCAGACAATCCTACAAGCCAACAGAAAATCTTCAGGAATGTTCTAGCATTGTAGCAGCTACAAAGGAGAATTTTAATAACAGATTTTTACAGTTTTATAAGATGGAGACAACCCTGTGTTTTCTTACTGTTCCAGGTAAAGCCAATTTGAAGAAATTAATCTTTCCTGCTTAACTGGTTAGATTTTGGAAATCTGGAAATAGAGCTATTGGAATTCCAAGAAAGCTCTATCTGGAAAAATAAATTCTATGACTTGCGTGAAACACTAGTGAAGATAGAGTGTGAAGGAAGGACAAAGAACAACACAGTTGGTAGTTCTGAAAATGAAACCCTTAAAGTGTGCAATTCTCTGCCAAATTCTCAGCACTTGGGATTGTTTTTCTTACTTTGTTTGGATTATCTTAAGCTTGTAAGCAGCTGTTTTCAGGTTTGAAGTGTATCAAATCGTATACAAGAAACAGACTGAAGGATGATCTGAGTGCTGCATGTGCTGGTCTCAAGTTAACAAAGTATGAGCCAACATCTGACAGACTATAAACATGCATATGACAGCAAAGATCACATTAATTGTGCAAAAGTACATCAAATACAAGCTTATATTTCAATAAAAAGTTGTATCATTAAAATAAATAAATAAATGTCACTGTATCCAACTATAGGAAAAGAAACACAAGTTTCAAAAATTACCTACAAGTTCCTGAGCCACCAAAGGCAGATATTCTTCAGGCAATATTCACTAACAAAGCAATGAAATGAAATTCAATTATTTTGAGTCTAGCAAAAATAATCTACTCATCATTTGACAATACTATTCAAAAATTTTAAAACACCTCCTCAATAATTAGAGGAATTACCTACATAAAATACGGATGCTCCAAGAGTACTCAATTCTAGAAAAGAAGATTAAAAGAAATGCATGTACCAAGCCAGGAAAATGGCAAAGTTCACTATTGGTCAAGGGTCTTGGATAGGCAAAAAAGAGTTACCTATGACAAAGTGAAATGACAGATCTACACTATAGAAGGGAGAGGGAAGTCTATATTTACATTACTTTTTTTTGGAACTATCAGGAATCCCCAAGATTATCTAAGCTTCTGTGATTCACTAGAGACTTAAAGGACTTGGCATATTGCTACTCAACAACTGAGATTGAGTAGAGTGAAAGGGTATGAAAATCAACAAGGGGAAAAAAGCAAAGTCTAGAGGAAACTAGATGCAAGCTTCCAAGTGTCTTCTCCCAGTCGTCACATGAATAAAATTGATTCCAACAATAGTTGTGGCAAAGTTCACTAGGCTAAGATCAAGATTTTAACAGAAGACAACTCATGTAGACTCTTCTTGTCAACACATGTAACATCCTGGATTCTAAATGTTACCATCCTTCTGGTGGGTTCTTTTCTCAATCCATAAAGAATTATGAGGCAGAATTAAAAGAGGACTCTGTGTATTTATCACACAGAGAAAGTGGAAAGCAGATTTTATTGTAAAGTGAAAGCAGAAAGTATTCAACCAGGGAGGGGCCCTGTACAGTTTGCCAAAGAGACTGTCTAGTTTTTATACACAAAAATAACTAAGACTCAGCCAAGTTGGGATCAACCTATGGGGTTACAAGCAGGAAAGTCTGACTTAGAAATGGGCCTGTAGAAACTCAGGCTATATACCAAATATACTTTCATCATCATTAATTGTAACTTTTCTAAAATTAGCAGAATAAACAGAAGACAGACATTCTTGAGAGAGGTATGAATATATAACTTATTCCTGGGCAAGAAAGTCCTGGCAATCTAATGAGTCTTTTCTTTGTTGAGCCTCTGGTATCCTGGCTTTGGCCATCATGTCCTTCACTGAGTTACCGCTACTCCCTCGTTGACTTTGGCTTTTCTCTATCATGTCTGGAATTCTTTTTGCCAGAACCCTCCCTCCATTACTTTCTCATGTGCCAGTGTCACTTTGAGAAATCCTCTCACCTCCCCACAGGGGCCCACTCATTCCTATACACATCATATTTTACAGAAACTGACTATTGTTGGGTGCCTCTTGTTAGGTTAGGAAAATGATTCCTCATGGAGGGCTCATGGTTCATTCTTCCCAAGTCTCTTATCATCTACCCACTTCACTAAGAAGGAATGTGGTCCTCAAACCACACTGGTTGACAAATAGTTTAGGCACAATGAGCCACTCTTAACACAGGAAAAGTTTTATATCAACCTAGGGAACTGTTCATCATGTCTCTAGATGCCAACTAAGGACCAACCTTATAAGTAGGCCTTTTTAAAGATAAGCAGTCTCAGTTCACTATGCTAACTCTGTTCTGTACAGAAAAACTACATAGAGAAATTAAAAGAAAACTTGGTGGAGATATATATATATATATAT
>NW_004624737.1:5924002-5943322 GCF_000247695.1 Heterocephalus glaber | reverse complement strand
CATGGAGGGCTAGGAATGGGGAAAAAATAAGAACCAAGATGCATTATGTAAAGGTACAATTCCTAATGAGAAATGTAATTGTGTTGTATACCTACAATGTACCAATAAAAGAATTTAATAAAAAATAAACAACTTTGCTAGTAAGGGCTGGGAATGTATCTCAGAGGTACAGCCTGGCAAACACTAGGCCCTGAGTTCAATTCCTGATACCAAAAAAGCAAAGAAAAAACAAAAACTTTGTTAGTAGCACTGCAGCATGAGTGGCATGTTTTGAAGTACTACTTATGGAGTGGCAAGGACAGAGTCATGCCAGGACATGATTCCACACTAAGCTTTTTGTAAGGTACTTAAGAGTATTGGGCCACTTTCCCTCGTATTGCTTGACAAATCTTGAGACCTTCTATGTCTGAAAATATCTTTACTATTCCTTTACCTTGAACGGTATACAGGGATATGAAATTGTAGTTTGTAATTTACTTTTTCAATTTCATGGTTGAAACATGCCTGACCAGATTATAGATAATCTTTTACTTTCTGTGAGTTTTAGAAAATTCCTGGTCTTTAATGCATACAGATGTGGGGCTTTCCCTTTCCCTTTTAGCACTTAAACTAATCCAATGTGATGTTATCTTTCCTAAATTATAGGAAACCAGAGTATTTTTTAAATTTTTTAATATTTTTGAGGGTCTTTCTATGTAGTTTAGTCTGGCCTAAAACTCTCAGTAATCATCTTGCCTCAGCCTCCCTACAGGCATGCGCAACACACCTGGCTGAATAATTTTTAATCCAGTCTCACTTGGCTTTTCTCTGTGACTTGATTCCTGCTTTATGCTTCCAACATACTCTTATTTGATGGTGGCCGGACAGCAAAGATACTGATTTTGGCATGACAAGAGGCAGTTTGCCAAGAGTGGGATCCCTTGTGAGAGAAGTTCCCCAGGAATGGACTTTCATGCTGGCATAAAATGTGAACTGAGACCTGACTGGTCAGGAGTAAACCATGCAAGAATCTGAATAAGGAATACACCTGAATATCAAGTCCAAACAATGAATTGACCAGTGTTCAATTTTTACAATTTCTCGATTGCTGGTGCCTGTCAGGTTTGCTCAGATGTGAACTTTCCAATCTTCTAACTCAAGAAAACATTAATATGTCTTATGCTGGATAATACAATATTTTAAGGGTCATTAATGAAAGATAAATAGCACTGACAGTAGAACAAAACCTCTTGCCACATCATGTTCCCAAGTTGAGTCTGTGCTGGTTCTCAGCACAAGGTAGTCATGTCAGATATTGATTTGATAAAACATTAAAATGGGTTACATTCTGAAACCCAAATATTCAAATATTCAGAGATCGGGGTTAGTAGCAGATCTAATACTTCATTAATTCATGAACTTGCCATAGCTCTTGCTCTGCTGAACTGGTCCACAGTGATACGTATTAGTTAACCTGGAGTGAGGTTAATTATAAGGGAACAAAGAACCTCCTGAAATGTTACCACTTCCATGTTAATGTGGACAATACTTACATAGGTGTATACAGATATACTGTGCACATTAAGCTAGCACTTAGTTTCTGCACTGTTCTTAGCATATTACCTCAATAAAATGCAAGAGAAAGAACCCCCACATGACTTGGAGGCTAATTTATAGATTCATCTGACTGGAGGAAGACAGACTTGTAAAAAAAAAGAACAGGAAAAATTATAGACAAGTTAATTCGCCCTTTAGGCCTGGGTTTCTTTAATTGCAACCAGTGGACATAGTTCCAGAATTTAAGTAAATATTCATCTCAGTCAAATCTAAATGGACGGCTGGGAATTTAGCTCAGTGGTTCCAGCGCTGGCCTCACAAGTGCAATGTTCTGAGTTTGATCCCCGGTACCAAAAAAAAATCTAAATGGATTTATAAGCATATTCTAGATCTGATGGTTGACCAATCACCTTATAATAGAGTACAACTACCTGTAATTTAGTGCTGATATTTTCAAATTATGTCAGCACAAGTCATGCCTGAACAAGAGAACATTTTTATTGGACCTGGTTGCCATCACCTTGACACATTAAACACCATTAGCTAGTACTGTTAAACATACCTCCTAATCATGCACAATAGGACTACAAGTGGAGTTTAAGCTTAGTTTACAACTGTAAGGAAAAAATAAAACTAAGAAATAAACATGTTTTCATAATTTATTTTTAAAATAATTTTAATTATTTATTAAACTTATTTAGACTTTGGGGCTAAATTAAGGATATAAAATGTGTATTGACTTGAAAGCTTCACTACATTTTTGTCGAGCTTGCATCTTCTCTAAATGTAGCAATAGTAGCAAACTAAGTGAATGACATTAATTGATCCAAAAGAAATAAAGACAACAGAGAAATCTTTTTAATTTTACTCACACCTTAGGCTTGATTTTTATAACCATAACTGATATTTATCTGGAACTGATGGTACTTAAAATAACAATAGTATTTGTGCTATGTACAAATCAATAGTATGTACAGGCTAATCAAACAATGGAATTTTTTTTTGGTGGGGCAGGCAGTACTAAGGATGGAACTTAGGCAAACTCTAAACAATACCCCTGGGTCCCTTTTATTTTTTATTCTGATACAGGGTCTCAACTAACTTGCCCAAGCAAAACTCAAACATGTGATCCTCCTGCCTTGGCTCCCTCAGTGCAGGGATTAAAAGTATGTACCACCATGGCCGGCTCAAGAAATAGAATTTTCAAAACTATATTCAAAAGTAAATAATTTTTTTAAATAAAGAGAATGGAACTTAAAGCTATCAGAAGCACTTAATGCTTTTAATATAAACATTTGTACTTTGTAGGCTTCTTAAAATATTATCACAAATCACTAAGACTAAAAAAGTTATACACAATTGCTAATAAGACTCCAAACACACTTTCCTGAAAATGTTCAAGTACCACTTTCACCATATTTTTCAACACATACAAGGAGTAACAATAGGGATGAGAATATATCTCAGCATAACCCTTGTCCCCAGGACTGCCAAAAATAAAATAGAAGCAAAACCAACACCACAAAAACAACAACAACAAAAAACTAACCAAGCCAAATTAAGCCAATCCAATAGACTAAAGACTCATGAAACAAACAGGGTGAATACAGTACTTTTCACTGTTTAACCAAGTTATGAAAGACAAAGCTCAGTTTGAAAATAATTTATTATGTAAGTAAAACATGGAACATTTGTTTCAATATGATGGAATGAGAACATGTGCTTCCCACAGCCCCTTGACAAAGATCTGGAAACTGACAGTATAAAGATGAAAGAAGTATTAAACACGCAAGACAAGGTAACAGAAGAGATGACAACAAAAGATTTTAGAAATTGAAAAATAAATGCGTGAGTATTCCAACAGGCTTGGAGAACTAGACTCTTAGTTCTGGATACAGGCTGCCTTGAAAGAACTCCAGTACAGCTGGTTGAAAGAGGCAGTTAAACCCCAAGCAGTTCTATCTCCTTGTAAAGTGATTACTACACTCTCACACTGAAAAAAAAAAAAAATTGAAGGGCTCACTCCCTGCAAAAGGTGAATAGGAGGGGTTAGGGCTCTGAAATTAGGGAATTCAGATATAAAGCTGAGGTAGCAGGTTGCAGAACCTTACTGGAAACTGATTGGGGAAGCCTATACTGTGAACAGTAAAATCTCCAAAACCCCTTCCCTCTTCTCTGACCAAAAAGCAAACTGGCAAAGTATGTACACACAAGACAAGAGACTGGAGGATTTCTCTCTCAAAAAGGTCTACTACACAAGCTGATAACTGAGAGGTTCTCAAATACATGGCCTTGTCAGTACACTGCAATAAAATCTACATGCTGACAAGCCCTATGCATAGAATTTAGCTTTTTAGTTGTTCTCAAATCTGAAGAACAGTCAATGACCCTAAAGCATTTGAAGAAGCATACAAAATAAAAGGGACTAACAGAAGAATCACTTGAAGGAAATATACCAAGCAAAGAAACCACCACCACCCCCAAAGAAAAGAAGAAAAGAAAAGAAAAGAGAAAAAGAAAAAGCCAGGTTGTGGTGGCACACACAAGATGCTGAGGCAAGTTCAAGGTCAGCCTGGGCTACACAGTGAGTTCAAGGCCAGCCACAACTATATGGCAAAACCCTGTTTAAAAAATAAAGATAAACAAACAAAAACAGACAATATATAGTAACTTAAAATTCTGAGGAAATGATTCCTAATTAAAATCCCAAACCAAAACTATTACAATAGATGTGCAATAGAAACACAGTCACATACAGAAAGTCTCAATATTTCATTTCTTTGGAATCTTTTTCTCAGAAAGTCACTGAACAAGAAACTTCTACCAAAATGGAATAAACCAAGGAAAAGGCAAGAGATCCAGTTAAAAAATGGCTCCAAAATAAGAAATAACCAATAGAAATACTTAAGTGGAGGATAAAGTGAGACTCTAGATGGAATCTGTTCTACAGTCCAGACTAAATAATGCTCTAGGGGACAGGGTGGGGATGAGATGGAATGTAGTTTTGGAGAACTTACCAATGAAATATCTGATGTATTTGAACATACAGAGGGACTCAAACTTCCGGAGTTACTGATAAGCACAAAGAGAACTATTAATAGTCAAGGGGAAAGCTTTCCAAGATTGAAAATATGAAAAAGGAAAAAAATGTCAGATATGGTGATGCATGCTTCTAATCCCAGCACTCTGGGAGACTGAGCCAAGTTTTAAGCCCAGCCTGGGCAATTCAGTGACCACACCTCAAAATTTTAAAACGTCCTGGGTTGAATATTCAGAGCTCCACCACCACCAAAAAAAAGTGAAAATACAATCACAGCATATCCCATATGTTATTTGGAGGGTGTTTATATGGCTAAAATGACAATAACTATTGATCCAATCAAAAATTATTATACACCTGCACAAAAAGATACAGAAACATTAATACACATTAAAGTAGTGAGACATGGCAGAATTCTGGACAAATTTTAAAAGTATACTTACACTCCAATATGAGTATGAAGAAAAAGGAAGAGTAAACCATGACTCCAAAATTCTTGGTATAAACAACTCAAAGAATAAAGAGTTAGCATTTACTGGAATAAGGAAAATACAAAAGGAGCAAATTTGGACTACAGAAGATAATAAATTCAGATTGGGGTTGTCTTGAGTTATGAAGTAAAAATCATCAAGGAAGTAGCAACCCCTGCTTGGGACATTCTAATGTTTAGAGTTCAAGATGTGCAAGAAACACCAAAGAAAACTGGGAATCAGAGCAAGAGGAAGGAAATGCGAGAGAATGTGTTTACTAAAAGCCCACTAAAATTCTTTTGTGGAGGAGAGTCAGTAACAATGTGAAACGTTGACAGGTCAGGAAGTATGATTTTAGAGGTAGCGGGAGACATTAAAAACAACAATTCTACTGGAATGATAGGAACAAAAATCCAACTGGAATGAGAGGGGAAAAAATGCAAGAAGGAGAATTAAAAACAATGAATATAGACAACGGTTGCAAGTAATCTTGCAATAAAAAAAAGGACTTTCACTGGGCTTTGACTAGGACAAAAAATATTGGAAGAAATGAAAGATAAATAGGAACAGATAGTTAAGAAGGATTACAGATACAGTGATGACAACTTTTAAAAGTTCTTTTTGGTTGTTCCTATTTTCTCAGTGAAACAGGGAGCAAGGCGAAATGTATCTCAGAGATGAGGACAGAGATGAAGCTATGACAAGTCATTCAGAACAATCTAAGAAAACAAGACTGAAAAATTTAACTACTAAGCAACTCACTGATGCCATGACCAAGTTCTGGGCAATCCTAATCAGCATGCTTATGTGACAGCTGAACAGTCTGACTTAATAAAACAAAATGCAAAACCTGTTCCATGTTTTGTTCTTTAATTGTTCTCTCAAAATAGTTTTTCTTTTGAGCCTTAGTTCCACTATCCTAAAACACTGATCTGCTTATGAATATAAAAAATAACATTTCCCATTACCCTATTTAGAAATCTATGGTTCAGGGACCATTTCCCCCTTCCCAGAGTATATTCTAGATCTCTCTTCTTCATAGCCTATGTCCTTTTATGCAGGGCCTAAACTGTTCCCCTTTTGGCTTTATGTTCCTTAATTACAGGTTTTGGGTTATTCCTAGGTCTTGTTTTCTTTTGCCTCACTATATTTACCCTCCTCTATAAATTTTCAAGGTTTCTCCTTTTTTGTCATATTCTTATACTGCATATTACTACCACATACAATTTCTGGTTTGTCAAGATCCTGCAGCTTCTTCCACAGCCTTCTCTGTGTTAACTCAATGAATCTTTGTATGATATATGCTTATAGTACTAGTAAATGAAAACAAGTTGGCACAGTAACACTGAATCCCAATACTTAATCCCAATACCAGTCAAGTCTCTTGCAATTATTTCATCTGAACTATTACTTCCCTCACAAAATACTTTCATGAGGTGATCTTATAATGAAATTTTATTGGAGAACTCTCTTAAAGACTCTAACATCAAACAATTTCTTATTTCAACAATAGAAAGCATAACTCCAGTAAGCCCCCATTGAAAGCCTACTCCATAATTGAAGTATCAAACCCCCTTGAACTGCACTGCTAAAAGAAAGGGGGTAAAAAGCATTTACTAAACTTCCACAGGAAGACTGTATAAATCTGGTGATGCTTAAGTATATATCAGACCATACCCAAGAGTACTACCTAGCCTCAAAATTTAAACTTAAGATAAACTTTGTTCTTAATAAGGCTCAGGAAATTATAATCTATTAAGTATACAAGGGTACTACTTACATTATGTAAACTGATTTAGTTTAAAAAGTCAAGTGGACAATCTGGACTTCAAAACCAATATAAGTAGGCTGGGGATTTAGCTCACTTGGTTCTGGCGCCTGCTGCGCAAGCGCAAGGTCCCGAGTTTGATCCCTGGTACCAAAAAAAAAAAAAGGAAAAAAGAAAAAAAGAAATTAGGGCAGGGGATTTGGCTCAGTGGTTTCGCTGCCTGCTGTGCAAGCGAAAGGACCCAAGTTTGATCCCCGGTACCAAAAAAACCCACAAAAAACCAATATAAGCAAACCACCAGATGTAAACAGTAACTTAAGCTATTCTTCAGTTCCAATTTAAAACAAACATTCAGGATTGGAATCTTCAGAATTTTCTAGTATCTTGAATATCCCCATCTTCTCCTTAATTGGTCCTGAGGCTTTCATTTGATCTACAAGAAAAATATTAAAACAGGTACTTTTTTTATTAACAGTATAAGAACCCGGAAAAAAAATCATAAATTTCCAGTATGATGCTATAAAAAGTGAGTCTTCTATCATCATTACCAATTTCAAGCTACCAGGACAATGTTTTTCCCACTGAAAACAATGGGGAAAAGATGTGCTCCAGCACACCATAATATGGTACTTCCATCATAGAAAAATGCAAATACAAAGAACACAGATTAATTGTATACTGTAAAATAATTAGTAAGTAAAGACTTAGGGCAAGTTCTTAAGAGACAAATTCTAGCTAATAAAGGAATAAGACAAAAAAACCCCAATCATTATCAATGGGTGATGAAACTATCAAGTTAAATAAAGGCTGACAAGAAACTGTAGTAGTGAGATATGCCAGAATCTGATCAATTTTGGTTACCAAATATAAGAAACCCAGACATGATGTATCTCCTGATATGATGGTAAAATCATATAAACATTGTTATTCTTGGCTAAAGTATAGCATTTAAATGTAATTTAAGTATCTAAAGCTATTTACATAAATACAATTTATGAGGTTACAAGAAAGTTATATATTTTCAGGAACAATCTAAATGACAACATAAAGAGGAAAACTGAAAATCAATTCCAGGATGTAATTATTATTATTATTATTACTTTTGGTACTGGGGATTGAACTCAGGACCTTGCACCTGCGCGGCAGAGGCCGGAACCACTGAGCTAAATCCCTGGCCCCAGGATGTAATTATTTTATACAGCAAGTAGCTTAGGTTCTCCAGCAAATCAATGGCATAGAAAAAACAAAAGGAGGACCGGGGATTTAGCTCAGTGGTTTCACCACCTGCTGTCTAAATGCAAGGACCTGAGTTCGACCCCGGTACCAAAAAAAAAGAAAAGAAAGAAAAACAAAAAGAAAGTGAGTGTTATAAACAAGTAACAGCAATCAATGCAATTTAGATCCTGATTCAAACTGAATCGACAGAGTAATAAATGAAATTAATGTATTACTGTTAATTCTCTTAAATGTAGTATAATACAGTTGCTGTTTAGATACATGTTCTTCTTTTTTCTTTGGTACCTTGGATTGAACTTGGGACCTTGCATTTGCAAGGCAGGCAGTGGAACCAGTGAGTTAAATCCCCGGCGCCAAGATACATGTTCTTCTTAATAAAAGATGTACAATAAAGTATGGCATGATTACTTGAGATTTTTTAAGACTCTAACAAAAAAGAAGGGACTATGAACAAGACTGGGTGAATGTTGCCAACTACTGTGGCCAAATGAACTATCACCACCCTGCATGTGTATGCTTGTAATTTTCCACAAAAAATAAAAACATGAAAGGTACTTACCAATAAGATCACTTCGATCTAACAATAACTCTAGATCTTTATCACTGATAATTTTTTCCCTTGATCCTTTTATTTCTCTGTAAAACACAATATTCAAGTATATTTGAATAAATCTATTAATTACATTTTTCCAAAACTAAAAAAAAATTAGGAAAATATCATTCACAGTAACATCAAGAAAAATTAAATACTTAAGAATTAGCCTAACCAAGAAAGTGCAAGACCTCTCCAATGAAAACTAGTGTACTTTGAAGGAAAAAAAAAGATCAAGGAGGGCATCAGAAAATGAAAAGATACCCAATTTCTGGATACACAGAACCAATACTGTCAGAATGACTATACTGTGCTTCCAAAACTGATGAAGACTTAACACAATCCCAATCAAAATACCAACAGCATTCCTCACAGAACTAGAAAAAACAATCCTAAAATTCATATGGAACTAGAAAAGACCCAGAATAGCAAAAGCAATTGTGAGCAACAAGAACAAAGCAAGAGGCACCATAATGCTGGACTTCAAGGTATATTATAAAGCTACAGTGGCATAAAAACAGACATGTGAACAATGGAACATAAGAGATGATGCAAAAACAATCCCAGATACATGCAAGTTATCTGGTCTTTGACAAGGGGGCCAAAAATACTCAATGGAGGAAAGACAGCCTCTTGAGCAAATGGCGATGGGAAAACTGGCTATCCAAATGCAGAAGATTGATTCTAGGCCCACATGCGATCCTAGATCCACATGCAGAAGACTGTAGAAAAATCAACAAGGATCAAAGATATGAATGTTAAAACAACCTGTTGGAAGATAAAATTGGTAAAATTTTTGAAGTCATAGGCATAGGCAAGGACTTTCTGAACAGAATCCCAGGTGCATAGGAAATATTACTGCAGAATCAACAAATGAGATCATATTACATTAAAAAGCTTCTGCACAAGAAAGGAAACAACCAACAGAGTGAAGACAATAGAATAGAAAAAGAAATATGTCAGGTATTCCTCAGACAAAGGACTAAAATCTGTAATACATAAAGAACTCAACACAGACTCCTCAAAGTAAAATACCAAACCCAATAAAAAATCAGGCAACTGAAATGTATTAACACTTCAGTACAAATGGTATACATAAATGAAAAAAATGTTCAATATTTCTGGCCATTAGAGAAATACAAATTAGAAAACTGAGATTCCACCTTATTCCAAAAAGAATGGCTATCACCAAGAAATCAGTAACAAATACTGGAGCAGCTGTGGGGGGAAAAGGAACCTTTCTTTGTTGTTGGTGGGAGTGTAAACTATAACACTATGGAAATCAGCATAGAGATTCTTCAAAAAATTCAAACTAGAAATTCCACTTGATCCAGCTATTCCCCTTCTAGGTATCTTTCCTGAAAAAGTGAAAGCTATCATATTACAATAACATATGCACAGCCATGTTCAAAGCAGTACAGTTCATAATTCCTGGAAGCAGCCTGTAGGTCCATCAACAGATGAATGGATTAAGAAAATGTGGCTTTTATACACAATGGAGTACTACTCTGCCCTAAAAGATAAACTTGAGCTATTTGTAGGTAAATGGATACACCTTGAGACCATAATGTTACGTGAAATAACTCGTCACACAAGCTTAAATAAAGCATGATTACTCTTATATGAGAAACCCAAAATATAAATAAAAGATAGGTAATAAATAATAGGGAGAAGTCCTTTGTAAAAGGGAAGGGGACCAAGAGATGGAGGAAGGGGGCCAGGGGAGGAAAGAGGATGAAAAAAGATGTATTATATATGGAACCAATTCCAGCCAGGGATTTAGCTCAGTGGTTCAAGGACCCGAGTTTGATCCCTGGTACCAAAAAAAACCCCCCAAAACAAAAAACTCTGAAATATGTAGAACCAATTCCCCATGAGGAATGTAACCACTATGTATTACAAATATGTACTAACAAAAGAATTTTAAAAACTAAATTTAAGAAATCTTACCTTTCATAATCTCTAGATTTTAGTAATTCCATTAATTCTTTTGGATCTAAGAAATTCTTAGATTGATTTAATCCAGATTGACCACCTTTGAAATGATCTAGAAAAAAAAAAAATTCAACACTTTGAAACTTCTTTTTCTTGGTTGGCACTGAGGATTGAATTCAGGGCCTCTACACTGTGTTTTCTTCAGCCCCTTTAAAAATTTTGAGATAGGGTTTCACTAAGTCACTAAGTTGCCCAAAATGGATGCAAACTTGAGGTCTTCCTGCCTCACCTCCCAGAATGCTGGAACTGTCTACAAGCAAGTGCCACTATGCCTAGCTAAAATTCCTTTTTAAAACTATAATGTATTCCAAACAAATAAGAATAGCTAACATTTTTTAACAAGACAATAAAATACAAGCATTGGTAAGGAGGACAAGTAACTATAATTTTTATACTTTGCTGGTGGAGATATAAAATACTATGTTCAGTTGGGAAATATTTGGCAGTTCTCGATAGGTAAAAATAAACCCTCCATAAATCCAAGGACAAATAAATGCATTATGTCCACAAATATTCATATAAAAGCAGCTGATTCATAATAAACACAACTTGGAAACAATTCAAATATCCACTAATAGAAGAATGAATAAACTTAAATTTTAAACTTAAATAGCTGGAAAAAAAAGCATTGTATGTACATAAAAATGAATGGTTAAAAAAAACCCCTAAACTACAGGACAGAAATCAGAGTAACACTTGCCCTATGCAGTGAGGATCAGGGGAATATAGGGCGCACAGGGAATCCTCCTTGGGTGATATAAATGTTCTTTCGCTCTAGGTGATGATTACAGGTATACACATCATTATTTAAGCAAAATGTCATTTATTCCATTATTCAGATTCCCTAAATGCCATAGGTGAGATTATTTTAAATTTACACAAAACCTTATTAGGACAAGGTTCTGTTCTTACCCCAAATGGAATTCCATCTATAATATGAACTTTCCATCAAGTCAATTTAATTTTGTCTAAAATCTAATCTACTGTGCCCTCAAAACCAAATTCATAGAGAAGAATCTGCAAGCAGGTAAGTAATATAGCAATTTTCAGCATTATTATGTTATTCCCATTTCTCTAGGCTTGACAATTTTCAACTTTTGTGCGGGCAGCCACTGAGCCATTGAGTCAAAATACAACCTCATATTAAGTAAAAAGAGAACTTTTCCAAGTAACTCTAGGAACAGAAAACTCCCTACTCACTTCAGTTCCCCTCCTTTTTAGAATCTTTTCTACATTAAAACAAGTAGATTTTCTATAGTACTACCTCAATATACCATTACTATTCTAATATTTAATGTGATGCGTTTGCAAGTTTTCTTAAAAATTTTGGCCATCAAATATAAAAAATATGTACTGATATCATGCCATGCTGCCTATGAAAGTTTAGGCTATATTTCATCTTAAAATTGTTGCTGACTCCTTTCCTTGTACCTCTGTGCCTTATTAGACAATCAGAGAAAGGTTCTGTCTATGCTCACCAACCTAATATAGACTGTTAGTAGCTCCACATTCCGCACTGCTAATTTAAATCCTGTCATACCAAGCTGTACCAACTTCTTTTATAAAGAAAATAATAATGACAATAAAAATTTACCACAGACAACCAAGGTAAAAAAGTACCATATAGCATCATTACTTTTGTGGATGATCAATTTTTCCAGTTTTCTTTTAGCAGCTGCTCTTTCCACAATTTTCTGATCAATGGTATTTGCTGTAACAAGCCGATAAACAACAACTGGCTTTGTCTGACCAATTCTATGGCATCTATCCTGGGCTTGAAGATCAGACTGAGGATTCTTAAAAGTTAAAAGGAGGAAATAATATTTAGCAATATTAGGATAAAATTAACTTAAACCCATACAGGTAAAGTCAACATTCATCATATAATGAAAAACATTTTACATGGTGCTTTAACTCAATTTATACTTTTAGAATGGCTTCATAAACATTCTGTACAACCATGACAATCAAAAGAAGTTTTTAAAGGATGAAAAATTTATATCAGACATATAATCAGCATATTGCTTTATTTCCAACTTACCCAATCACTATCATAAATAATAACTGTATCTGCTGCAGTCAAATTAATACCCAGGCCACCAGCTCGTGTACTCACTAAGAAGATAAACACATCTGGATCTGTGTTGAAGTCATGCATCTAAAAGAAAAAGGATGTTAAAAAATACCTGGGAGTGGTGTTACATATCTGTAATCTCAGTATTCATGGGAGGCTGAGGCAAGAGGACCCCAAGTTTGAGCTCAGCCCAGGCAACTTAGCTATTTAATAAGACCATGACAAAAAAAGAGCTGGGGCCGAATGTGGTGGCACACACCTGTCATCCCAGCACTATGAAGGTTGAAGCAGGAGGACTGCCAAAAGTGTGAGGCCAGCTCAGGCTACATAACAAGCTCAAAACGAGGCTGAACTACACAGAGAGACTCTGTCTCAAAAAAACCCACACACACGCAAAATAAATAAATAAATAAATAAATTTATTTATTTTAAAAAGGCTGGGACTGTAACTCAGTGTGAAGGCCCTGGGTTCAATCCACAGTACTGGAAATCAAAAAACAAACTTTAACAGACATGACTGCACGTGTGTGTTTCCAACTGTCACTGTTAAAGGATTTTCGAAGGGAAGCAAAACCAACCTTTCAAATGTATAAAACAATGTTAGTAAAATCTCTGCCCATTTTAATTTTTCAAGCATCTGTTTTATTAAGGAAATCTAAACTTTGTCAAGACTATACATAGGTAAGTTTAAATAAGAATACCTAAATTTAAAAATGGTGAAAAAAATGAGTAATAGTTGCCTAAGAAATGGAAGTGAGAAGGGTAGACAAACTAAGAGGAAACACAGGAATATTTCTGGATTGATACCAGATATCTTGATAAGGAATTTGGACATAGATATGCTCATCTATGTCAAAAACTCAACAACTGTATATTTCACTTACTTCAGAGTCTGTAATATTTACCCCAAAATATAACAGATGTTGCAGTCATTGAAGAAAAGAGTAGTGTCATCTATAATGTATTTTGAAATGCATCAAAAAGGGATAATGGATACAGCAACAGATGTTCTGTCACAGATAATTGATAAAAATGTTATCATTAGGTGCCATGGTGCTTGTCTGTTCTCCCAGCTACTCAGGAGGCTGAGGCAAAGTGATTACTAATTTGATAACAGCCTATGCAACTTAGTGAGATCCTGTCAAGTTAAAATTTTTTTAAGAGGCTGAGTTCAACCCCTAGTGCCACAAAATAAATAAATAAAAATAAAAAACACTAACCAAAAAAATTTACTGGCAGATTATAGGTGGATTTAGTTGCTTAATATAAAATTCTTCTAATTTTGCCATACAGTTGAAATTTTCATAAAAAATAAATGCTGAGAACTGAGACAGAAAGTCACAGGTAAAAAAAATTTCCCCATTATCCTAATATCCTGACAGTTGTAGTTAAGATTGTGCAGGAAGATACGTGTGTGTGTGTACACACATGCCAACCAAACACCACTTATACTAAATCAAAATGCTTTTTTTTAATCCTACCAAAAACAGAGATCATCCCTATCTCTTAACAAGTTGTAGGTATATCTTATGCACTACTTCAGAAATGAAGTTAGGACTTACAAGAAAGAATCTGGTATATATAAAATAAGCGGTCTTACATTTTTTTCTCTCTCTGAATAAGACATGGACCCATCAAGTCTACTGAAGTTGAAATTTCTAAGCTGGCAATAATCCATCAAAATGTCCAACATCCGTGTCATTTGTGAAAAAAGCAACACCTGAAATTTAAATAAATAAATCTCATTGTCTTTACTGTTTCATAAAAAAAATAATTAAACAACAAAAATTATAACCCGAAGTATTACCTTGTGACCTCTGTTTTTTAGTTCTGGCAGCATTCGATCCAAAATTAAGAATTTTCCAGAATTTATAACCAATTCTTCATCAATCTTAAAAGTGAACAAAAAACCAAAAGACCAAAAAAAAAAAACCAAACAAACAAAAACTATTACTAATCACATATAAAAATGAAACCCCTCTAAAACTATTAGAATACTCAATTTTCAATAATAATTTTTATAATTTAACTTCAATATTCAATCTTTTTAATTAAACATACACATGCCCCAAACCAAAATTGCAGTAGGTTCAAGTTTACCATTCATATATTAAGGTTTATTTATAATGGAGTAAACTATGTATAAAAACTGCTACCAGAAGCTGGCCATGGTAGTGCATGCCTGTAATCCCAACACTTGGGAGGCTGAGGCAGGAGGATTGACTGAGTTCAAACCAGTCTGAACTACACACTGAGACCCCGTCTCAAAACAGCAACCCTCTAAAAAAAAAAATCTAAAAATTGCTACCAGAAACTAAAGAAAGTATCAGAGATTATAAGGAATTCTATGTTGTCACAATAGGGGAAAGTGGCTACTACTGGTGTGCAGAGGCCAGTGGGTCGCTAAATGTTCTATAGTACACAGGACATTACCTCAAATAAAATTATCTGACCCAAAATTTCAATATTGCCAGAGATAAAAGCCTTGCTGTAAAGTTGTAAACTAGTATGAAACAAGGGTTACTAAGAATAGTTTAATACTATGGCAGTTTTCAATTAACTGCCCAAGGAAACAGTTTCATTCACTGAATCTGAAAGTCCTCAACTCTTAACTTTTTGGTTTTCTTCTGTTCATTAAGCAATGAATAGCCAGGCTAATTCTGACAAGCTAAATATTAGCTAAAAGGAATACCCAGAAAGTGATTAACTATCCCTAACATAGACAGCAAAAGTAGATATGACATGCTCCACTAAATTTAGGATTTCTATTCATATAAAATATGAAAAATACTAGTTAGGTTGCATATAAAAAAATGATCATTCTAAGCCTCAAAGGATTCTAAGTTTAAGAGATTGCTTCATTGCACTGAAGATTAAAATCTTCATATAGAAAATAACAGTATTTAAATAATAATAAACCAAGCAAAATAACACTACCCCAGTATTAAAAAAAATTTAGAAATCAAAATAGTAAATTATTAAATGGTATTCACCTTAAACTCTTGTGTAACAGGGTCTATAGGGTATTCAATCAGATATGCATGATTACAGCACTTACGAAGTAGCATCATTATGTTCTGTAGCTTCAAATTTATTTCAGATTCTATAGGGATATTCACTTCCACAACAGGCCTACCAAAAATATAATGCATGAGTATGAGAAATGGAAAAAACTACCAAAACTTAAAGAATAAATTCTTTTATTTATTGGTATATGTTTGATATATATAATAACCACATTCATCTTAAGGAACTGGTACATATGCATATTGCATCTTAACTGTTTTTACTTCCCCTTTCCCTCCTGCCACTCCCCTCTCCCCCCATCCCCATTAAATTTACTATTAAACCCACACCTTTCTCTGTCTACTTCTGGCTGTATTTGACTGATCAATTTTTCCAACTCATTAGGAAAATCATCTATTTTGCTGTAATTTATTGATTTTCTAGTTCGGCGTTTTGGTCGTCCATTAGGACTTAGCTCAACTGTTTCCTTCTAAAAGAGAAAAAAATTGAAGAAGTATCTGTTTAAAAAGCATATTTATATGTACAAAATGATTTCTTTCATCAAGTTTAATAATTCCCAATGACACAATTACTACAGATCTATAATCTCACTGCCAAACACAAATTTTCCATGAGATGTCTTAACATTATTGACAATATCTAAAACTGAGAGAATACTTTTATAGCTCAGCAGAGAAAAATTAAAGATGATAAAACTGCTTTGAACTTAAATTCTACCTCCATCTCTTATAATATGGTAGGTGACTACAACAGACATCTCTTTCAAATAGTTTATCAATACCTTCCTGTGAAGGAATTGCATATTGGGAGGAGTGGCCTACTTGGCAAGCCTTCAGAACAGTAATTCTCAAATGACTGTGCTTTTTTTTTTTTTGGCACTGGGGATAAAACTCAGGACTTTGCACTTGAGAGGCAGGCATGGAACCACTGAGCTAAATCCCCGGCTCTGACTGTGCTTTTTTTTTTTTTGGTACCAGGGGACGTACTCAGGTCCTTGCACTTGCAAGGCAGGTGCCGGAACCACTGAGCTAAATCCCTGGCCCTGACTGTGCTTTTTAACAGAACACTTCCAAATCTATTCCACACAGCATGATTAAGGTTAATCTGATAGAGGAATCTAAATTTTTAACACTCATTTCAGATGATCACAAACAGTAACACACAGACTATCACTTCAAAATTTCAGCAGGACTAGAGATATTAGGAAAAATCTTTGGCTTTTGACCTTCTGCCTTATACTTCACTTGGAAATAACATCATTCAACAAGTCCTTAAAACAGGTAAGGAGCTGTAAGACTGAAATCAATCATGAAATTTTATATAGCAGGTCTCATTTACAGTATATTTCAAGCCTGCACTATACCTCACTTGATCCAAACATGTTGGCAATTGTACGATTCACAATGGCTGTATAGAAAACCTCCTGTTTCTTTGAAAGTGGTGCATAAACAACTACTTCTCGTTTAGGAGGAACTTCAAGAGCAACATCAGATTTTAGTCTTCTCAGTAAGAAAGGTGTTAGAATCTAAAATTTAAACATGAACAAATAAATTTAAGTAATAAAGATTCCTGTTTTACAGAGAATATTGCTCCCCATACACTCTTTATCCTTTCTTTATGCACTACCAAGTCTCAAAAAGTAAGATTAAACTATCTTGAAAAAATTTTCTCATACCAGATTAACATATTTTAAACTGACAGTATTTATATATAGCATTGTACAATATTCTAAACTTTCAAATACTCTGAGTATATCCTGAGTAACACAGATGTGAAAGGTTCCCCCTTTTTTTGGTGTTTTGAGACAAGGTCTTACTATGTATTTACTATGTATTACTTGCACTCAGTTTGTAGCCAAGGCTGGCCTTGAACTCGTGGCAACCCTCCTGTCTCAGCCTCCGGAGTGGTGGGATCACAGGCATGTGCCACCATGCTCAGCAAAGCTTCCTTTCTCCCCCTAAAACGTCGCTTAAAATTACCCTCCTTCATGATCAGCAATTATGTTTATTTGAAGACACTGTAACCTTGTACTATGTGAATCAATATGCACAGTTCAATTTTTAAAAGTAGTATATTGAGGGCCGGGGATTTAGCTTAGTGGTTCTGCTGCCTGCCTTGCAAGTGCAAGGACTCAAGTTCGATCCCCAGTACTGAAAAAAAAAAAAAAAAAAAGTAGTATATTGAGTGGGATATAAATCTTCATAATAATATATGAAGTAGATTTACTTCATATAGTATAACAGTAGATATACTTGTCTTTAACACATCAGCTGAATACAGATTACAAGACTGAAGATGGCAGATGTAAGTGAGAATTCTAATTTTCAGATGAATGAATAAAAATTAGCAAAGATTACAAGACTTTCCATTAATTTTAGTTTTTACTTATAAACAGTATCTCCCATATAACTACCTTCAAAGTAATACATGGACTCAGTAATTGATTTGTTTTGCATTTTGTACTGCTATGTAACTTAAAGGAAACCCCTGTAATTTTGTAAATATCCATAAATATTCTATCCTAAAAAGGTAAACAAAGGCTGGGGATTTAGCTCAGTGGTTTCACCGCCTGCTGCGCAAGCACAAAGACCCAAGTTCGATCCCTGGTACCAAAAAAAAAAAAAAAAAAAGGTAAACAAACTATCAAGTTAGTAAAACGCGGAATATTAAAATATTTCAAAATCCTTTCATATAGAAAATACTGAAAAACCTAAGATTAAGCTTGACTAGGAAAACATTAAGAGGCTTAAACTAGTCTCTAATCAATCAATTTATTTTGAATAAGGAGTTTTTCCTAGATAATTCATTAAAGCAGAATCAAGATTAAATAAATCACAAGAGTTAAGACAAATTTAAACTGCTACCTAGAATTTTCTTTTTTTTGGTTTTCTGAGGCTGGGTCAACTTTTGTAGTTCAGGCTGGCCCTGAACTCACTACGTAGCCCAGGCTGGCCTCAAACTCATGGCAATCCCCCTGCCTCAGCCTGAGTGCTGGGATTACAGGCGTGCGCCACCACGTCTGGCACAGAATTTTCTTATTGCTGGAACAATCCAAAAAAATGCCACCATTCTTGATAAACTGTTGAATATGGATGATGGGTAGATAAAACTGTTAATAAAGTAACTCCAGTAAGTCCCCCTATAAAGAATAATCAACTATAATAATTACTACAAATGTTCAATAAGATGGCAGATGATCATTTCTCAGGAGCATCTTTGAAAGGACTCTTGTATTTAAATGCTTTTTACCTAGATCCCTCTGAAACTCTCTTTAAGTGTCAAAATTCTGCAAATTCTCACCGACTTGACTCCACAAATTTCCTAAGAAACTTAGTATCAAGCACTTACTTTGCTATACATGGCGATATGTCTAGCTAAAACATAGCACTTTCTCAGTAGGTCATCTTCCCCCAATCACATGTTGGAATACTCAAAAACTTCTATTATAACTATTACTACATTAAGAATTTTAAAACTTTACACTCATACTCATGCAAAAATAGCATAAAAAAAATTTAAACAATAAGTATGGAGGGGAAAGTTTCTGTAACATGAAGACCAATAATGTATTTTTTTTTTTTT
>NW_004624737.1:5910193-5922483 GCF_000247695.1 Heterocephalus glaber | reverse complement strand
GGTACCGGGGATCGAATTCGGGTCCTTGCACTTGCACAACAGGCGGAGAAACCACTGAGCTACCCCGGCCCCATAAAGTACTTTTAAAAATTAGTATTTTTAGCTCCTACATCTCAATACCCTAACTCAGTAGGTCTGTGTAGTACCTGGAAATCTTGTCCTTTAGCAATAGTGTGCAATCAAATAAGGGACCTGGCTTGGGCCTGTATTTGATAATCAGATTTAGAATAATTCTCAAAATAAAACATTAAAAGCTATTTCTCTTTATCCAATTAGTTTCTTCCTTCACTGATGCCAACATGGGTATAAATGAATTCTTTTTTTACTTCACTTTTGTTGCTTCCTTCTTACTTATTCTTATTTATCCTTCCATCAGAAGATACTGTTTTCTAAAGACTGTATTTGTTTTTATCATATAAGCGGAAACTCAAACCATTTTTAGGATAAAAAGTGCTAGACTAAAACAGGGCAAACGTGGTCTCCATTTTTGCTCTGCTGCCAACTACTTAATTCTCTAACAACTTTACGACTAAGTTTTCTATGGAGATAATTTATTTAACTTTTCTATCAATTCAGGTTGTTTTGTAAAGACTAAAATTAGTGTAAAAAACTAATAGCGTTTTAGAAAATTAAGATTAGAAAAGTATTATAAAAATTTTCATAAGACAGCATTTTAATGTTTTCTTTAATCAATCTGGGGAAGTTCAAAATCATCTTTTTTTTTTTGGTACCAGAGATCGAACTCGGGTCCTTGCACTTGCACAGCAGGCGACAAAACCACTGAGCTAAATCCCCGGCCCCAAAATTATCTTTTATTTATCTGCTTTCATGCAACTTTGTCAAAAGTAGAACCCACAATGTACACCACAAAAAACTTGCCAAAAATATCATTAAAATCAGTCACCTAGAAAAATTAATTTCAGCTAAGGCCACAGATATTTAGGTTTGAAAAAAATATACAGAGAACAGTTAAAAAAATTTTTTTAAAAAGAAAACAGTTAAATAATGGCTTACCTACCTTTTCAAGTCATCAAATACATCTGGCAACAAAAAGTTTAGCAATGACCAAAGTTCTGATAAATTGTTTTGCAAAGGAGTACCAGTCAAAAGAAGTTTGTTATCAGCATTGAACCGCTTTAACTCCCTGATTAGACGGCACTTCATATTCTTAATCCTGTGTCCTTCATCTACAATTAAGTACTTCCAAAAGCAATGCTAGAAAATGAATCGAGGGAAAATTTTAAAAATAACAATCTCATTATTTTTTCTAAAGACATTTCTAAAAATAAAGGTTCTCTTCTATGAGGGATGTTGAATTTTATCAAATATCATTTTGGTACCCATTGAGATGATCATGGTTTTCTTTGATCAACTAATGGGATAAATCAGTAGATTCCTAAAACCAGTGTGTACTTGTGTTCCTGGAGCAGACATAACTACATCACGAAATACTTTAAGTCTACTTGCTATAATGTACTTAAGAGACCTTCATTCTTAAGTGATAGTCTAGCTTTTCTGTCTGTTTTATCAAGTTTTTAATCTTAGCTTAACAAATACTAGATTCCTAAAAAGTAGCTTGAAACTTTTAGTTTCACATCTTGAGGTCTACATTTGAAACTGGCATTCTTTTGCATCTGACAATGTTCTCAATTTCTTAGTTATCAGTCTGTATAGGTTTTCCATTCTTCTACAGTTAACTTTAGTAACATATTTTCAAAGAGAGTCAGAGTACAAAATGACGCATCTTTTGCATTTAATTATATAGTACATTCCTAACAGAATGAAAAATAAAATCATTACTTTTTAATAAAATCACTTGAAAAGGACTTACTCTTCTGGCACTATGGCAACCCAAATAATAATAAGCCAAATAATTTCTTACTTCAAAAGACATATCTATTTGATCAAATAAAATATAAAACATCAGGTGCATATCGTGGCGTACATGTCTATAATCCCAGTTACTCTAGACACTAAGACAGGAGGATGTTTAGTTGGAAGCCAGCCTAGGCCACACAATGAAATTCTCTCTTAAAAAAAGAGAGGAAAAGAAAATAAAACCCCACACTTTATGGATGAGTAAGTGAAAGACAAGAGAAAACCAAGGAAACAGAAACAATGAGGAACCTAAAAATAAAAATAGCAAAAGGGTTCTGATACTTTTATGACTCATAAACAGGAGCATCAGAACTCTGCAGCTTTCTCCATTAAAGCTTAAATGCTTGAAATGATAACATAGCCTCAGTTAAAGAGAAAAGTAGAAAAATTCTAGCCACTAGTAAATACAACTGGCAAGAAGTTTAACTATTTCACTATGGAAAAGATAGGAAAATAAATTAATTAGAGTCTCCATATTACATGGAATAATGTTAACAGTTGTTATTCAGTATGAAAGTAGAATTCTCACACAGAATAAGCTACTTTCACATTTTTCCATACACTATTTTTTCTATGATCAGTATGATACTTATACTACGAAGAAATGATTTTGATACTTTTACCCATTTTCATAAACTTTTTGTTAAACTTCCAAAAGTAGGATTCTGCAAATCCTACTCCAAAGTTCTACTCACATACATGTAACATTTGACAAACATTAGTCATGATTTTGCCACCCATACATAATATGTACTCCACTTATGATCTATGTGCTTTGACTTTGTTGAACCCATTAAGTAACTAATTGTTTTATGCAAAAAAAAAAAAATCTAAGTGGACTACACTTGCAGGGACATCAAATGGTCCAAGAAAGAAAAGGCAAACAATAAAGCACATGTGAGTAAGGCATGGTGGTAAATGCTTATATCCCAGCTACGCAGGAAGCCTGGGCAGAAGGAGTCTCAAGTGTTAAGGCCAGTCTGGGAAATTTAGCAAGATCCTATTTTAAAAGAAAAAGGGTTTGGAGACATAGTTCAGCGGTGTAGTGTTTGCCTATCACTCTTGAGGTCCTAGGGTTAATACCCAGTACTGCAAAAATTGAAAAAAGGAAAAAATTCTAAACAAAAAAAGAGAGCTGTAATACAGCAGCATTGAAGCTAAGTTTTCTAGCTGCATTATAACATGGACATAATAAATGGGTAGCTAGAATGTTAAGAAAAATAAATATGAAAATATTAATGACAGTCCATGAGAATGTCTAAAAATTACTCATGTTCAAATAATATTTTCTTATTTAAAGACAAAGTGAGCCAAGGTAGAGTGGCATGTGCCTGTAATCCCAGCTACTCAGCTTGAGCCCACCCTGGATAACTTGGTGAGACTGTCTCCAAATAAAAAAATAAAAAATATAGCTTGGTATAGAGATTTTGGGTTCAATCTTCACTACTACCAAAATTGGAATTTATTGGTAAATTCCATATTCTCAAAGCATAAGCATTAGCTGTAATACATTCAGAATAGTTAGGTTTACCTAGCAAATTCTAACATAATAAAATACTCATAGATTAGGTCTATCTGGCAAAGTCTAACACATTTAAGATGGTATTATGCTCTCAGGTTAAAGCTGAGGATTCAGCTCAGTGGTGCTGCTGCCTGTCTTGCAAGCACAAGGTCCCGAGTTTGATCCCCAGCACCAAAAAAAAAAAAAGGCTCTCTCTCTGTCTCACACAGACACACACACACATCCACTGCACCATTAATAAGCCTTAAAATCAGAGAAATTCTTTATGTTCATAGGTTAAAATGTAATAGGATTGGGGCCAGGGATTTAGCTCAGTGGTTCCACCGCCTGCCTAGCAAGTGAAAGGTCCCAAGTTCGATCCCCGGTAACAACAACAACAAAAAAGTAATAGGATTTAAGAGACAATAGGCTTAATCCCAATCTGTTAATATAAGCTTCTAGTTTCTAAAGGAATGGGCACACTACCATTTATAACTTCAACCAGAAAATTTTAAAAAATGGGACTGCATGAGAAAGTGGTATGTAAAATATATGATATATAGATTATAAAGAAATCAATGAAGACCTTTTCTGTACCTGTAATGCATTTCGGTCTCTCATGGCTATTTCAAATGATGTGATCACCACAGGATGAATCTGCAGTGTCCCGGTCTGTTTGTTAATGCTCTTTACCAATTTTCGACGTTCCTGCTGGCTTCCATGATATAACATAGTAGGAATCTAGATTTTAGGTTGATTTAGAATAAAATGTAAGTAGCAATTAATTGGAAAATATGAAGTAATTTTCTGACAAAATTTAAGTTCTATTTTTCTACAGCAAAATGAGATAATCTAATAAATCCTAAAATCACCACTGGAGGAAAACAAAACAAAACCCAAAAATATAAAAGGCAGATAGGGAAGGTGCTCTACTTCTAGAATATATTCCTCTCATTAAATAAGGATCTACATGAGATACTATGTATATAGGGAAATAATATCATGTAAAAATAGATATTAAGGGTTGGGGATGTTGCTCTGAGGTGCTGCGCCTGCCTGGCAAATTCAAGGGGTCCTGAGTTCGACCCAGGTACCGTTAAAATAAAAAAATAAAAAATAAAAAAAAAGGGCCAGGGATGTGTAGCTCGGGGGCCAGAGATGTAGCTCAGCAGCACAGCACCTATGTAGCAAGCATGAGACCCTGATTCCCCGGACCAAAAAGAAAAATAAAAAAAAATTCTACCTAGGTTTAAGGTGAATGAAATTATTCAATCCTTAAAATCAGGAACATTTTAGGAAAGAAGCACAAGATTACCAATATCTATTCTTCTTTTCAAAGAATGGTATCTCTCAGATTAAATAAGTCCAACCAGATGTAATGCTTATAAAAAAATAAATTACTGTATAGTAGGAAGTCTACAATTTAATTCCGGCAACAAAACAAATACATATGAAATAATACATTTACCATGAGGAAACTTACATCTGGTGTAAATCTTCTGAACTCAGCAATCCAGTTAGGAAGTGTAGACAAAGGACCACAGACAAGAAAAGGTCCAGGTACTCCTCTCTGAATCATCAATGCAATTGTGGCAATGCACTGAACAGTCTTGCCTAACCCCATTTCATCTGCTAAAATGCCATTAATTCCATTTTCCCAGAGCATCTGGACAAAAGAATACATACTATATTCAAATTCTTATATAAAGATCTACTAAATTAGCAATAGTTTATGTCTCCCTTTTTTAAGAGAACATTCAAAAAAGATGGCAATTGTGAGATTAATACATACACAACATAAATTATAACAACCTTTGTGGGAAGTCTTTTAACGAAGCCATAAAATGTGCTGGAAATCTAACACAGTAATTTTCACTTTCAAAAATTTATTCAGGGGAACAAATCAAAAAAGTACACAGAAGGGCCAGGAATTTAGCTCAGTGGTTCCAGCGCCTGCCTCGCAAGCACAGGGTCCTGAGTTTGCTCTCCAGTACCAAAAAAAAAAAAGTACACATAAAAATTCATTTTATATGTAAAAGTAAAGCATGGAAGGTGCAACTAAAATTGTGGTATGTTATATTACTAGGCTATTACAGATAGGAAGCAATATAGTACTAAAAGTGACAATTCCTTACCCTCAGCCATTCCATGCCTTCTACTTGGTACCACCGCATCACTCCTCCTGTGAAAAGCTTTGGTTGTTGAAAGGGTACTGGCTGTCCATTACATTTCCTAACTGGGTCAAAAAAGAACTTAGTATTCTGCCTAACAGTTTGAGCCAATCTATCTTTAATTGTGGTATTTGAGTCTTTATTTTTCTGAAGATCTTCTACACAGATATTAGTAGAGGAGGAACTTCCATCCTGCAGAGAAAAACATTTAATTAGAAATCTGATACAAAATGCTGCTGTACTCTCCCCTCATTTAATAGAAAATATAACTAACAATCAAAATCTAGCCAGTTCTGTAATCATTAGGTCTGGAAAAAGACCGTATGTCACGTAAACACCTAGAGACACTTCTATTCCACATAAATACAAAACCACTAAAAAAAAAAATCTATCAACAAACTTTTGAGAATAATCCTTATAGACTAAAACTGTCAACAGGCACTACTTTCAAAAAGACCTGTGGAACTGTACCTCCCTTCCAAACTGCCATATTGTTACTCAAGAAGTTATTCAACAATTTTCCTAATATTTCTTTTGCTCACAAGGACAACAGATGTCCATGGGGAAATGCATGGAGGGAGTTCTTTCAGGAAGCATAGAAACATTTACTTTCATTTAAATAATTACCTTTGTTGAAAGGAAAGGGACAATATAAAATTTTAAAAGCTCAGTATATCACACTTAAGAATGTCAATGTTATCTATGACACTCAGCACCAACTTGGAAATCAATGGCAGATTTTACTGATCAGAAATGTCTAACTCCAATTTAAGAATGTGAAAACTGGGATTAAGTCAATTCAAAGGGAAAAAAATGATGCAAGCATAACACCTAAATTTATTCTATTATAGATATCTTACCTCATTTTCCTTTTTATTTTTTTTAGCCACAGATAAAATTTCCTAGAAGATTGAAAAATCCAAAACAAATTAATAATTTATAAGGCCCATTTATTTATTCAACAAACATTTATTCTGTGCTAATTTTACAGCAAAAAATGATAAAGCACTCAAGGTAGTTAAAAAAGAATTTGAACTGGTAGTCCACAGTCAAAATCAAGCCTTACAGCCACTTTTAGCTCATAGTCTCAATTGTCAATATTTTTTAAAACTGGGTTTTTCCAGCCTTTTTTTTTTTTTCTAATGTGAATAGACTTAAGTGCAAATTCACACATGGTAGCAATCCTCTAGTCAGCAAACAAGAGCCTGCAGATCAACTTGAGCTGGCAGTCTGTTTCTGTAGTTTTAGATGAAAACAAAGTCAGGCTCATATGTTTACATTCTGCTATGGCTGTTTTCAGCTACAACAGCAGAGTTCAGGTTTGAGTAGTTACCTCAAAAACTCAAAATATTATCTGGCTATTTACCGAATAAGTTTGCCAACCCAGCACCAGCCCACTTTGGGCATCTGTGGGTAGATCTGCAAGTCTGGAATAAAGGATGAAAAGCAAACACAAGCAGGACATACAAATAAAGTGTACTGATTTTGAAGTACCTAACAGACAAACACTACAAGAGTGTCACCTGGTGACTTAACAGAGCACTGCTATACCAAATTACCTGAAAAATTTGTCACTAGGCTTAATCATCAAAGAAAATGTACATTTCAAAGAGAGAACACAAGACCATCATGTGTTAAAGATACAGATGAAATACTTTCAAGAAACTGATCAAATATGAAATTTAAGATGCGTAGGATTGACAGAACATGCCAGTAAATGGCTGACACATATATATACACACATGTATGTGGGTCATGTGTGTACACAAAGTATGCAATCCATGTATAGACAGATATTCTATCCTAAGGCTGAAAAGATTTTATATAGGGAACCAATAGAAGAGCTATGCTTTAAATAAACTGAACCTTTGTGGAGAACAATTTACAAAACATCTAAGTATCAAAGCATGTAAGTATCATGCAGGAAGAAGTCTCACTGAAAATGAAATTTCAGTCACCAACTTCCAGATCTATCAATTTACAGGAAATACAAAGGGCAGAGAAATTAAGGGGATGCAATAAGCAAAATTCAGAATGTGGGAAATTATATAAAATTACTTTTCTCCAACAATTTACAAAAACAGCAAAAACTAAAAACAAAACAAACCACACAACCCTCAGAGTTAAAAAAAAAAAAAACAAAGAAAGACCCAAGGGATATATTAAATGTAATCCATGTGCACAATTCAGATCCTGATTTGAACTATAAAAAATATGAGCCTAGGGCCGGAGTGGTTCTGCTGGCTGCCTCGCAAGCTCAAGGACCCAAGTTCGATCCCCGGTACCAAAAACAAAAAAAACACCCAAAAAATTTGGCCAGGGATTTAGCTCAGTGGTTTCGTTGCCTGCTGTGCAAGCGCAAGGACCCGAGTTCGATCCCCAGTACAAAAAAAAAAAAAAAAAAGAGCCTATTGGAAAATTGCTTACATTAGGGAATTCCTACCAACTTTAAATAATGTGATAACTATTGTGGCTATGGTTTTAAAAAATAGTCCTGTGAGGATTTGGCGGCGGGGGCGGGATGTTGAGACAGGATTTCACTATGTAGTTCAAGGCTGAACTCATTATGCAACCCAGGCTGGACTTGAACTCACAGCAATGCCAAGTGCTGGGATTACAGACATGTGCTGCCATGCCCAACTTTAAAAAAAAATTTTATAGTAAGACACATTGCCACTAATCCCCCTCAAAATATTCCCCCTCACTGCAAACACACTTATCCCATCATTCTTTCCATCTTCTGAAGCAGTTCTGGAAGTCCTTTCATGTCTTTATACATGTGTTGTATCTGCCTCAGTGCCCTGAATTGATTCAAAGCATTAACCTCTCATGTCCATTTTGACTTTGGGGAAGGGCCAGAAGTCACACGGGGGTGGGGTGGGGGCAGATATGGTGAATAAGGTGGATGAGAACACATCATGCTTTTACAAGCCTGCCTATCTGTGGGATGGCACCCAGCAACATTATTTTGATCACACTGTTAAGACACTCATAACAGTGAATGTAATCATCATGTACTGCAAACATGCAGCAATAAAAATTTTTTTAAAAGACGCACAAAAGACTTTCACATCTGCTTTAGAAAATGGGCAAAAATGATGGAATGTGTATTCAAAACAAGGGGGGGGGAGTCATTTGAGGGGATTAATGGCAATGTGCCTTATTATAATTTTTCATTTGAACATATACTGTATGTTCTACTCAGTGCTTGCAGATGTCACTTTGCAGATAAAAACTTTTATGAACCTTATACCAAAGAACCCCTCTCAAGTTTCTCAACTGCATCTACTTTTCCAATTTCAGTGATTATTTATTTCTATGTTTCTCACTGGATGTAGGCTAAGACAAAAAATGTTCCCTTTCTTTACTAGTGGATCTCACCTACTTATGATACAGTTTGCATCAAATGAGCAGCTGCATGTCTGGCTAAATCTCAATAAAGTATAATGTATTTTTGCAACTGTGGCCAATTAGGTAATCAATTTTGGTGGACTCATTATTTGTAACTTAAAAAATCACAGTGCGCCCTTAAAGCACTTGTCACACACAATTTCCTATTAAGATCTAAAGAGTTTGAATTTCAAGGAAAAGAAAAATACAGTAGGCAATAATAAAAGTAGGTCTTTTAAAAATGTAACAATGTGACATCAAAAATAAAACATTTAAAGTTTGTCAACTGAACACACTTTTAATTCATTCATACTTTGTAAGACAACAGCAAGAATGGGGGAAAAAAGTTTTTAAAAAAGGAGTAAGATTTCAGTTTCCTAAAAGTATTTCTTCAACAAGGAACAAGAATAAAGTTTTTAGTACAATTTGAATGCTACATAAAGTTACACTATAATAACAATTTGTGATTAGCCCAACCTTGGACTTCTTCAACAAACAGTTGATGCCATCTTCTTTCCTAAAACTCTTTCTCTAGTCAGACAGCATTCTTACTACCCGCTCTCTATCCAGAAATACTGTAATTCTAATCTCTAGGCTTCTGAACACATTGACGTAGAATTTTCCTCTCTTCTCTACTCAGAGTTACTGATAACAATGCTATAAGTCCACTACTAGGTATTTAATAAAGACATAATGACTGGAAAAAAATCAATTTATTACTGATACACATACAACTTGAAAGAAAAACCAATACAGCCTGAAGATAAAAAGCTGTCATTTTAAAAGATAAGTCTATGAAAGTAAGACATTTTCAGATTAGTCCAAAATCTCCTGAACACTGACAGTTTCATATTTTTATAATACTTTATTATTCACTTATTTTTCCACATTTTATTAGTGCATACTGGTTATACAGATTAACGTGTTTCATTTCGGCAGATATGTACAAACATAAGGGTTCAAATTTTTTGGCAGCTTCACTTAAAAAATATGACATTAAACAGAACAACACAATTGGTAATACAGAACTGGTCTCTTTCTCTATTACTATTAGCTATAAGTTTATATATCTTTTACTTGGGGTTGATTTTAAAAGAATACCCAAACATTACCCAAATGAAGCATTTAAAACATATTGGAAAGGGCTGGGGATTTAGCTCAGTGGTTCTGGCACCTGCCTCCCAAGCAGAACCTGAGTTTGATCCCCAGTACCAAAAAGAATTTTAAAAATAAAAAAAATAAAACATATTGAAAAGCCAAGCAACAGTAATTCCTACAGCTTTGGGGTGTTCAAAACTTGTAACAGGTTTTACTTAAACTGAACATTAACTATTCTCCCCATTTTTACCTCTTTTGACATGACCTCTGAAATATTGTATGATTCATCTTCTCTTCCTCTTTTCTTTTTCATGACTATAAAAAAAAATTACTTTTAATAGCAATTAAAACAGATATATACACATATTCTTCAAAACAAGAACAAAAAAATTTACCTAGATTCTCTTCACTTGCATCAAATGAAGTTTTACCCTATAAAACAGATTGAAAATATTACTTTAGTATGGATTTTTATGGTATTACATATTATGGTATTACATAGACATAGATTTGCCAGGCATGATGATGCATGCTTGTAACACCAGCTACTGAGTTAAGACTGCAAGTTTGAAGCCAGTCTGACCAATTTCGTGAGACCCTGATTCAAAGTTTTAAAAATTCAGGGATGTAGTTCAATGCACAGCTCTGGGTTCAATCCACAGTACTCAAAACAAAGACACTAATTGAGAGAAATGTTCCTTACTTGATCTATATCCACAATTACTCACTATTCCACTTACCTATATATAATTTTCTATATTTTCCTACCACAACTTGTTCATGATCATAATCCCCTGCTTCTTCCCAAGGGTTCTATTTTCCTCATTTTTCCCCTTATTTAACATGGTATAATTCAAAATTAAACATAGGTGCTTTTGTTTTGAAATATCATGTATATCTGCTTTAATTGCATATTTATCCTGGAGGTATTGAATGGGTAGGGTGAGATATGAAAGGAATACCCATTTTGAGTAAAATTTTGTTTTTTTGGGTACCAGGGATCGAACTCGGGTCCTTGCACTTGTGAGGCAGGTGGCGAAACCACCGAGCTAAATCCCCAGCCCTTGAGTAAAATTTTTAAGTTAAACACAACTGAAAGTACAGATAGAGTATAATACAGACTGAAAACATTAGTGAAGGTGGTAACCAAAAGGAGATGTTCAACAAACTTTCAAAATAGCAGCTGAAAAAGAATACTATATCAAGTCTAAATAATGCTGAGCATGGTGGCACACACCTGTGATCCCAGTACTCCAGTAGGATGACAGAAGGATACCAAGTTCAAGCCCAACCTGGTCCAACCTAGACCTGGACATGAGACCCTATCTCAAAATAAAAATACATTAGGGCCGGGGATTTAGCTCAGTGGTTTCGCCACCTGCTGCGCAAGCACAGAGACCCGAGTTTGATCCCCGGTACCAAAAAAAAATTAAAAAATAAAAATACATTAAAAATGGTCTAGGGGACTGGGAATTTAGCTCAGTGGTTCTGCCTCCTGTGCAAGCTCAAGGTCCTGAGTTTGATTCCGGGTACCAAAAAAAAAAAATGGTCTGGGAATGTAGCTCAACGTAAGCACCTTCAATCCTTACCACCACTACGATAAAGGGGGCTGGGGGTACTGGCAATATGTATGAGAAATTAAAATAACCCAAAAAGGGAAAAACTAAGTTAAGAGGTTTCAAGACTAAAATAGAATAATAAAAAAAAGAATGGAATAACTTAATGATTGGCACTTTCGGAACAAAAGGTGAAGTGGGGAAACAACAAAACCCTGGATAGACAGCTGTGTCAAAGTAAAATCTGTACAGCACAGAGGAGGTGAGCTGCACCCAGCTCCCAGCACCCAGGAGGAGGCTTCCAGGCGGCCCTACCACCACCACCTCCAGCGCAGAGGAAGTGAGTAGTGCAGGTACCAACAACGATAATCCCCCCCCACCCCCGCGAAATGAGAAGACACATAAAAAGTCTCAAAATCAGACTTCCAAATCACCTAAAGCAACCAAAAAGAGAAACGAGATGGAACACTATGATACTCAACCACCTGGACTCCCTGAACTGGCAACAAAAGGGGATCTGGAAAAAAATGAAATCAGAAATAATTTCTCAGATAACAGCAAAGATTTTGCCATTGTGCAAGACATGATTAATAAATCTAGAGAGGACACAGATAAAAAAATAGGCGCTGAGGAACATGATGGAATCCCAATATAGGAAACAAATGGAATCCATAAAACAGATGCAAACAGATTTCC
>NW_004624737.1:5870043-5905810 GCF_000247695.1 Heterocephalus glaber | reverse complement strand
CTTCCAAGGTACTTCTTAGAAGTTGTCAAATTTATTTCAAAAAAGATTTTTGTAATATGCTTTCTATGTCCTTTTAAATTCTGTAAAATCTGTGGCAACGTCCTCTAAATTTTGATATTGTAATTTAAAAAATGTATAATTGATATTGTGTAATAGGAAGAAAAGGTGTAAAGGAGTAGGGGAAGGTGGAGGGGTAGGGGAGAAGCAAGAGAAAAGAAAAAATATGAGAAAAGAAAAAAAATGGAAACAAAGTCTCTGCAAATAGAGAAGAGTGGAGGGGGTGAAGGGAGGGCAGGGGAAGGGGAAAAAAATAAGAAACAAGATATATCATGTAAAGGTACAAGGTCCCAATGATGAACGTAACTGTACTTTATACCTAAAATGTACCAATAAACTTAATGGGAAAAAAAAAAAAGCCAAAAGCTGTATTAAGTGAACAGGTTAAAGGATAGGAGGTAAGGGCTGAGAATATAGCTCAGCAGTACAGCACCTGCCCTGTAAGTGTGAGGCCCTGAATTCAATTCCCAGTACCAAAAAAAAAGAAAAAAAGAAATATAAGTTCTTCAGAAATCAAAGATTAACCCCTGAAACTAGAAAATTAGTGAAGAATTGGTTTTGAATAACTTTATTGCAAAATAATCTGCAAGTACTTTTATCAGGTACTTATTACCACTAACTAGATGAAGATTCAAATACTGTAATTGGATTTAGTGATGCCCTACCTATTTTGCCCACTGGTATTTTTTTGCAGTACCAGGGATTAAACTCAGGACCTTGTGCTTGTGAGACAGGCATAGTACCACTGAGCTAAATCCCCAGCCCTTGCCCACTGGTATTTCATACTGCCTTTAATAAAGGTAGTACAGAAGCTAAATGTGAGCTCTAAAAACCCTGGGTTAAAATCCTGATATTACTATTTATCAGGTTATGTGATCTTTAGCAAGTTACAGTTAACTGTCATTATTTGCACTAGTTATGCTCTATAAAGTCTATAATCATTGCCTCTAAGAAAAATACAAGCTTAGGTTCCTGCAGTTACAACATTTTCATCAACCAACCAATAGGGAACTATTTAATGTGTTTCTATTTAAAGATATCTTATTTAATATATATGTAGTTTAATAATTAACTCAGCCAACAGCACTATAACTCATGCCTAAATGAAGCTTACTTGATAAATCTACTTTCTCCACAAGGTACATCACAGCCTTTCTCCACTTGGAAACATTAAACAGCAGACAGGACTTTAGTACACGTTTGGAGGCCATTTCTTACATAGCAAAAATCACAAGTAAAAACAAAAATATATATAGATCAGGAAAAAGACATGTTCACAATATAAGAGCTGAAACAAGGCAGAGCCTGCTGTGTCTGACCTCAGCTGGTAATGCGTGTGTTGGGAGACTAAAAATCTTTGCTGCTCTGCACATAAGCATATATGTGAGAAAGCACCAAGAATATTAACTGTAATGTTACAAATAACTTCAGCAGGCAGACAAATCCATAATTATAGAACCCGAGAATATAGTAATATACTTTACAAAGAGTAATGTCAGAGAATGTAATTTATCTCCTCACATCAGCTTCTTTATATGTAAAGTGGATGCATAAAGCAGTTTTAAGAATTAAGTGAGACAGGGCCAGGGATTTAGCTCAGTGGTTCCAGCGCCTGCCTTGCAAGCGCAAGGTCCCGAGTTTGATCCCCAGTACCAAAAAAAAAAAAAAAAAGAATTAAGTGAGAGAAGGCATATACAGAATATCCAACATAAAGGAAAACCTAACAAATGTACCCTTTGTTTCTTTTTTCATTAGCACAACTATTCATTATGGGGTCCAAAAGAACTGGCTATTTAGAAAATACGTCTTGCAATACAAAATTTACAGTTTCTTTCCAAGTCAATCAAATTTTGTAATGATAAAAAATAGTCCAAAGAATTGCCTTTCCTTCCATTTCTTAAATACTGAGAAACAAATTTTAAACACATCTATGCAGCTTGTTACAAAGATATGCTAACAAATGAAATAAAATATAGTTAACAATCAAAAGAACACAAGAGAATTTCTTCAATATTTAAGACAACATAAAAATTTTCGTTAAGAGGTAGAGGTATGGTTCAGTGGTAGTGTGCTCAGTAGACACAAGGTCCAGGACTCAATCTCGAGCATAAAAATAATAGTAATTCTGTTTGTAGTATTACCTTTGCTACTTTTAGAGATTCCTTTTTTCTCTCCAATCTCTCTTTCTTCTTCTGTTCCTGTAAGATAATTGTTTCTTAGTATCTTAGCGGGAAATATGACACGTAACACATGCATCTCAACTTTCAAAAAAAACTGTTCAAAATGGAAAAAAAAATCATAATAATTATAAAACAAGGAAAACTTGTGTTTCAAGTCTTTATATAATAACAGGGAACAGATTTACTCTCCTGTCATAAACAACATCCAGATAAAATATATTAAACTTTTCTCTCCTTGCTGAGACAAAATGCCTGACACCCAAAGTTAAAGGGGAAAGGGTTTATTTAGCTCACAGTTTGTAGAGGTTTCAGTCCATAATCGGCTGGCTCCAAGGCAGGGTGGCACATGGTAGAGGGGCATCACAGAGGAGAAACAGTTCTTGGAGCTCACCAGGTAGCAAAAGCAACAAGGGGAAACTACAGCTCTTTCTATCCCTTATATCTTATCCAGACTACTTAGGGGAGGTAGGACTCACACCTTTAATCCTAGTGCCCTTGAGCCTAGCATTATACCAGGAATCAATCACACACTCTAGATCCAGCTACCTCAGAAAAAGCTCAACCTACAACTGCATGAGACTTTGGGGAGGACAGACATCTTGACCCAAATCATAACATAATGATTTTCAAAAAGACAGCGAACACTGACAAAAGGGAAGTGAGATGAATTCTTCTGACTGCCCAGCGTACTGCCTAAAGGCAAGTACAATTAAAGGAGGGATAATCCAAACCAAAGTCAAATCTCTTTGAGTTGAGACAGAATTGAAACTGAGAGCTGCTAGCATCTCCAGTGTCAAGGACCAAAAAAGACAAAGCTGCACAAAGAAAGTTACAGTGGGTCTCAAGACTTTAGGGTAAACTGTGACAAGCACATAGTGTGAGAAACCAAGGGTAGGAAAACAGCTACTAGAAAGAAGCAGGTATAGCAATTTCCCATGCTCCCAAGCGATCAGGAAAAAGGAATACCTCATATTCCCTCAGAGAAAGTAGAAAGTCCTAAATACAGGGAATCAAGTAGGGGGGCAAAGTTATTCCTAGACTAAATGCTGTTACAGATGTACCTTAAATTTTAGAACAAGACACAAAGGATACAACCCATTTTTTCCAAGAGGTGATTGAAATGGTATTTGCCTTATAACTCATTAAGTACATGCTCATTTTGGGTTTTATTTTACAACATAAAGATTTAAAAAGGGTTCCAAAAAGGGAAAAAGGAGATAAATGTAGCAAAATCTCAATTAATAACTCTTAATAGGTGATGGGGATGTAGGGATTTATTGTACTCTCTCAATTTGCACCAGTTCTTAAATCTTTATACATTATAGTGGGAAGATAATAAACAATGATACAATGTATCACATGAAGCGTTCAATAGGAAGAGCATAATAAGGTAAAGGGGATCAACAGTAATTTCAAATTCCAGGACTTTGAGAAGGTAAGACAGAAGGATCACAATTTTGAGCCCAAGCTGAAAAACTTAGCAAGATCCTTTCTCAAAATTAAAAAAAGGCCTAGGGATGTAGCTCAGGGCCCTTGTGGGACTGCATAACTCTGTAATCATAAAACTCCCCTAGCCCCAACAGTGATTGAATGTGAGTAAATAAAGATGCTTGTTAGTTCCAGGACACTAGATAAGATCTGTATCAGCCATAATTATTCAACTCTTTGTTCCAAAACTGATGTTCCAGACACCGCTATCTATAGAACAATCTACAAAACATCTGCTGACCATCAGTACATGTCAGGCTAATTAACATACAAATGTAAGACCACTAACCTTTGTTCCCTCTTCTGTAAATTTCGCCTGTTAACTTCCCTGCAAGCCCCTATAAAAAGAGCCTCAGACTCTGGGCTGATTGCCTCTCTAAGCTACTTAGACTAAGGTCTGTTTTACTTTCCAACTTGGTGTGTTCCTTCCCGGGTATTCTTCGCTGCAGTCAGCTCCTCGGAGCGTTTGGTAAGGCCCTTGGTCTTACATTCTGGAGGCACCGCTGGGATCCCTGGGTGTGCTTCACTGCAGTCAGCTCCTCGGAGCGTTTGGTAAGGCCCTTGGTCTTACATTCTGGAGGCACCGCTGGGATCCCTGGGTGTGCTTCACTACAGACAGCTCCTCGGAGCGTTTGGTAAGGACAGCGGTCTTACAGCCCTGAGTTCAATCCTTGTGTGGGTAGGGGTTAATACATGATGGATGACAAGTTAATAACTTCATTTAAGGTTGGCAGAGCACTTCACATCTCATTGAGATTAATGTTTAAGCCAAGAAGGCATGCTTACATGTGTCTTGGGGAAAATGATTACAGGCAGAAAACAGCCAAGGCAAAAGCCCAAAGGCAAAAACACAGCTGGAAAGAAGTTGGGAAGGTAATGGGCTTGTGCCAGACAGTCAAATTGCTGAGAATCTTACAAGCTTTTTAAGTACTTTGCTTGTCAGTAACAATATGCCAGAAGGCAATAGATAACTTTAAGGTACCTCAAGGAAAAAAAAATACTGAACAGAAAAATTTTTTTTGGCCACATAGGGGAATACAGCCCATGGCCTTGCACATGCTAGGCAACTGCCACACCACTGAACTTCATCTGGTCTTGGTCTTTTTAAATTTTAATTTGAAACAGGGTCTCCCTAGGTGGCCCAAGTTGACCTTGAGCTTTTGTTGATCAAGCCAAGTAGCTGGGATTATAGAAATGTACCACCAAACCCAGATAAGAAAAAAATTCTTTATTCAATGAAAATATCTTTTGAAAATGAAGAATTTCAGATATATAAAAGCTAAAACAATATATCCCCAATGGAAAATGCAAATGGACGTGTAATAACAAAACAGGTCAGTTTTCTGGCTATTTGGAGATGGAAAAATTAAAAACAGGTTGACAAATTATTTAAAATTGATGAGAATGTAAATTATGATTGTAGTGGCTTCTCAGGTATACCCATGTCAAAACATAAAATTATACATTTTAAATATCTGCAGTTTAGTGTATTCCAATTATATCTCAATACTATAAATAGCATTTTAAAAACTATTTTTTAAAATGAAATATCTCTCAGGAATAAAAAGAATGACTGACAAATACATCATGAATCTCAAAAATAAACTGTGCAGAAAAAAAACGAGACACAGAAGAATTCATACTTGTATAAATACTGAGGAAAAAAACTCAGTTTCTATCATTGTTCAAGAATTAAAAGCGAGGGCTGGGGATTTAGCACAGTGGTTCTGCTGCCTGCCTTGCAAGTGCAAGGTCCCAAGTTCGATCCCCAGAACCAAAAAAAGAAAAAAAAAACCAAACAATTAAAAGCAAAGACTTCTGTGAACAAATGTGTTAGGATTTCTTTTTTCCACATACCAAGCAACCAGTGTCAGGTCCCACACACTGAAGGATCAGTTCCTAAGATTTCCCCCTCTCCTCACTTCAGATTGCAATCTCTAACTCCTAGGTTGCTTTATCTGTGCTATTATTGTGGACAGTTAAGTTAGAAATACTGTAGCCAGTCAGACAGGGCTCCAAGGCCCTCCAAGAAGTCAAAATAGAAGAACCCATCACAACTGTGGCTGGAGGCAATGAACAACAGTGATTGATATTCTAAACAGGCATCAACCACCTTGGGAGAGAAACTAAAACCTCTTTCTCAGAAAGCCCATTCCTTCGCAGAGAATTCTTGTTGCATTCCAAGTATGCCTGCTACAGGACTTGCATCCCCAATTATTCAATATTACCTAATTCTATACTTAAAATCTTGTACTTTTGTTCTACCTTATACCCACCTCACCTCATGGTTTTGCTATATAAAACTTCCTTGTGCAGGCCAGGGATTAAGCTCAGTGGCAGTACACCTGCCTTGTAAGCGCAAGGTCCTGAGTTCGATCCCCAGTACAGAGACAGAGAGAAAAAAAACAAACCACCAACTCCCCTGTGAAGCAGTCTGCCAATAACCAATTTCTGGGTCCCCTTCTTTCTTAGACAGAAGCTATCTTTCTCTCAATAAATACTTCCTACTCTTAATCTCCATTGTTCCTAGAATTCATTCTTCAATTTTAGAAAACATGAACTCGGCTTATCAGACATATAGCAGGCTGGGAGCTATAATATTTCCCTTATATTATTTGAGGTCCATATATCATCACTATATCACATGCCCTATATATCACTATGAATTGAGGTTCACACATCACGCTCCCTTCATTGGATTAACTTGCTAGATAGAGCAGATCACAACACTTCACTTTTTATTGGTTAATTATAAAGGATATACAAAAAATACTGATGAAAACATAGATGGGTAAAGTAAGGCATGGTGTGTGGTGGAAGGCAGTTTTCCCATCCTCTCCAAGAATTTCTATGTGTTCCTTAACCAGAAGCTCTCAACATCAGTCTTCTGGGAGCTTTACGTAAGCTTCATTATATATTCATTATTGAGCCATTAAATGAGTGGTCACTGGTGACCAGCCATATCTTGAGGTAGAGCTCAAGTTCCAACCCTCTAATCATGCCAAGATCTTTCTAAAGAGTAGCAAGCACTCTAAAGCTACCCAGGGACTCTCAGCCATCATTTAACTCGTCAGCATACAAAGAGACACATCACTTTGAAGAGTCCAAGAATTTTAGGAACCAAGGAACAAACAGGGATGAGACCAAATAGTATCTTATAATACCACAATGCCATAATATTCTAAAAAGCAATACTGATCCATAACGACAGAAAGCAAATCACTTGGGCTGGGGATTTAGCTCAGTAGCACTGGGCCTGCCTTGCAAGCACAAGGTCCTGAGGTCGATTCCTGGTACCAAAAAAAAAAAAAAAAGAAGCGAGCAGATCACTAATGCCATAAAAGAACTTTCTTTTTGGAATAGAAATGTACACTGTTATCTTGATTTGTGCTGGTTAGTCTATACCACTGATGGTGAACCTGTTAGCACTTTCAATAACAAACAGCCTCCTGTGGCATGCGCACCATAGGTTCGCCACCACTGGTCTTTTTACTGCTGAAAATTCATCAAAGTATAAAGTTGAAACCTGTACTTTTTAGTGTATACAATTTATACCCCAATAAAGGTGTTTAAAAAAATTTAAAATCCTAGTAAATAATTAATCACATATACATACCTCTAATTGCTGCTGCTCCATTTTAGTCAATAAAAATTTGGAGTAGATATTGCTCTTTTCAAGCAAATGTTGAAGTCTTCGATACTGAATTTCTGTGGATTCTCGGTCCCAAGATAGGCGAGCCTATCCAAAAAGAAGTTTTCCATAATTACTTAAGTATTCTGACTGATTTTTTTGCATAATGTTTAATAAAAATGGGTGAACAAACACATTTTGGGTTTAAAATATTTTCTAAGAATAATCAAAAAAGATTCTTAAAAGATTAATTTACTAAAGATAGTTTGCTTTTTAAAAACTGGAACAACTAACTTTTAAAAAAAATTCTACTTTTAGAATTTTAAAATTGTATTGTTAAAATGGTCAACATACTGACTTCTCATCCCTAGTTGTTTGCTCCTGAGCTTTGCCCCAATCCTTTAGCTTTCTTTTTCTTAGTACCTTTATCTTTCACTTGTATATACTTTTATTACTCTGCTTCCCACACAGCTGTAATAATACAACATGTATTTGTCCAGTAATTTCTAAGTGTCTAAAACAGTCTAGTGGTGGAGGAGGAAACTTCTTTAAAGTCACACTGACAGAAAAGGTAAATATTTTAAAAGAATAATAATGGAAAGCACAAGATAAAAAACATGTCAACTGAAAATTCCATGAAAATGATTACAGTTGGCTAAAGTGAATCAAGTGAGAGTTGAATTCATCTACTAAAGCTATCGTTATTGTAATTTACAATTTTCTCCCCAGAAAGCATGTGTATATGTGTGTGCAGATACACACACGTAAACTATTTAAATCAGAATAGAGGTGATAAGAGGAAATCAACGACTCTAAAGTATCCAGGATTGAGAACTACATAGTATTATGCCTTTAAATATAAGTTCCTTAACACTTATCAACAAACACATACTGAAGCACCACCAATTTGTAATCCACAAATTACAAAAAGTTCTAGGCAGAGGAACACAGACTGATTTTTATTACAGATGAAATGACATTAATGTAGTTGAAAATACTAAGTATTAAATGACAAAGCCACGCATGGTGGCAGATGCCTATAACTTCGGCTACTCTGGAGGCTAAGGCAAGAGGATCCCAAGCTCAAGTCCAGTCTGAACAACTTACTGAGACCTGTCTCATGAAAACAAAACAAAATGGACTCATGTTTAATACTAAATTGTATAGTAGACCCATAAATCCTAAAAAATTCAAAGAATTAATATAATCTGAGAAGTCAGATTTCAGGAAATAGATAAAACCTGTGTTGTCTAAAGGGCAGATAAAGGATCCCTTCTCAGCCTTTTGGCTAGGATCAAGTGTAGTAAAGGACAGACACATGAGAGCAGAGGAGATCAAAAATTTTATCAATGATGGCAGAAGTTCCTACATGAATATTAGCCTCTATAACTGAACTAAAAATCCTAAATAAGTAACTTTATAATTAAAAGGACCTTTAGAGATCTGGTAATACATACCTCTCATTTTATACAGTCTTAGAGAAACTTTTGATAATTAAGGTTATCCAGTTGTTTGTGGCAGATTCTTACTATCCTGCGTTTGAACTAAACCAAACCACTGACTTTTCAACCAAAAGAATGAAAAGGCAAAAACAAAGCCAACCCTCTAAAAAACCCTAATTGTCTCTTCTCACAATTCGTGGTTTCAAATTAGAAGAATCTTATAGCATTTCCCTAGCATGTGTCAGGCCCCAAGCTGAATCCACAGCAGGAAGGATGGACAGAATGGACAGGACATGGATGACAGGAATAAATGAATTTATTTCTAAATTCTAAATAATGTCCCTCTTCTACTTTATATACTATACCTTGGGTGGTTTTTGCAAAGCTAGCTTGTGATGTCTAAGACATTACTCCTATGGACTTGTTTTCCTAATGTCACTCTAGTTGTCTTTCAAAGTAAAAATAGCAGGGTGGGGATTTAGCTCAGTGATTCCGTCACCTGCCTCACAAGTGGACGGACCCAAGTTCAATCCCTGGTACCAAAAAAAAAAAAAGCAAAGTAAAAATGGCGACCATGATTAAATATCTAAGAAAATAATATATGTTCACTACAGAAAAGTTAAATGTCCAAAAATACATTAATTATCAGATGTAGTGGCATGTGCCTGTTATCCCAGGACTCTTGAAGACTGAGGCTAGAGGATCACAAGTTCAAGCGCAGCCTGGGCAATTAAGCAACTCAGGCCCTGTTTCAAAATAAAAAAAGAGTTGGGGAGGTGGGGCCAGGGGCCAAAGATTTATCTCAGTGGTTCCGCCTGCCTCGCAAGCGCAAGGTCCCGAGTTAGATGGCTGGTACAAAAAAAAAAAAAAAAAAGAGTTGGGGAATGAAGCCCTTAATATATTTGGGGTTTGGGCCAGGGATTTAACTCAGTGGTTCTGCTGCCTTCCCCACAAGCATAAGGACTTGAGTTCGATCCCCGGTACCAAAAAAAAAAAATTATTTGGGGTTTAATTTAGATATAGCTATTAGTACTTTAAATCCTGTCCAGAATAAGTTACCATTTATGTTAAAAAGAGTTAAAGCTTTAAGATGCCATTATGGAATGATATATCATTAAACCATACCAATAGTTAATCTTCAAATCCAATCTGCAATATTTCTGCAAGACTTTCATATCACCATGATCATAGTCATCAGTATTATTGTGGAAATGGGGATTGAAGCTAGGACCTGCCTTCTGCTTGAGTTACAGTGCCAGCCCCAGCCCCTAATTTTTAATTTTGAGATAAGGTCTTGCTAACCAGCTAAACTGCCCAGGCTGGTCTCAACCTGCTATCCTACTGTAATAGCCTCCCAAAGTGCTGGAATTATATATATGTACCACCTCTCTCTCATTGAGCAGTTTGTTGTATAATGGAAAGCACTGACTGGAACACATCTTGGTGGTTAGAATTCATCAGTATACCTAAGGACACTGAGGGTAGAAATTCTCCACTGTCTACCCCATTATCTTTTAACACCAGTCCCAATTGTTTTGAAGTTCTATTTTAGTTTACACACAATATTGCACTGTATGGACCACTCTCCTTTTACCTTTCTAAGAAACCTCACCAATTTTAACTTTCCTCTTCCCCACTTCAAAGGCAATAAGGCTACTCACTACTCCTAAAGCTTAGGAATAATGACTTCTTTTAAAAGGCACGTGAGAACCAGGGATTTAGCTCAGTGGTTTCACCGCCTGACGCACAAGTGCAAGGACCTGAGTTCGATCCCCGGTACCAAAAAAATAAATAAAAGGCACGTGAAAAGACGTACAAAATAAATGAATGTCAAAGTCATTCTCCAGGCTCTTCACAAAAGTTAGAACCTCAAGGCAAAGTAAATGCTTCTCATCAAGGAATTTAAGCTAGCTATTTCTCTCTTTGTATTTTTAAATACATGCCCATAAATATGTTGTTCCTTCAAGAGACTTTAAATTTTTGGACCTCCAGTGAAATGTTTTTAAATCTCAAATAAGGAGTCTCTGAAAGTTATTCTCAGAATTTTCTAGTCACCTAGGCATTAACTTTTTATAAGGCTCAAGTGCAAAAATTCATCAAAATCTTTCAATACCTACACAGATAATGTAATAGAAATGGACCACAATGCTACTTTTGAGACAATTACACATTATTAATAATGAAAGAAACTATATATTTTTAATGTAAAAATTTAATGTGGATTTAAATTACTCTTTAATAGCTGGGCATGGTGATGCAAGCCTGTAATTCCAGCAGTCTGGGAGGCTGAGGCAGGAGTGGAAGTACCAAGCTCAAACTGGGCAAGACTGTCTAAATATTTTTTAAAAATTTTAAAGGGCTCAGAATGTAGCTCAGTGAAAAGGTCTGGGTTCAATCGCCAATACTACAAAAAAATAAAGTTACCATTTAGTTCTACGATGCATAATTTTAAAAAGGAAAATCTATAGGTAGCATGCCTGTCCCTCAACAATAACAATTCTAATAAATTTAATACTGCACAAGAAATGTTTACAAGCTTTAAAATGTCATTCATTAAAAATAGCAGAAGTAAAAAGTCATTTTTGTCTCATTTTTCAGCAGAACATATATACAGTACTATGAATTTTGAAAACAAGATATAATTAAAGATGCACTATTCAAGATAAGTACTAACACATCACTCTTACAACCTTCTGAAGTTCACTTTATTCTGGGCATTGGCCCCAAGACCTCTATTTTACAAGTCACTGAGTTACATGGCCAGTAATTATACTGACTGTATTTTCATAATTTTGTGTAGGACACAAAGTACATTACTTTATCATCATTAGTTAATCATCACTTATAATTGCCTCCTAAGTTTTAGGGGCACAGCCTACAAAGCAGGAAGTGATATACCCTAAAGAAACAAAATGATGCCTTTGCTTAGGAGGCACTGAGGCAGGAGCACTGCTGAGAGTTTAAGGCCAGCTGGCTCCATACTTCAAGGACAGCCTAAACTACAAAGCGATATCCTGTCTCAAAAGAACCAAAAATTTGATCACTTAGGAGGAAGATGTCATCAGACTTGGATTCCAACCCAACCTCTGACTAATATTAACTTCTACTACACCTTCTGTCTAGTACATTGTGACTACAAGTTTTAAAGATCAATGTTTGCCAGGGCCGGGGATATAGCTCAGTGGTTTCGCCGCCTGCTGCGCAAGCGCAAGGACCCGAGTTTGATCCCCGGTACCAAAAAAAAAAAAAGATCAATGTTTGCCACCAAGAATATTGTTATGGTAGTACTTTAAAAAGGAGATAAGGATGACAAAGGAATGCATTCGCTATCGACTTTGAAATAAGTATAATGGTCAAACAAGCAATTTGAAATGCTTACTCAAAAGAGACGAGATTACTTTATGGTTATTTCAAGACTCATAGAACCCTACTATTCAAAGCACATGTGACGGTTTCTCAAAGATAACATCTGTAAACATTCATAAAAGATAAGAATCAAAGCAGTTTTAAAGTTTATGAAAGCTCCAACTAAATAGAAAAGGAAAGAACACATATCATATTTCCGGGGAAGCCTCAGGTCACAAATTAACGATGATGAACTTGATTCCTAAATTACCTTTTCTAGCATCTTCCGCTCTCTTTCAAGTCCTGCAGCCTCAAGCTGTTCTTCCTCCTCTAGCATGGCTGGGGTAATCACGGCAGTCTCCGGTTGTCCAACCATTTCTGCAGCTAGGAAAATAGTTTTAAACTGTAATTTTAAAAGTTACCAACTACTCAAGCTCGATGCATTTAAAGCAAGAACCAAAGACCTACGGGGCGCCAGCATCACCTCTCAGAAGATACTAGGTCTCCACATCACCACCAATTTTTCCTGACCTCAGTTAATAAACTGGGATGCTCGGGAAAACCCAGCTCTCCGTCTAAAGTTCTCTATGCCAGGCAAATAGGTGCGACTGCTAGGTGCCCTCCACTCACTTGCCCACAGCTTCTCAACCTCCCCCCCCCCCCCCCCCCGCCCCGCACCAGCCCCGGAGTCAGCTCCATCCCCCACGTTCCGCCGTAGCCTCCAAGCCTCCCATCCCCGCCTGGAGCGCCGCCCGCAGGAAGATTCTCATCACTCACGGCCGCTGCTCGCGGGCCTCTCCGCGGGCATGGCTGCACGCTCACCAGGAACCTGGTTGACTCCTCTTGGAATCCGCAAGGCCGCGTGACAATTACCTACACAGAGACCGGCAGCCGGCTTTCTAACCAAATCCCGGGCCAGGGAAAAACGCGCGCTTCTCCTTCGCGGGAAAATCCTTTGGTCTCGCGATAATTCTAGCTCCCCGCCCGCCCCTGCCGAGGCTACGCGAGATTTGTTGTGGTCCGTGCTTTTGTCGGGGGCCACCGGGGCCAAGCAATGAGCGATTACCTAGGTTTCTTCGCAAAACGAGATGTTGCTGAATCTAGCCTTTAGCGCTGTCCTATCAAATTGTCTAGTGGCTGGGAAGGCCCATTTCGTCATGTACAGATTTTGATCATGGTTCCGGACTAAGCTTGACATCTCACACTGGCAGATGTGACTGAATTCCCCCAGCCAATGATCCTTTAGGAAAGATGCACTAGTATGCAGGTGCGGATGTCCAACAAGAATACTGCCAAGCTTTCCAGCCACTCACCAAGTGTAGTTCACATTTTTCAGTGAAAATCCTCCGGAAATGGCCTAGAGAAGGGTTCTTGCGGGTGGGGAGAGGGGAAATAGGAAATTCAGATTATGGCAGGATTCGAGAAAGTTTTTTAGGATAAGGGAAAGCTGAATGCAGTGCTAACAAAGCCAGCAGAAGATTCAGGAACCAAAAAGCAATAGAGTGGGTGCTAAAGGAGCGGGATGTTTCTTTTTTTTCTCTTAAGCCTTCAAGTCCATTTTTTCTTGTCTATAATCCTTCACAAAGATTTCTTTTGCCTCCGCTCTCCCCACCCAGTTTCTCAATTTATGGTATGACTGTTTTCATTTCTGACTCAACTATTTTAATGATTGTATCTGTACACAATTTAAAACTTTATGATTCACGTCCTACATAATCATCTTCAGCAACCTTCTAACACTATTAACAAAACAGATTATTTTTATTCCCACATTGCAGGTGAGAAAACTGATGAAGTGTAACCTCAATTACTCCTAAACCCTACCTCCACCTCCAGATGTATCTCAATAGTGTAATGCCGTATTACTTTGTCATGCTTTTGCTTCTGATTTGATTTTTAAAACTACTTATATGAACCCTTGAAAGGTAAACATGGGCTTGGGATGTACCTCAATGGTAGAGTCCTTGCTTAACATATGCAACACCCTGGTTCAATCCCCAGTACTGCAGAATATTAAAAAAAAGAAAATCAAAGAAACATGTCTCATCTTTGAGACTGCTACAGATGAAATATGAAAATATATCTCCCAACCTATTAGATGTCTGGTATGTAGTTTGTATTCTCTAAAATCAAAGAATGAATTCTAGGAACAACAGAGGTTAAAAGTAGGAAAATATTTATTGAGGGAGAAAGATACAGCTCCTGAGAGAGACAGGAGAAGACTTCACTTTACAGGGAAGATTTTTGTTTTGTTTTGGTACCAGGGATTGAATTCAGGTCCTTGAGCTTGCAAGACAGGCGGTGGAACCACTGAGCTAAATCCCCAGCCCTACAAGGACGTTTTATAGAGCAAAACCCATGTGGGTACAACGGGGGATACAGCTATGATCAACCAATAAGATTACAAGTATAGACCGTTAGGTAATAGCGATCCAGCAAGGAACAGGGAAGCAAGTCAAGTAGCAAGAGTACATGGAAAGAACAAAGAACTTCTCAGATAGGTGATGGACCTGGGGGTCTTGGTCACCCATTGAGGGGACTGATGCCTATCTAGTATATGTGTTGCCGAAAGTGAGAAGTGTGTAGGCCTGGTCCTTTTTTCGTTATTTTGTTTTGTTTTGTTTTTTTTGGTACCGGGGATCGAAATCGGGTCCTTGCGCTTGCGCAGCAGGCGGCGAAACCTCTGAGCTAAATCCCCGGCCCTTTTTTTCGTTATTTTGAGGCCTGGCCTCCAGCTGATGTGTCTCCAGCCACAGTTGTAGGGTGTTTTTACCTTTTGTCCTGACTTTTTGAGGGCTCAGCCCTGTCTTAACTGTCTATTGTATTTATATGTAACTTAGCTGTCTATAGTAAGACTATACATCTTATGATCTTGCTCCAGATCCTCTAATGGCGTAATAAAAATCTAAACTCTTTATTTGGGCCCAAGAAATCTTAATTGATCTGATCTCTGCCCATCTCTCCAGTTTCAAAGACCATTCAACCTCACTTTTTTTTCCTTGTGGTACTGGCAATTGAAACCAGAAACTTGCACATACTAGGTAAGCACTCTACCACTGAGGTACATTGCCAGCCCAAACTTCACCCTTTTATACACAATGGACTTCTTGCCATTTCTTAGTCTCTTAACCTCGAGTCTGTCCAATCTTTTACTCTTGTTTTTCCACCTGAAAGATGTCTAGGTCTTTGTATGGCTTATATTTTCATTTGATTCAGATCCCCACTTAATGTCATTTTCTCAAAGAACTTTTCTCTAAACACTTATCCTGTATTCTCATGAACTTATTCTTCATATCTTGTTCTAATTATCTATTACTCATCACCATATGATATCATTTGTTTGTTGCTTGTACTACAGTGTAAACTCAGATCTGAAACATTGTCTATTTTATTTACTATTGAGTCGCTAGTACCCAAAATAGTTCCTTGCTTTGCCTGTGATAGATATGGTTGGATTGTTTTTATTTTGGTGTCTGTCATTGAATTTATCTTTCATTTACAACTGTCATTTAAGAAAGATTATGCAGCTCACCAGACACTCAAATTACTTCTGGTTCACTTAGAAATTTCAACATTTAAAGGTTGGTTAGAAGAAAATAACTAGTAGGGGTCAAAAATAGGAGAACTAGGGCCGGGGATTTAGCTCAGTGGTTCCGGCGCCTGCCTTGAAAGCGCAAGGTCCGGAGTTTGATCCCCGCTACCAAAAAAAAAAAATAGGAGAACTGGCCAGGGATTTAGCTCAGTGGTTCTGACACCTGCCTCACAAGCTCAAGGTCCTGAGTTTGATCTCTGGTTCCAAAAAAAAAAAAATAGGAGTATTGAGCTGGGCTGTGATGTATGCTGGTAATCACAGCTACTTTGAAGACTGCAACAATTTAGCTAGACCGTTTTCTCAAAAAAAGGCTGGGGATGTAGGTCAGTTGCAATCCCAAGTACTGTCCCCCTAAAAAGGGGTATGGGGTTGGGATTGTAGCTTACTGGTAGAGCGACTGCCTAGGATGCAAAAATCCAAAGAGGGATAGTAGAAGATTATGGAGTCAGAAAAGACAAGGGACAAAATATTTCCACAAAGGATTAACAGTGTTACAAGGGACAGTTCAAAACACATTTTTCAAAAGAAGATATATAAATGGCCACAGATATATGAAAAAAAAAGTTCAATAAAACTAATCCAGGAAATGCCAATCAAAACCACAATGAAGATCATCTTACTCCAATTAGTATGGCTATTATAAAAAAGACAAAAGATGCCGGGGATTTAGCTCAGTGGTTTTGCCACCTGCCTCGCAAGCACAAGGTCCCGAGTTCGATCCCTGGTCCCAAAAAAAAAAAAAAGAAAAAGACAAAAGATAGTAAGTACTGACTAGGATGTCGAGAAAAAGGAACATTGCACATGTTGCTAGGAGTATGAATTAGTACAATCTTTGTGGAAAACAGTATGGAAGTTCTCAAAAAATTAAAAACAGCTGGGTGTGGTGATGCACTCCTGTGACCCAGCACTAAGGAAGGCTGCAGCAGGAAGACTACAAGTTCATGTCTACCCTGGGCAAATAAATTAGTGACTTAGGGTTAAAATAAATAAAAAATGGACTGGAGACAAAAACTCAGTGTGGACACCATGGGTTCAAATCCCCAGTACCTCAAAAATAAATAATAACGGAATTAGCATATGATCCAGCAATCCCACAACTGTGTATATATCCAAGAAAGTCTTCTTTTGGTACCAGAGATTGAACTCAAGACCTTGTGCTTGCCAGGCAGGCACAGTGCCACTGAGCTACGTCCCTAGCCCCCAGCCCCCATGAGTATATATCCAAAAGAAATGAAATCGGTCTATTGAAGACACTTCTATATGCCCATGTTTAATGCAGCACTATTCATAATAACCAAGAAATGCAAACAATCCAAGTGTCCATCAACTGATGAATGGATAAAGAAAATACAGTATGTATATACCACGTAAAACTATTCATTAAAAAAGAACGAAGAAAAAATATGAAATATACAAACAATTGAAACACCATTTTCATATTATCTTCTGTATTTTAGGAAAGCTTATTTTTAGTTGAAAATATACTTTAACCAAAAAATGGAAAACCTGACAAACACTGACCATGAAAATAATCATTTATTGCCTGTATATAAGGTTGAAGGGAGGAAAACACAGTACAGTATTTTAGCTGCTAGTACTGAAAGTCTCAAAAGACTGAAAGCGTAGTACATCCTTTGGAAGAAAAATCTGCCTTCTCCCTATCCCCTGCCAAAAAAAGGGTATTTTTTCCCCTCCAGATGTAGTTAACTAAACCAGATATCCCCAAAGTAATGAAGACTCATTTTCAAGTAATTACTCTGCTCACAAGTTTTATTTACACAGTAATTGTTACTAGTGGTTTTCAGTGAATTCCTTGTACTTACATTTTATATACACATTTATATATGCAAGGTAAAGAAACTGTACAATAATAAAAAATAAGAAAAAATACAGTAAATACATAAAAGTAAGATTAAATTTAGGCAGGTCATAAAACCTCAATGAGATTACTGCCAGAGGTTATATTCCCTCTATCAGGGACACCAATACCAAGGAAACTGTTACCAGAGTTGAAAGGTCATCTTAAAACCTATTAAAACCCTGGACACTCCCTCAGTATTTTATCACTTAACACTAAGCAAGCCCCTGTGACAGGAGTTAACTTCTGAGGGTTCCACTAGTAGTCCCTAGGCTAGAATGACCCATAGGGTAAAAATATATGGGCACCCCCTGGTCCCATACTCCTACTAAAGAGGCAGTCACTATACTAACAAGGATCTCAGGCTTGTTAGTTTGAAGATTACACACACAGACATCACTAACAGAAATAGTGTGCTTAATATTGCAACACAAAAACTATAAATTTAATCATTAGCCACACAGTATGTTATACAGATAACACTTATAACACTTAAGTGATTTAATTTAGGTTCGAAACTTAATACATTTAATGCCAATTTATCGATGATTAATAATGTATTTGCTATGCCATCAGAGTTAGACTCAGAAAAAAAGTTAATTTTTCCCTTTTATTTCCACTGATTAGAAAAAATTATGCATAGTATTTCATAAGTCATGGACTTAGCTAAGTATAAGCTTTCAAATTTCAAACAAATTAACAAATTTTGCTTCTATAAACAGAGAAAGACTTTTAACTAAAAAATTTAGTATTTTCAAGTAGTATGCTACTTAAGAACTCCCAGAATTCATTACTTTTTACTCTTACCAGTGAAAAGCCTCATTTATATTTTTAGACTTACTCTCAAAGTCGTCTTCAGTCCACTAAAGTGCAAATAACTTTCATTCTACTAATTAATTTTCTTAATGTTACATTACTGTTTGAACAATTTGTCAGATTAGAAGCTGAAAGGCTAAAATTCTTTCAGTGACAAGAATTCCTTAAGGAAGATAAATTCCCTTCAAGGACAAATAGAAACAACTGTGGTGGTACAAAACCTAAACAAACAAACAATCTTCCACCAGTATTTCCAGTTCCCAGATAATTCACATTTTCTCCACTTGCCAACGAAGATAACTTCAGTGACTTAGTGTACATACAAAGTTGCTTATTCTTGGTCTATAATACAATCTTCAAAAGTTTGGAACTAGAGATAACATCTGTATTACAGCATTTTGGAGGTTAAAGTAATATGGAACAATTCTACTCTGACCTTCAAAGAGCTTCTGTGGTAATTATGAAAGAAAAAATGTAAAAATTTGAAGAATCTCCAAAGCTATTTAAAAAATTCATTGCATTAAACTGTTCATTCCAAATTATGGATTCTAAAATAGCCATTTAAACTTTTTCCTCTGAAAAAATGGGTATCCCTACAAAATACTTTTTTTTCATTAATACTGTCAATAAATTACTCATTTCATTACTTTGGCCATGGAATTTTGAACCAGATTCATGATTTCCACTTCATGATTCTTTTTAATTTCTCCAACATTTTCTTCGATCCTTTTTACATAGGAAACAAAAAGGACTTGTACTCCTCCAAAAAAAGTTTATATTTCCATTAGTCTGTTAATTTTGAAGATTAGCTTTTTAGAGCAGGACTGGTGTTCTTCTCTCCTTCTTTAATATCCTTCAAAACAGATGCAAAGACCTGGAAATTAAATAAAATAAAGATTAATCCTCAAAAACTACCACCCAAACTGATAATGTAAGTTGGTGGTACAGTGCTTGCCTAGCATGCACGAGGCCCTGGTTTCCATCCCTAGCACCAATAAAAAAGATTGGGGAAAAAAAAGAAAAGAAAAACCTACCACCCAAATTAGAGATTTAAATAACTATAGCGCTTATTAACATAAAAAAGCTTTAGCACACTTAACTCTATCCCCTGAAAGATTGTTATTCTCAATCCTCTTGGTTTTTTTGTTGTTGTTGTTTTGTTTTGTTTTTTTTGGTACAGGGGATCCAACTCGGGTCCTTGTGCTTGTGAAGCAGGCAGTGGAACCACTGAGCTAAATCCCCAGCCCTATCCTCTTGTTTTTTTAAATCCAATTATATAAAATATGATTATATTACAGTGTTCATCAATTGCCTAATATTCTGATCTGGTAACAGCACGTATTCTGAACCAATATTCTTACATTTCATTTTCATGAGCAATCATTGATGGATCAAGTAATAATGCTTCTTTTATGTCATTTAATTTAGATGGGCAGTATGTTTGCTTCCTTAACAAGATTAAGCATCTGAACTGGGTGTGGTGATTCACACTTGTAATCCTAGCACTTGGAAGGCTGAGGCAGAAGGATCGCCACAAGTTCAGGGCCAGCCTGGGCTAACAGTGAGCTCAAGGCCAGTCTGAACTACATAGCAAGACCGTCTCAAAAAAAAAAAAAAAAATAACCATTTAAAAAGCCAGGATCATATATTAGAAAACTCTTAGTACATAGCAGTGTTTATTAAAATTGTTACGTATTTGAAATAACAAACTAATTATATAACAGCTCTGGGAAAAAATGACTTTTGGGCCGGGGATTTAACTCAGTGGTTCCAGTGCCTACCTCAAAAGCGCAAGGTCCGATCCCTGGTACCAAAAAAAAAAAAAAGAAAGAAAGGAAAAATGACTTTTGTGGGTTGTAGCTCAAAAAAGCTGGTGGATTCACATGATAATGAAACCCTAGGTTTGGAGAGATGGAAGAGGGACAGTCTATTTTGAACTCTTGCTTTTTCAAAGCCAAAAATTATTTTTCAAAGATAACATTTATTTAAGCACTAACACTTGAGAAATATATAACTTTTTTTTTTACAAAAAGTCAAAGGATTGTTTTAACACATTAGAAGTAAAAATATTTCACTGTACCTGAGTCCATTTTTTGGTGCTGTTCTGCATCTGAATCGCTGCAATACAGCTGAACAGCTTTTCTGATGTGATATCCTCTGGTAATTTAGTTAGAAACTGTGCTATATGAATAAAGTCCATCTGTAGAAGAATATCTTCATATAACCGGAGGATTCCTAATCCTGTCCTAAATAAAAATTCCTCCCCATCTCTGCAAAATACATCCCAGACTCGACAGGCCAGATCCAGTGGTAGCGATTTGCTATATAGTGTGAAGATCCTAAAATTAGATGGAAAACAGTCATTGAACTTTTTCACTTACTGATTCATTAAGCATACCTATAGGAATAAAAACAGTGTTTAACTAGGGATAAAAAAGCAAATAAAATATGCCTCTTCCCTCAATCTTGAATAGCAGGAAATAATAATACGTAATAAAATTATATAAATTTACCTTACACTGAGGAAAAGCCCAATACAATCAAGAGTGGTTAAAGGTATGGGCTTTGAAACCAGAATAAGAAAGCTTGAAGTTTGAATTTGCCATTTAATTATATGAACTTGAGTGAGATATTTAGCCTCATTGTACTTCAGTTTCCTCATTAGTAAACTAAAGATATTACCTACCTTAAGATCAGTCTGAAAACTACAAGAGTTAATAAAGTGCTTAGAACAGTGTCTGACACACAAGAAATGATTAGGACTAGGGTTGTAGCTCAGTGGTAGACTGCATGCTTAGCATATGCAAGGCTCTGGGTTTAATCCAAGCACAAAAAAAGAAAAGAAATGCTTATTATTTTATGAGAAACCCAAATCCCATCTTTTAGGAACATAATACAAACCCATAAAATCTGACTTTCTCTTTTCCTTTCCATAAACATCCATCATTTTGTTTTCCAACAGAATCACTGAAATGGTTTTGCTCTTCCTTTCTGACAATCTCTCACCATGAAATTCTTTATTCCATGGCCTTTCAGGTGGCATTAGGGATGGGGGAGTTGGAAGCATAGGTACTAGAATGCTTGTCTTGAAGTTGCCTTGTCAAAGAAAGAAAGGACGTAACTTTTTTTTTTCTTTTTTGGTCGTACTACTGGGGTATGAACCCACGGCCTTCTCACTGAGCTACATTCCCCTTGCTAAGACCCTAAGTTGGCCAGGCTGGGCTTGAAATTGCAATCTTCCTTCCTCAGCCTCCTAGAGCGCTGGGATTACAGGTATATGCCACTAGACCTGGCCAGGATACAACTTTTTACTTTGATTGCATGTTTATTTGAGATAATGCTGAGGAATTTGAGGAAGGGAGCTAAAAGCTATTTTTATAAACAACAAACAAAAAACCCTTAGTGCTATCATTTACTCATTTTCCCTTGAAAAAATGATTTTGAGATTTCTATATAATAAGTTCAACAAAGGTAGTGAAAAAATCCATCTCTACTTTTAAAATTATAAACATTTAATTGCATAACAAAAGGCATACTCTTGGTACTACAAAAAATACTAACTTTACTGTTAAAAATGATAAAGGGTATAAGAAGTGCCTAGACAGTTGCTAATACACAGTACTCATTCTCTACATCAGCTGTGACCCTAACATGTCCCATGTTTCTCAAGATTGACAATTGAGCATTTTTTTTAAATCCCTTCCTGAGAGAATTAGTATCTAATCTTGGTTCTTTGGGTTTCATGATTATCTTGGGTCCTTCCTAGAGGAACACTAAGGTTCCTAGTGGAAATTGAGGTGTATACATTAAAAACTAACTTTTAAAAAAACCCTAAATAAATGAAGGGCCAAATTAGAAAGACATCACATTTGATCAACTTATTTTAGGATTAATTGCTCCATCTCTTTGGCAAAATTTTTTAGCCATTCTAAAATCAATTGGCTACTACTCACCAGGTAAACCCTCCATATTAGAACAGCAAGTTTTGTAGAATTCAGCAGTGAAGCCATCAGGGCCCGGGCTTTTCTTCATTGGTAAGTTTTTAATTACATTTTCAATTTCATTGATTGATATTGGGTTGTTCAGAATTTTTAGGTCTTCTTTGTTCAACTTTGGTAATTCGTATGTATCTAGAAATCTGTCCATTTCTTCTGTGTTTTCCATCTTATTGGCATATAGGTTCTCAAAGTAGCTATTGATGATCCTCTGGATTTCTTCTGGATCTGTTGTAATTTCACCCTTTTCATTCCTGATTGCATAGATTTGGGCCTTTCCTTTCCTTTTTCTGATAAGGTTGTCTAAGTGTTTGTTAATTTTGTTTATTCTTTCCAAGAACCAACTCTTGGCTTCATTGATCTTTTGTACTGTTCCGTTAGTCTCCATTGCATTGATTTCTGCCCTGATCTTTATAATTTCCTCCCTTGTATGAGCTTTAGGTTTGTCCTGCTCTTCTTTTTCTAGAAGCTTGAGGTTCAGCATTAGGTTGTTTATTTGACCTCACTCTGTTTTTCTAATATGAATATTCACTGCTATAAATTTCCCTCAGACTGCTTTCATTGTGTCCCATAAATTCTGATATGTTGTACTGGCATTGTCATTTAATTGTAGAAACTATCTGACTTTTTCTTTAATTTCCTCTGTGTCCCATTGGTTGTTCAGGAGTGTGCTGTTAAATTCCCACGCGTTTATAAAATTCTTGTCGTTTCTTTTGCTATTGATGTCCAATTTCATTGCACTATGATCTGATACTATACAGGGGATAACTTCAATTCCTTTGCATTTACTTAAACATGTTCTATGAGCAAGTATGCAGTCCATTTGGAGAATGACCCATGTGCAGCTGAAAAGAATATTCTGATTTTGTGGGGTGGAACACCTTGTAAACATCTGTGAAGTTCATTTGTTCAAGAGTTTGATTGAGTTCTAGTATTTCCTTAGTTTCTGTCTAGTTGATCTATTTATGACAGTGGGGTACTGAGGTCCCCCACTACTATTGTATTAGTACTTATTTAATTTTTCATGTCCATTAATATTTGTTTTATTTATTTGAGTGCACTAGTATGTGATGCATATATATTTATGATTGTTATCTCTTCCTCTTGGGTTATTTTCTTTACAAGGATGTAGTGGCCTTCTCAGTCTCTCTTAATTAGTGTTGGTTTCAAATCCATTTTATCTGCAAAGAAGAAAGCTACTCCTGCTTTTTCGGGGGGTTCCTGTCACATGGAGTATTGTTTCCCACCCTTTAACTTTCAGTCTATGAGTTTCCTTTTGAATTAAGTGTGTTTCTTGTATGCAGCATATTGTTGGATCTTGCTTCTTGATCCATCCTGCCAGTCTATTTCTTTTGATTGGTGAATTGAGACCACTGACACTGATGGTTATAACTGATATGTATTGACTTATCCTTGTCATGACCTTTTCCTGTTGTTGGATTCTCCCCCTTTACATTTAATTTCTTGTCTTGCCTCATGGATTCACTCTGCTGGGCTTCCTGTGCTTGTGATCCTCATTGTCTTTTCCTAGGATATTGTTTAAAATTTTTTGGAGTGCTGGTTTGGTATTCATGAAGTTTCTCAGGTGTTCTTTGTTGTGAAAGTATCTTTTTTCTCCATCAATTATAAAAGATAGTTTTGCAGGGTACATCAATCTGGGTTGGAAATTATTTTCGTTTAGGGCTTGAAGTATTTCCTCCAGGCTCTTCTTGCCTTGAGGGTTGTGTTGAGTAGTCTGTTGTGATTCTGATGGGCTTTCCTTTATATGTGATTTGTTTCTTTTCTCTAACTGCTTATAGTATTTTGTTCTGTTGGGTTTCAGGGATCTTGACTATTATATGCCAAGGTGTAGATTTTTTTTAATCACAGCTAGTCGGAGTCCTATATACCTCACTTATCTGTATATCAAGTTTTTTTCCCTGCTTGGGAAGTTTTCTGCCATTACTTCTGTGAACAGTTTTTTTATGTTGTTTGTACTATCTCCTGTTTCTGCACTCACTCTCATCAGTTTGTAATAGCTAAAACTTGGAAACAGTACAACTGCCCATCAACTGGAGACTGGATAAAGAAGATGTGATTTTTAAATAAAATGTAGTACTACTCAACCATAAAGAATGAGAAACCAGAGACATTTATAGCTAAATGGATGCACATTGAGGCCATACTTTTGAGTGAAATAAATAGGACACACATGTGTAAATACTGAATAGTTTCTCTGGTGTGAAAAACTGAAAGTGTAAATAAGGATCCAAATGTATAATAGATAATGTGAAATAGGAAGAAAAGGTCGAAAAGAGAAGGGCAAGAGGAACTGGGAGGGATACGGGAAGGGAAGGAAAAGAAAGGAATAAATACAAGAGAATGAAAAAATGGAAACAAAGTCTTTATAAATAGGGAGGGGTGGAGGGGTTGAAGGGAGAGCAGGGGAATGGAAAAAAAAAAAAAAGAACCAAGATACATCATCTAAAGGTACAAATTCCCAATGATGAATGTCATCATACTGTATACCTAAAATGTACCAATAAACTTAATGAATTTTTTAAAAAGAACAGAGAGTTTTGAATTGGAAAGATGAAAAAAGACATTAGCACCTAAATAAAGTATCATTTCTCTGTCAGAAAGCTAGATAAGGGCTGTGGATTTAGCTCAGTGGTTTCGCCGCCTGCTGCGCGAGCACAAGGACCCGAGTTCAATACCCCCCCAGTACCAAAAAAAAAAAAAAGAAAGCTATGATAAGTCTTGAAAAACAGGTCTTAGTAAAGATATATTATCATAATTCCTTATATGGTAAGAATAAAGGAACAGCAATAGCAATCTTTCTGAAAGCTTAACATATGCTAGGCACTGAATGAGACAATCCATGTAAAACACTCAGACTATAAATCAAGATACAGATATTACTATTCCATTTTTTAGATAAGAAAATAAAATAAACTGAAAAATTCTAATTACAACCCAGATTCCATGCTCTTAATCAAATACGTTCCCACAAAAATATGGGAATTCTTCTTTTTCTAAAATAAGATTCTTCTACATGTATTATCCCATGCATGAGATTTAGTATAGTTCTAAAACACATAAAAAGTTAGATTATTTCTTTTTCATTATCATTTGTTATTTATGTTATGACTTACCAGTCTATCAAATATATATCTGGTGTAAGACTGTAAGATTTGAAATGAAGAAATAGTTTGGAGAGATTTTCTTCAAAGAATACTTCAAATGTTGCAAAATATTTCAACATCTATAGACAGACAAATCAATAAAATTATGAAAAGCTATACTCTAGAAATAGAGATAAATCCTTAAATTTTAATAGCACATTTTGTGTATTAGCACTGAATCTTCTCATCAAATAGTCCTTAAAACTACAGTTCAATGAAATGTTTATATTCAGATTATCTTAAGTCTTCTAATTATTGGTTTGTATTGTTTTTACTCTTTTTTTGTTGTTTTTTTTTATTTTTTGAGAAGGTACTGCTTTGTAGTTCAGTCTGGCCTTGAACTCACTATGTAGCCCAGCCTGCCTTCAAACTCATGGTGATCCTCCTGCCTTAGCCTCCCAAGTGCTGGGATTACAGGCATGTGCCACCATGTCTAGCTCTGGTTTTACTCTTAAGGGGACATTCAGAATACAGAAGCATACAAACATAATCCTCTCCAAATGTTCATACCATGCTGTGATCCACACGAAAAAAGGCCAATTGGCATGGCTTATTCAGTAGATTTGCAAATGCAATGAAGGCATCTGCTTCTTCCAAATTGAGAATAAGTACTGCTGCAATGAAGGACATCCCTTGGACCTTCAAAAGTAAAAGAAAATCAAAATGGATTTAAATAATTCTATATGCTTTATTGTACTCTTGAAGAATTAGTCACATTACAAAAATTTACCAAGATTTTTTTTCTTTCTACTAAAGAGAACTCCTCAAATTATGAAATATCCCTATTTCTACATTGCTTGTTCATATGTTATGATTTAAATACTACTAGGGAAAATTTTTAGAAAAAAATTATCAGCTTTTTCTTGCTACAAAAGCCTACCTCAGTATACTACCTATTTAGTTTGTATTTCCTATTGGTCTGAATTCTTTCAAAATAAATGTATAGTCACAAAATTTAGTGAAAATCAGGTGATTGTTTTCTTCTTATAACACAATTCCAAGACAGCAGGGGTTGTAGGGGTTGAGATAGCCTGGATTCCTGGGAAAGCAAGAGAGAGAAATGGAAAAAAACCCATTCCAAAATGGAAAAGACGCACTGGTAAAGAAAGAGAAAAATGGGAACAACAGGACCAGCCTAGTTGAAGCATAAAGATTTATAATGAGAATAATGGAAGTGTTTGGGGGAAGTAGGTTATACTCATGTGATAGAAGGCCTTGAGTAAAAGGCTAAGACATACAGATGCTTATGTGTGAGTTATCAGAAACAATTACACATCTCTAATTAAAAAAATAAAAAAGTTGTCAAGCACTTGGGCTAGAGATTTGTATGATAGACTTACACAGGTAGATCATGAGGAATAGCCATCTGTTTTGAAAGAGCTGCGTACAATCACAATCTGTCCTTTTTTGCTTTTTAATTTACTTCAGTATGGATTTCCACTCCACTGCTACATTATGTTGAGACTTCTCTTGCTAGCATGACTAGTGATGTTCATTGTAAAGCCCAGCAGGAACTCACAGCATTCTCTTAGCTTCTGTGATTCAGTATTTCTTTGTTCTCCTCCTACTTCTTTGGGTTTCTCTGAGTATTCTTTGCCTATTTGATCTTCTAGAGTATAAACTGCATGAATATATAGACACTATAGGAGGCAGAATAATTGTCCCTTAAAGACATTCATGTCCTAATCCTCAGAACCATGAAAATGTTACAATACATGGTAAAAGGGACTTGACAGATGTGATTAAGTAAAACCTTGAAATGGGAAGATTATCCTGGATCATCCCGGTGGGCCCAAAACAATCATCACAAAGAACCTTGTAGTGAAAAAGGAAGTCAGAAGGGCCAGGGATTTAGCTCAGTGGTTTTGCTGCCTGCTGCGCAAGCGGCAAGGACCCAAGCTCGATCCCTGGTACCGAAAAAAAAAAAAAAAAAAGGAAGTCAGAAGAGTCAAGAGAGAAACCTTAAATTCTGATGAAATTCTGAACTATTGGCTTTCAAGACAGAGATATGGGACCAGAGCCAAAGAATATAGGCAGCCTCTAAAAGACGTAAAAGGAAAAAAAATGGTTTCTGCTCTGGGCCCACAGAAGGCAAACAGGTCCACCAATTCCTTGACTTGAACTCAGTAAAATCTCTTTCAAATCTCTGCAGAACTATCAAACAAATTTGCACTGTTTGAACCCACTAAATTTCTGGTAATTTGGTATAACAACAATACGAAAGTAATAGAGAAACCAGACAGCATCTGTTTGTTCATAGTTGTATTCTTAGTACTACAATATTTACTGAATGAATATAAGGGGCAAAGTGTTAATCATCAGTAACAGAATGGTAGCAAAGCAAATAGAGGGGATTAAAGTTATACTTAATTGAATTTAAGATGCTATTAATTTGATATATTATTTTATATACTATGAAAAATGCAGCCAATTAAACAACGGCAATGTTTTATCACTTATTTTTAATTTATGCATATTCATGAAGCTATTTAAGCCCATTCAGATTTATATCATATATCACTCTTGTGCATATATGAAAGGGAAATAAAAAGATTTACACTGTTTGAGAAGTCTTTTATTTACCTACTCATGGTGTGATGCAATGAAAAAGACCTTTCATTTATGATAGTATTCCTGTCAAAAATGTTTAACTTGAATCTAATCATGAGAAATCATAATAGAATTTAAATTCCACTGGATGTTTTTAAAGAAGTATAAAATGTCCAGTGCTAAAAGTGGAATCCTTTATAATTAAACTTACAATACAAAAAATTTAAATCTCAGCTTAAATATGTGTAAGGAATACACTGAATACCTGCCCAAGACAGTTTGAAAACTGCTCAAATTGCACTTTCACCATAAAGACAATCTCACCACTTTTTAAAATACTACAACCTGTTCCACCCCTAATCTAGCCCTTCCTCTCTTTACCATCCCATATTTTTGCCATAGTGCTTTATCATCTTTTATTTCTTTTTTTTTTTTTTTTGGTACTGGGGATCGAACTCAGGTCCCTCCGCTTGCAAGGCAGGCGGCAGAACCACTGAGCTAAATCCCTGGCCCTTATCATCTTTTAATATGGTATGATTTACTCGTTTATTGTTTCCCCCTTCTAAACTAAACATTATAAGAGGAATAATCTTTTGTTCTCTAAAGTATCTCGTGATTAGAACAATGCCTAGCATGTAGTATTAATAAGCATATAAATATGCATTTGAGTGCATGAATGAACAAACACAAAAACAAACATGCAACAGAACCAAATACCTTGTACCAGACAGCTGCCTTACAATGATGCCTCTAAAATTCAATTAAAGGTGACAAGGGCCGGGGATATAACTCAGCAGCACAACGCCTGTCTAGCATAGCAAGCGCATGGTTCTGAGTTTGATCCCCATTACCAAAAAAAAAAAAAAAAAAGAAAGAAAAGACAGGGATGTAGCTCAGTGGCACTATGCCTGCCTGGCAAACACAAGGTTCTGAGTTTGTTTCCCAGTACAAAAAAAAAAAAAATGAGAAAATGAAGGTTTTGTAACTTCTGGTTAAACATGGCAATTGAATACTCTCATGTTTCTTTGTTCCCTCCTAAAACTCAACTAAAATGATAGTAAAGAAAAAACTGAGAGCCAGGTGTGGTGGCACATGCCTGTAATGGCAGCACTGAAGCAGAAGATCACAAGTGGAAACTCAGCCTGGGCTACATAGTAGGTTCAAGACCAGCTTGGGTTACAGTGAGACCTTGTCTCAAAAAAAAGAGAAGAGAGAGCATTAAAAGAAAGAAGTATTAACGTATTAAGAAGACAAAGAGAATGGAAAAGAATATAAATAATCGATAAAAGATGTCAATAGCATTTTAGGAATTTAATTAAGTGGAGAATGTTGAAACTAAAGATCAGAGGAGGAAGCCAATAATCAACAAGCCAATTCAGCCACAAAAACCTGAAGTTACAAGGTATCTCTAAAATTGAAGATTAGAGCTAAAAATAGAATTGGCTGTCAGTAAAAGTAGCAAATCCCTCCCCTATCCTGTATGGACTGGTGCCTACACTTTAACCTGGCAGAACATAAGAACTTTCTTCTACAGAGGCAAAGGCAGGGAAAGAGGATTACAAAGAGCAGCACAAGGCACCACATTGACAACAGAAGTATTAAGTAAAAGTTTACAAAATGAATGGTGAAAAATCCCTAGCTGCACTCCCACAAAGCCAGTCCCTTAGTGGTAGAAGCTCCCTGGAAAAAGAAAGTTTCCTCTCTAGTTAACTTATAAGCCCAAGAAAGATGGAGATATCAGATATTTAATCTTCATAAATATCTAATAAAACAAGATATTTTAATAAGATTATCAATTAAAAGGTTTATATTCAAAAAACAAAAGCAAATACTTACATAACCAACATCAGGTCTGTAACATGTATATGCCCCTAAGACACTATGTAAAACATCATGATATGGGCCACCCTTAGGAGAGAAAAATGAAATTTGAAACTATATGAATAATTCTCTAAGTTTTCATATAACATGTTAAAAACAGCTGTAGAATTTCCTAAATGACTAGTTTTAGTGTATTGTAAAAATATCCTAAGAGCATTCTGAAAAGGTATTTTCAAAATTATTAATAAAAATATTTTAATCCTGAATAACAAAGTCAAATATACTCACTTGATGATATAAGATATATAATTTCCAAACACGTTTAAATACTTCTGTATTTGGTACAAGAGTATGATGAATACATTTTGGTTTTCCTTCCTTCCTTCCATCTTCCTTCCTTCTGTCCTTTCTTCCTTCCTTTCTTTTTATTTTGCAGGGGAGGATGGAACTGGGGATTGAACCCAGGGCTTCAAGTGTGCTAAGCCTCTACTCTATCTCTGAGCTGCACCCCTAGCCATTTCATTTTATTTAATACAAATTCAGCAAAAGAAAACCATCAAATACACTGAATTAAGACGTATTAATAATTTTAACCTTAAATTTTTTATCTCATTTTATTTTTATCAATTTTACAACTTATGAATAAACTGTCTTCCTAGTTTAATGATAACTGTTGAAAATAGTTAACCATTTCTCCCCACAAAATAAATAAACTATTTCTTCTTATTTCAGTTGCAATTCTGAAAAATTTTAAGTTTAGGGACAAAATTCTTTATATTTTAACAACTTACTAGGCAAAAATTAACAAGTTCAATACAGAATGAAAAGTAAAACAAAGAAACGGTGGCACATGCCTATAACTACAGTTACTCAAGAGGATGAGGCAAGAAGATCCCAAGTTTGAAGCCAGCCGGGGCAACTTAGCAAGACCCTGCCTCAAAATTTTAAAAAATGAAAGGTCTAGAGATACAGTCTAACACTCTGCTGGGGTAGGAGGGGTTAGTATCAAGTATATAAAAGGTATTATGTGCTATGATAACTAATGTATTTCAGTCATTGGAGTGAAATGATAGAATTTTCTTTTAAATTTTCATATTAGTTTTGCATTTATTATATATATTATATATAATCGTCTCAATTTTTGTAGTGCTGTCTTTTGTTTGTTTTCAGTATTGGAGACTGAACTCAGGGCCTCATGCATGCTAGGCAAGTATTTTACCACTGAACTATATCCTATATCACTAGGCCTTTTAAAAATTTTATTTTGAAACAGGGTCTAGCTAAGTAGCCCGGACCAGCCTCAAACTTGCAATCTTCCTACCTTAGCCTCCCAAGTACCTAGGATTACAGGTACGTACCTTCATGCCTAGCTGTCTAGTTTTTTGTTTGTTTGTTTTGGTACTGGGGATCAAACTTGCAACCTTGCCCTTGCAAGGCATGCGTTGGAACCGCTGAGCTAAATCCCCAGCCCTAGCTGTCTAGTTTTGGCTTTTAAAAAACAATAGCATGTATTTAGAGAATTTGTCCCCTTGGATACTGAAATACTTTTTAAAAATAGTTACAAGCTGGTTAGAAACCCTCACCTTCTGAAAGATGAAGAGAGATGGAAATGTACGGGATATGTCCAACTTAATTAATTCCAGACTGGCCTCTCGGTCAGCAACAGATACACCTGCATTTACCAAGTAAATAAAATTTAAATGATCACTTGGCTGTAACAAGTTCAGTTTTGTAAACACAGAATGATCACACAGCATATGTGTTATTTAAGGAAAGTTAAAAGCTGAATAATCAAATTTCAAGAAATGCTACAGTTTTTGTGAAAATATATATTTATCAGAAAGGTACATAGTGAAGGAATTCTGCTTCCAGTTTTTATAGAATATAGGGCAGACTATCATTTCCATGATAACAACTAAAAAATCAAATAATTACAAATATTTTTTTTAAAAAATCACCACAGCTAATACAGCAAGGTCTAGAAGATATAAATTCCAGAAAGGGAAAGGCCAGTGGCCAGTTTTCTTCCTAGGGGCACCTGATATGTCTGGGAATGGGTTTAGAATTGAGGTATTCTGCCTGAGGAAAGAGAAACTGGAAGAGCTTTTCATGGCCAAACAAGACTGACAGGATAGATAGGGCTCAAGAAGAGCCCTGATTTTCCCCTATGGAACTTACGCTGAATACAAAAGTCGGGCTGGAGAGGCAAAATGAAATCACCCAAAGTCATACAGTACTTTGGTGAGCATCTCATTGGAGGGAAAAGCCTATAATCAAAATAGGACAGTTCTCATTAAGGAATTTGAAATCAGGGAAGAACGAAATCCAGCTCAATTACTGATTGAATTCAGATGATCAAACTTAAATCCAATTGCCTAGAAGGAAACAGCAGGCTTCTTCCAAAGGGGAAACATCAGCTCCAGTTTTTATATTATTTTCATATATAGTGTATGGCATAAAATTTAAAATGTTAAGATATGCAAAGAAGCAGAAAATGTGACATAAGGAGAAAACTATCCAATAGAAGCAGACCTACAGATAATCCAATTTTGGAATTAACAGACAAGAATGTTGTCTGTTATTTAAACATGTTAAAGAAAGTAGGGAAAAAAGAGAAAATGGATCAATGAAAAGATGAAGAATTTCAACAGAGAAATTGAATGTATAAAGAGAATCAAGTGGACATTATAGAATTACAAAGTATAATATCTAAAATTAAAAACTCATTGGACAGATTAATAGTATATTAAATAGAGTAGAAGAAGGAATTAGTGAACAAAAATCATTCAAACTGAAGGGAAGAAAGAAAAAAACCAGTCTAATAGTCTTATAGAACATTGTTAAATGGTCTACCATATACATAATTGGAGTATCAGAAAGAAAGTGAGAGAAACGGGGGTGAAGCAATATTTGAAAAGCTAATGGCCAAAAATTAAATTACAACTATAAATTATAAATACTCAGGAAATAAGAAAACAGTTTAAATAAAACACTGCTTCTGATTAAAATAAATATTACCTTCAGATAATTTCTACTAATGCACAACTTTCACTTATTGTTTAAATTCTTAAAGTTTTGATACCTCATAACAATTAGTTTTTGAAAGAATAATGGAATAGATGAGGTTCTGCCAATATAAAACTTCTAACATTTTCACCTTCCTTGCACTTTCAGTTCCCCACAAATACCTGACATAGCTAACAGGTCTCAGAATGATATTTACACGATTCTAGAAATCAAACCTTCTCTACATCTCTTTAAGCAGTTTTCCGCATCCTACTGTTCACTTTTCTAAAACAGAAAAAATTTAATATACTCAGAAAACCACTGCAATCTTATTAGCACCACATCTGAAGCTATGCTCATTTTTTAGAGGCTTGGCTTCTCTTTTTTCTTTTATTTGGGGTTGGGAGTGGTACTGGAAATGAGCCAAAGACCTACATCCTTTTTTAATTTTTTGAGACAGGGTTTTGCTAAGTTTCCCAGACTGGACTCAAACTTGGATTCTACTGCCTCAGCCTCCCTGAGTGCTGGGATTACACCAACACTCTGGTGTGAGGCATGCACCATCGCATCCAGCTCATTTTTAGAGTTTTATTTTAGGCAAGAAAAGAGGGTTTGCTTTTTATTTTGTTGTATTTCTATATGAAGTAAAACAAATATAAAAGAGAAAAACAACTGAGAAAAATTGTAGCGCATTATTCAAAGACAATAGATGGTTGGAATAAATTTACCTATATTTAATAAACTGTGATGAATGAAAAAACAAGTGTTTCTCTTTTCTTCACAATGTTTGGGAAAAACCAAATTGACAAGGATGGAGGGGCTATGAGTGACTTAAATGAACAAAGAATAAGGCATAGTAAGATTTATAAACAGGGAGTAAGAAAGACAAGCGGTCACAAATGAGGTATGAAGAAAGTCTATCTTTAAGTAACAGGTTGCCCTAAAAGTACTTCATCTCATTAGCCTTACTGTCATGATTTAAATTCTGGGATCCAGGGTACAATAAATCTGATTTATATCCAACTTCTCTTCTTAAAAGTTATTAACTAAGCCTTAGTTTCGTCTTCTATAATTCAGGATAATACCTACTAAAAATGTTAAGGTTAAATGAGATAATGTATATAAAACAGTTACCACAGTTCCAGATACATGGTATAAAATCACACTATTGTTGTCTTCAGTAACTAGATTTTCATTCTGTAATTATTATTTAAAAACAAAATCATACCTTCTGTATCATTGTCTGCACTTGTTTCACCAAAGCTTTTCCATCGTTCTTTTGCTCTTGAAAGGAAGATCTCATAAAGTTCTAAGAAAAAAAACCCCAAAAATTCATAAGAAAAAAGAATATTTTCATATATTTTAATTTTCACTTTTTACCTAGTATAGGTCAGGTCTCCCTAAAATGATAAGTATTCAAAAAAAAGTAGCAAATTGAAGTATCTGATTCTACCAAAACAATTCATTATAAAACCAGAAAGAGGGCCAGGGATTTAGCTCAGTGGTTCCGGCGCCTGCCTCACAAGCACAAGGTCCTGAGTTCGATCCCTGGTACCACCCCCTCCCCCCAAAAAACCCCAGAAAGATAGCAAATAAAAATGGAGAGTGACCATCCACACATCCAGGTAGCTACAATATAAGCATGAAGCAGAAAGAGCTGTTTCTGTAATGGAGTATCATTGTAGAACAGCAGAAACATAATTTTTGAAGTCAGTCAACCTTGATTCATATTCCTGCTTTGCCACTCACTACCTGTGGGACTTTATTTTTTTTCTTATTTACTTATTTAATTAGTTTTTTTTTTTTTAGATAGGTTCTCACCATGTAGTCCAGATCGGCCTTGAATGCAGTATGTATCCCAGGCCAGCCTTGAACTTGTGGCGATTCTCCTGCCTTAGCCTCCCAAGTACTGGGATTACAAACCTGTGCCACCACACCTCACTACCTGTGGGACTTTAAAAACTTAATCACTCTGAACTTGGCTTTCTTCATCTATAAGATGAAGAAAACACCTACTCATGGGGTTTACTTATGATTAAACAATATTATTTTATGTAAAGTTTCTTACACATTACAGGCTCTCAATAAATGTAATCTTGCTTCTTTACTCTTCTTAAATTGGTTTTTCCATTTTGATATTACTATCTAAAGCTACTTGTACTTCACAGTTTGGTCTAAATACAAAAATCTCTATCCCTATCTTTTTACTTTAAAGTCAATCACTTTTTGGGAATACCACTATAATTCTATATCATAGTCTCATAAAACTTCAGGAACATTTTTTTCAATTCTCAGATTTTAATTATCTTGACTTCCTAGCTAACCATTTCAGATATTTGAAACTACATAAAAATAGTAAATTTCAGTGACAGATCAAAAGATATTTCTTACCCAATACCAACACATATGTTGTTCAAAATACCAAGAACATTTTTTGTTTAAATGAGTTCTTTTTAAAAATTATTCATTTTTAAAGGTAAAATATGAACGTGTTCTCTAAAAAATATATACATAGTACAAAACAATATGGAATGAAAAATAACGTCCTTCTCTCAGATGCAACTATGCTTACCATACCTCTCATGAACTCTTACAAAGACAAAAATATACATGCATGTGTATATACATATAGCCAGGCATGGTGGTGCAGGAGGCTGAGGCAGGAAGATCGCTGCAAGTTTAAGGCTAACCTCAGCTACATAGCAAGTTCAAGGTCAGCCTGAACTGCATAGAGAGACTCTGTCTCAACAAAACAAAACAAACCAAAGCAAAACAAAACAAAACAAAAAGTATATACATATATATATAGCATTGGAGGTATA
>NW_004624737.1:5813912-5839081 GCF_000247695.1 Heterocephalus glaber | reverse complement strand
GATACATAATGTTATAGTAGAACAAAACATGTATATAATGTATATCAATACAAATGTAAGTATTAAATAATTCAGAATGTTTTTTAGTCAGTAAAAAAAAAAAATGTAAACATATCGTATACCTAAAATGTACCAATAAAAGAATTTAAGAAAAAAAAAAAAGACTCCTGATTGGTAAATGGGGTAACTCACACCAATTTTCATGCTGAACATAACCTCTGCAAACCTGGAAAAAGGGGACACAAACAAGGTAAGCCTGATGATCACACAATTGTGGCTGGCAGCAATTCTGAACATCAGTGTAGGAACTGGCAACCCAAAGAAAGCCTGGCTGTTAGTTTGGAAAGGGGAGCTGGAATTTTTGAGACAGAATAGCAGAAAAGAAAGTACACTGTTAAGAAGGAACTTCAGAAACTGGCACAGCAATCCTCTTGAGCTTTTGGTTAAACACCAGTATACAGATTATATAAAGTAAAGTACTAAAAAGTTTGGTAAAGAACTTCTGGGGAGATCTAAGCTGAATGGCCATGGGGTGCTTCCTGCCTCTCCGCATGTAGAAATGTCTGCCAATGTTTTCTAATTTGGACCTGTACTCCAATTAGGGAACAGTCTTGTAGCTACATCAGCTAGGAAGAGAAATTCTAAAGAAGGGAAAAGAAAGTATCTCAATTTGGGACACTTATCTTCAGCTTAAAATGGGGAATAGATTATCAGACCAGACATCAATACCCTCCAGCTTCCCTTCAGTTCATTTCTGCACATCATTATTCTGGGTTTGGATTATGCTGGAACAACAACAATCTTAGACAGGCTGCAATTCAATGAATTTGTAAATATCACTGAGAAAATTTAAGTAACCTTGGGAAATTCTAAAAACAGCCACTTTTCACAGCCACTTCTGGGATGCAGGTAGTCAGCAGAAATTAATGCCACTGTTGAAGTCATATACCAGATGTACAGATAGAATTGTGTTTGTTGTGGACTCTGTTGATGTTGAAAGGATGGAAGAAGTCAAACAAACTTCATAAAATAACTAGGATATCAAAATCAAAGAGTCCTTGGGCCAGAGATTTAGCTCAGTGGTTCTGCGGCCTGCCTTGTAAGCGCAAGGACCCAACTTTGATCCTCGGTAACAAAACAAAACAAAACAAAACAAAATCAAAGAGTCCTTCAACTTATAGTTGCTAAAAAACAAGAACTAAGGAACTCATTCTCATAGAAACTAAGAAATTACCAATGCATGAACTGAGCTAATCAACTCCTTAGCATGGACTAAAGAACAGAGAAGAGAAACTGCACAATATTAAATGACAAATGTGGCAACAGAAAAAAGATGAATAACAGTATTTTTTTTTTGGTACCAGGGATTGAACTCGGGACCTTGGGCTTGTGAGGCAGGCGGCAGAACCACTGAGCTAAATCCCTGGCCCAAATAACAGTATTTTTTATATCTGGATGGACTAGGTTTTCTCTGGTCTGATTTTGACACAGAAAATTGTCTATAAGTTGGTTTACCTATCTGCCTTCCTGGATGCTATTAAAGCTTTGCTTAGGTTCACTTGAAGAACCAAAAATAATTTACTTGACTCTCTTATACAGTAAGTGTGGGCATGTAGACTAATCTTAAATGCATATCGTTAGATACATATATGGATTTCTGAAAAAAAAATAAGTGAATACAGTCAAGAGGATATAATTACAATACATGGTGTCTAACAAGATTCCCAACTCTGTTGCTTTTAGAAGATGAGCAAACACAGTGCTTATTAAAATGGTCTCTTCTTTTTACTCCACAAATCTTTTGGTTCTATGATTTTGGGAACCCAAGCAAAGATAGTAAGTTAGCCAGAAAACAGTTGTGAAAATTTATCTTGAAGTTAGGTAAATAAAATTTTGAAGACCATCTGCCTAGAGACACACATCTATAATTTCAGCACTCCAGGAGCAGGAGGATTTCAAGTTCAATCCCAGCTTGGACAATTTACCAACACCATCTTTCTTTTTTGGTATGGAGATCAAACTCGGGACCTTGCACTTGCAAGGCAGATGGCAGCACCACTGAGCTAAATCCCCGGCCAAAAAATAACATATATATGCATATTTAAGTATGTATGTATTCATTTATTTCAAAGGGCTATTTAAAGAGTAGTTCCGTGTGAATGTCCTGGATTCAATACCCAGTGTCACAAAAGCAAAACAAAATGTATATGCTTAGTGTTTTGTGCTTATTATCTTCTGGGGGGAAAACTTTTTCAAAGAAATTGCACCACAGCTTTGTATGTTAAAATCAAATGCTAATAAATGGAAATGTTAAGGCAGAATACAAGCACAAGCACAGTTTATTGATCACATTGGCACTAGGAGAAAGTGTTTGCCTTTTTAAGTTTGGCCAAATGATTTTTGACATTTTCTGGAATCAAATAACTTAATGTTATCTCTTAAGTCTACACAATGTTTAAATAAGTTGGTTTAACTTTAATTAAAATAAGGTATTTGGGATATATTCAAGTACACAGATTAGCTTTCCTGACAAAAAGCATGTTTTAGTGTGTTGCTTTACATTTTAGAAAGAGCTATGCATCTCTGTGCACACATTTAAAACAACTTTTTTTAGAACTGTGAGCTATTACAGAATTTGTTAGAACCACTTTCACTTGAAGCTAAAATAATTTACTTGACTCTCTTACACAGTTAAGTATGGGCATGTGGACTAATACTAAATGCGTATCCTTAAATAGATATATGGATTTCTGAAGAAAACAATTGGTGAATATGTGGGGACAGGGGTCTGTGGGCAGGGAAAGAACAGAATAAGGGCCTCATTAGGTTTTCTGGCTAATCCTGACTAGAAGGAATTAAAACTCTACTACCGAAATTCCCTTGGGAACAGTCTCAAGGACAACAGTGGAGAGAGAGGGGGAAAAACCAGATAGCATAGATGGCATTGGGACTTATCAGTGAGAGAAGCTAACAGAGCACAGAGAAGGCCAAGTGCAGGGAAGCCAAGAAACCAAGATAGCCATCCACCCCACCTGCAATAGAATGCAGGGTGGGGAGAACCAACTTTACCACATCCCCTTACTAACTCCAAGCTAACCATGGATAAAGCTCCTCCTAACCAACCAGTTGCTCATCCTGAAGATACGGATAGGCAGAAAGAAGTCAAACAAAGCCCACGAAAAGAAATACACACATAGGCAAGGGGCCCAGCTTAATCCAAGGACAGCTCAGGGAGCTAATTGGGTTATGGCAAGCTCCAGGTAGAAGGAGCTCTAGCACCCAAAAAAGCAGCCAGGAGCAAAGCCCCACTGATATTCATCTTTCCAGAGCCCCTTCTCCCTCCCCCCTTCCCAGGGCAGCTTCCTATCTTCTGCTTTTTCCTCCTTACAAATAAAGTATCTTCCTTTCTTAAACTGTGACCCTTTAATTTGTTACGGGTGCTGAGTTTACGATCCTGGTTGGCTGCTCATGCCAGCAGAGCAGTGGTACCTCCAGACTCAACAAATACAGTCAAGAGAATGTAATCACAATATACGGTGTCCAAAATACTCTAGTTAGAAGATATTTCTTCTATCAATATTTACTGGCTGAAAACAGATGTGGTTTTTCATACATTTTTATAATGTTCAGGGAGGGGCAGCTTTATAAACACCACCTGGTGCGCTATGGAATGAAAATATAAGATATCTGTGTATTTTGAGCTTTAATTTTTCTGTTTACCAACTGACCAGTGTTATTAGGTCCAGTCCTGGTTGTAGAAAGAAATGTTACAGTACTGCAGGTAAGAATTATAATTATAAAGCTGGATATAGTGCCATATGCCTGTAATCCCAGCCTTCAGGAGGTTGAAGCAAGTGGATCATGGGGCCAGGGATTTAGCTCAGTGGTTTCGCCACCTGCTGCGCAAGCGCAAGGACCCAAGTTTATCCCCCGTACCAAAAAAAAAAACAAACCACAGTGTGAAGCAGGTGGATCACCATGAGTTCAAGGCCAGCTGGGGCTACCCAGTGAATTTCAATACAGCCTAAACTACATACCAAGAACCTGTCTCAAAAAAAAAACTAAAACAAATAAACAAACAAAAAGGACTTAAAATTATAGAAAATGAAAGAGAAGGTAGCAAATCTATTTTATGAAAATTCACTGGTGCAGTTTCTATTATAGTAAAAATAAACCATAAAACTCTAAATTAAAAGGAGGGAAGACCTTTGTCTAATTCTTATCTCTAGAGATCTACTTCTAGTAATCATATATTGGTAAATCAGCATGTGTCCTACATGTAAAGCCCATAGCTATTTGTTCCAAAATCACCAAAAGTAATGCACTTTACAAGCAAGCTCTGTTTTGGTTTTGAGCTTTTTATTTTTATTTTTTCCAATGGCCCAAATGAATTTTTGGAAATCTGATTCTTGTTATACACAAAATGAAGTAACTTCCTGTGAAGCTTTCATGTTAAATGTGCCTGCACAAGAAATGGTCACTTAGAATGTTTATATTTATTGAAATGAAGATAACAGCTACCAATAAACTCCTTGAGGAATAGAGGGAGAGCTTGGGGAAAAGAATAATTATTGGGGACCTGTAAGCAAAACAGTTCCCAGAGTTTATCCAGCACTAAGAATATTTCACATTCTCACAGACCAGAATGGAAAATCATCTCTAAATATATATGACAATAAGAAGAGATGCTCCAGAAGGACTCCTTGTTGGATGTCAGACATGAATTTTAGACTGCTGAGTGCTGAATAATATTTGACTTTATTTAATTCAGAAGTTAAGTCTGATATGTCTCAACATGAATCTTCTATGGCTTATAAGCCTTTTTTTTTTTTTTCAGTGCCTGGGATCAAACAAACCCAGAGCTTGCACATATTAGGTAAGTGTTCTTCCACTGAGTTAAGCCCACAGCTCTAAATTTTATTTTTAGTTCAAGTTTAGAGTACTTTTTTCTTTAGAGTTAATTTACCCCACAACTAAGAAATTATTAATGAAACTACTTTCTTCTACACTGATTACTCTTTTAATTAATAACACCCAGGAATTACTTACTAGAAATTACAAAAAAATTGTCAATGAATTTGAAGTTAAAGTAGCAGAATCTATCCAAAATTAAGCACAGAAAGAAAAACATAAATGTAACTTTAGAATAATATAAAGTACATGTCATTGGAGTCTGAGGTACAGGGGAGAAAAATATTTGGGGAAATAATAGCTGAATTTTTCCAAATTTTATGATAACTATACCCACAAACCCAAGAAATCCAACAATTCTAAGAATACAAATAAAACCATACCAAAGGACACTATATAATTAAAGTGCTGAAAGTATGTTAAAAAGAATTCTTTAGTCCAAAGGAAAAAAAGTAACTATGTAAAAAGAACTGAAAGTGAAAATGGCCTTAGACTTCTATGAATTCATGCAAGTCAAAAAACAATAGACAAATCCCCCCATACTGGGGATCAAACTACCTGTGAGGCAGGCAGAGGCACCACTGAGCTAAATCCCCGGCCCAACAAATCTTTAAATTGCTGAAGGAAGTAAAAAGTGCAGAGCACAGGGTAAGGCCTGGGGTACCTGTTGTCTCAGAATACTACTCCAAGAAAAAATAGCTTTTAAAGTGAAGACACATAAAAATATTGTCAGACAAGCAAAAACTAAGAAAATTTTGTCAGTAGATGTGTAAGATATTTGAAGAGAAATTCCTCAGGCAGAAAGAATACATCACAGGGAAACATGGATTTACATAAGGAAATAAAAAGCACCACAAACAATAAATATAGTCAAACACAGAATTTTCTCATTTTAAAAAATTTTTAGAGTATATGTGACTATTTAAAACAAAATATATTAGTAAATGTAATAAGGATTTTACAGCACAAAAATCAGAGGGGAGAAAATGGCAGTATACCATTGTAAGATTCTTAATATTACAGTCAAAGTGCCATAATATTATTCGAAGGTAGACAGTAATAAATTAAAGGTAAATATCTAAAATCTTAGTGTAGCGATTCTTTTTTTTTGTTGTTATCAGGGATCGAACTCAGGACCTTGCGCTTGCGAGGCAGGCACAGAGCCACTGGGCTAAATCCCCAGCCCTAGTGTAGCAATTCTTAATGTGTAATCAGAGAACTTGTATACAGGTGATGGTTTCACGGGATCCGCAAAGTCAAAACTATATTCATAATAAACAAAGAAAAAGTGTTTTAAATTGAGTGAAAATGCAAGAGAATACTTCTAATTCATTTCATTTTATAAAACTAGCCTTACCCTAATACCAATACCATACAAAGACATTAGCAAAACCAAAAACTGTAGACCACTATCTCTCATGAACATAGATGCAAAAATCCTGAACAAAATACTAGCAAACTTAATTCAACAAATGCAGCTGGGCATGTAGCTCAATGTTTGAGCATTTCCCTAGCATACGCAAGGCCCCGGGTTTAATCCCCATTAACATACATATACACACACAATGAATTTAATAACATATAAAAAGAATTGTTTACTATAGCCAAATGGAATTCACCCTGGGTGAGCGAAGCTGGTTCAATTAAAAAAAAAAATCAATGAGTGTAATCCATTACATCAATAGTCTAATGAGAAAAAACAGTCACCTGATGTTACTGTTTATATCTGGATGACCCCTCAAAGCCTTATGTGCTCATAGGCAGGGGCTTGTGGAAGGTGACTGGATTATGTAGACAGCAGAGCTGACTTGCTGATAGAGGTAGGGTCTCGTGGGAAGAGGTGGGTCACTGTGGGGCATGACCTGAAAGGGTGTATCTCCCTTCTTAGTTCCTCCCTCTATCTCTTTCTGCTTCCTGGCTGCTAATGAGGTGAGGAGCTTTTCTCCACCATGCCATCCTGCTTTGGAGCCAGCTGACTATGGACTGAAATGTGAGCCAAAATAAAACTCTTCATCTTTAAGTTGTGTCAGTTATGTACTTTGTTCCAGTGTTGAAGAAAGTGACTAAGACATATGAGCATATAAACAAATACAAAAGAAACATTTGACAAAATCTAACTCACTCTCAGTAAACTAGGAACAGAAGAGAACTTAATAAAGAACATTTACAAAACTTTGCAGTCAGTATTACATTTAATAGTGAGAAACTAAACACTTTCTTAGGAACAAAGCAAAACTATCTCACCATTGCTTTCCAATATCATTCTGAAAGTCCTAGGGAATGCAATAAACAGGAAAAGGAAGGAAGTTCAAGACTGAGAAGGAAGAAATAAAACCGTCTCTGATCATGATGACATAATCATCTATAGAGAAAATCCAAGAGGACCAACAACAACAACAAAAAAATTTCTGGAATTAATAAGCAACTACAGGGCCGGGGATTTAACTCGGTGGTTTCGCCGCCTGCTGCAGAAGCGCAAGGACACGAGTTCAATCCCCAGTACCAAAAAAAAGCAATTACAACAAGGTTACAGGATATAAGGCTAATGTACAAAAGTCAATCAATCATTCTATTACATACTAGCAATGAAAAAATGGAATTTGAATTTTAAAATAAATTACATTAGCATCATACAATGAAATGGATATAAATCGAACAAATATATACAAAATATATATGAGGAAAACTATAAAATTCTGAACTAAAATATTTCAAAAGGGAGCAACTGGGGTATAGCTTAGCCATAGAGGACTTACCTAGCAATCACAGGCCCAGGGTTCAATCCCCAGTACCACAGAAAGAAAAAAATGTATATGTCAAAAGGAACTACATCCCGGTGTGGGGGTGTCAGGCAGTCCTGCAGAGGGAGCTTTTCACTAGGCCTTGAGGGACCCTGCTGCCAGGTGCTGCCATGCCAAGCTGTGCCCAGAGGATCAGTGAGGAGGAAGAATATCCTCATTGATGTCCTGCTCCTGGCCTCAGAGCCAAGGGAAAAAAAAAAAGGAACTCCATAAATGAAGAAATATTCCATGTTTATGGATAAGAAGATTCCATGTTGTGAAGATGGTAGTTCTTTCCAAATATACAGATTCAACATAGTTTCAATCAAAGACTAAGTGACAAACTGATTCTAAAATTTGTACAGCACTGCAAATTCAAAATAGCCAACTCAATACTGAGGTCTAAGATAAGAGGACTGGCACTACCCAAATTCAAAACTTAACACAAAATTACAATAATCAAGATAAGTGGAGTTGGTAAAAGAACAGACAAGTCCAAGAAACAGAATATAGAGCCCAGATATACTCTCACATAAGTATAATCAATTAATCTTTACCAAAAGAGCAAAGATAGTTTTTTCAACAAATGGTGCTAAACCAACTGCACATCCATATGCAAAAAATGAACCTACATGCAAACTTTACTCCTAGCACAAAAATTAATGCAAAATACATCACAGACCTAAATAAAATTCAAAACTAAAACTACTAGAACATAGGGAGAAACATAGATGACCTTGAGCCTAATGACTAGATCAACAGATATGATCTATATATAAATGTTATTAATAATAAGCTAGAGTAACACCAAATGCTGAAGAGGAGATGGACAAGAGGAATTCTCATTCTTTGCTGACAGAAATGAAAATAGTATAGCCACTTTGGAATACAGTTGAACAGTTTTTTGTGAAACTAAATATACTCTTCCCCCCAATTCAGCAATCATACTCCTTGGTATTTACTGAAATCAACTGAGAACATGAACCTATACAATGATGCTTATAGGGTCTTTATTCATAACTGCCAAAACCTGGAAGCAATAAAGATATTCTTCAGTAGGAGAATGGATAAATGAATTACTATGTATCTAGACAATGGAACATCATACAAAGAAATGAAGCCAGTTGTGCTGGCACATGCCTGTAATCCTAGCGCTCTGGGAAGTGGAGGCAGGAGGATCACAAATTCAAACCCAGCCTGGGCAAATATAGTGACTTGATGAGATCCTCTCTCAAAATAAAAAAAAATTTAAAAGGATTGGAGCTCAATACAAAGGCCCTGGGTTCAATTCTCATTACAGCAAAAATAATAATAAGGAAAGAAAAAGAAATTAGTTATCAAGCAATGGAAAGACAAAGAAGAAATTTTAATGCATCTTACTAAGTAAAAACAGGTTAACCTGAAAAAGCTAAATACTGTATGATTTCCACTATATATTCTGGAAAAAGTAAAACTGTGGAAATGGTAAAAATATCTTGGTTGTCAAAAGAGAGGAAGGAATGAACTGACAACACAGATTATTTTTTTAGGGCAGTGAAACTATGCTGTATGATGCTACAACCGTAGACACATCATCATACACTTGTAAAAACCCATAGAGAGTACAACACCAGCCTGCCATGCAAGCACAAGGCCCTGAGTTTGATCCCCAGCACCAAAAACAAAAACAAAAAAAGAAAGTACAACACTAAAAATAAACCCTAATGTAAACTATGGGCTTCAGTATGGGATTTAGGTGATAACATGTCATGTACATTCATCAATTATAACAAATGCACCACTGTGGTACAGGATGGTAACATGGAAAGAGGCTGTGTGTGTAAACATATGAAATTCTCTGTTATAAATGTAAAACTGCTCAAAAATAATTTTATTAATTTAAATATATACATTAGCAAATCAAATCTAGCAATATACAAATTTGATATCTACGACTGTTACTTATCCCAACAAGCAAAGTTGGCTTAACAATCAAAACCAATGTTTACAACTTAATAATAAGAAAAATGGCTAAAACATGTTTTTTTTTTGCCAAACAAAACTGAATAGAGAATTTTTTGACTATAAAATGTGATATAACAGATTTGAAAAAGAACCAGCTAGGGTTATAAGAATTGAGAAACACAAAATTGGCTGTAAGAATTCAAATGTATGGGGCCAAGGGATCTGTATTCTTAACATATTCACTAATTGGTTCTAATAAACCACAGTGTTTAGGAAGAAGAATCATAGATATCTTCAATAAATCTTAATGTTCTCATGTACAGACCTACTGCTTTCTAATTTAGCTTCTTTAATGTCTCCACAGGTTTTTTATAATATATGAATTTGAATGGTTAAAATTAAGTATAGAAAAATCTTCCTTGTTCATACTATAGTGCCTTGTTCTAAAGATTATATGTTAGGGTGTCTGGCAGATCATCTTGAAATGAACAGAAATTCCTTGTGAGCCTGGCCAGCTCTCAAGGACGATCTCTTTCTTACTGAAATAAAAGAGGCAGATGTTTGTTCCCTGGGCACTTGGCCAGTTCTTGGGGGCCATAAACTCCCTGCATCTGATCATGCACACAGTTGGGATACTGCCACTTTTGTTTCAACTGCAATTTAAGGGGCCTCACTGGTAGGGGGACTTTGGAGTCTTATCTGAGGAGAGGACACTCTACCCTTCTCAGTCAGAACCCTGAAAGACATATAACAGTACTCCTGGGGATTGGAGTTGGAATTTCAGGTGTTGAAGCTCTTCCAATCTGGTGATGTAACTTTATGTACTTTCCCTTTCTTCTGTGTAATCATGTGTCAATTAACAGTTTATTAAATTTTGTTTTACTGCTTCTACCTTGCTGTTAGAGGGATTTGTTGTTTGTGAATCTGGACCTCTAAATTAAGCAGCTGCAACTACTGTGCCCTGTTTAAGGTTACAGAATTTGATGTCTCAGTACTTTATTTAAAAGTATTTTGGATAAAACCTAAGTTTCTAAACTTATGGCTAATGACCCTTCACCATCTATTCTACATCCCCAAAATACCAACTGTTATGGTTTTGATCTTAAATGTACCCCCAAAGATTCATGTGTTAAAAAGCTTGGTCATGAGCCTTTGGTGCAACCAGAAGTAGTGGAACCTTGTTTGAGGTGGAAACTACTGGAAGAAGTTAGATCACTACAGGCATGCTCTTGAAGATTTTGGGATCTCAGTCCCTTATCTTTCTGCTTCCCATTCATGATGAAGTGAGCAACTTTGCTCTACTGTGTGCTTCCCACTATGATGTTCTGCCTCAACATGGGCCCCCAAACAGGCCAAGCAGATCATGAACTAAAACCTCTGAAACTGTTAGCCAAAATAAACCTTCTGAGTTGATTTCAGGTGTCTGCCACAGTGATGGAAAGCTAACATACCAGCCAACTAACAAAAGAGAGCATGCTGTTTCCTATTTCCTTATTCAATTTCCTCTATCCAGAAAAGCGTTCTCCATTTTGCTTGTCTGGTGAGTTCTTACTAATTCACCAGAACACAATGCACACGTCATCTCTGAGCAGAAGAATCATTCTTTCAACTCTACTCTCCCACTCTCAACACAACTCTACCATAGCACTCACTACTCATTATATGTGAATCTCTCTCCTCTCCTGTAACACTAGAATAACTAAACCAGAGGTGGTGAACCTATGGCATGCGTACCACAGCCAGCTGTCTGTTATCATTGAAAGCTCTAAAAGGATCACCATCACTGCCCTAAACACTGTCTATTGTATTATACACAGTCAAGGTTTGTTAAATAAATTGTGCATTCAATGAAATGAAAGTTAAATCCTAAAGTTAAATGAAAGTTAAATCTTAAAGAAGAATCTAGAATCAGATTCTACTTTGGGATAGTCTAAAGTGCTCTGATTAAGAAATCAATACCTGGGCGGGGGATTTAGCTCAGTGATTCCAGTGCCTGCCTCGCAAGCGCAAGGTTCCGAGTTTGATCCCCAGTACCAAAAAAAAAAAAAAGAAAAAGAAAGCTGAGATTTAAAAAAAAAACAGAAATCAGTACCTTAAAACTTTTATTCCTTGCCTGTCAAATTATGTGACAGTGATTCAACTACTCAACTCAGAGAATGACATCAGTGTTGATGAAAAACCTGAACTATCGCCTAAGTACTACAACCTCATTTTCACATGAAAAATGCCAACACAAAAATAATGCCTCCCTCAATTCACTTTCTACTGAAAGAATGTCAGTTTGACATAAATAGGGTATATTCAATATAGGATGCAACTGTATTATACATAACACAGATCATTTGAAATCATTCTAACTGTACCTTGAAGGTCAGAAGGCAACCACATTCCAACTTTACCTATTAACTAAGAAAAACCAGAAATCCAGGTCAACTGGACTACAATATAACTGAAAATTATTAATAAATAATTATTAACAAGGCTCAACAGTTATTAACAAGGCTCAATAACTGGTTCACTAAGACACAAGCAGAAATTCACACCTCCAAGAGAACATCTGATAATCCTCAAAAAATACTATGAAAAAATAATAATACTATGAACCTTCTTGTGTTTTGGGAATTGATCAAGTTAAATGCCAAACTTCAGTGTGACCTATTATCCTAAAATGTTTTATGTTTCTTTACTATTAAAAGGGAAAACATTAAAATTGGCCAGCCATTTAATAAAATTTACTGTATGAATAAAATATTTTAAAACTATTTAACCATATTTAGTATATAAAGTTAAATTTTATATATAGAAACATATTACACATATTGTGACACTTTGGACTTGAAATAAGTTGCATGTATGTAATACTATATAAGTAAAAAATATACATATGCAAAAATAGTAATATGTACTTCCCATTTAAAAATGAACTTTAAGGCCTGGGATTTAGCTCAGTGGTGCTGGCGCCTGCCTCACAAGCTCAAGGTCCTGAGTTCGATCCCTAGTATTAAAAAAAAAACAAAAAACCTTTAAAAGACCTAAAAATGTGATAGAAAAGTGAAATGAGATATTTTATAAATAGTATCATCATGTGCTATTTGTGTCACTAATACTAGAGAAAAAAGTTTCTAAATCAAACTTCACTTTCCTATTTACTTAGCATGTAATCTTATAGCTATCTGTGGATTAAAAAAAATTTTGGCCCAATAATAGTATTATACATAAGAATATGGCAACTTCTTTCTGAAGCTTTTACTGCTTTTAAAATTAGTATCCAATAAAATAATAGTACTACTTAAATCCATTAACTCTTACTGTGTTGCCACTCAAGAAGCATAGTTTGGGGCCAGGGATTTAGCTCAGTGGTTTCGCCACCTGCTGCGTAAGCGCAAGGACATGAGTTCAATCCCCGGTAACAAAAAAAAAAAAAGAAGCATCGTTTGCTTGCTTTTTGTGGTACTGGAGATTGAACCTGTACTTGGCAAGCGCTTCACCACAGAGCTACAACCCTGGTCCTTTTTGTTTTTATAATTTTCAGACAAGGTCTCACTAAGTTGTCCAACCTGGCCTCAAACTTGCAATCCTCCTGCCTCAGCCTCCTGAGTTGCTGGGATTATAAACACATGCCACCAAGCCTGGCTTCAAATATAGGCTTATATTCATGTTAAAAATCCAAGGCCACGAAAAAATGTTTTCAAGTTGCAACAGCAACATATAGTTGTAAATTTACCATAATAGAAAATCATGCCCACTTTGAAAATAACCACTGCAGGGAAGAAGACAGCAAAGTTAGACAACACAGAATAGAGGGCACACATAGAAGTGAGAGAAAAAGCAGAGGGGGGAGGTGCAGAAACATGTTCCATCACGTGGAAGAATTGATGCATATTTTGAGGGAGGAAAAAGGTCAGAGGAACAGTGACTTGACTATCCATCATGCCTTCTAGACAACAGAACCACGAAAAAGACAGCAAAATACAGACTTAGTACCTAAACACAGTTGGAAAACTTAAAACTATATGCCTAGGACAAAATCAACCAATAACAAACGCTGACAGGGGTGTGGAGAGAAAGGAACTCTTCTCCATTGTTGATGGGAATGTAGATTGGTGCAACCACTGTGGAAATCCGTATGGAGATACCGCAAAGAAGTAGGACTACAGGTCCCATTTGACCCAGCTATTCCCCTACTGGGAATCTTCCCCCCAAAATTAAAAGAATCATACCACAGCAATATATGTGCACCTATGTTTATAGTAGCACAGTTTGTAATAGCTAAGGTTTGGAAACAGCCCAAGTGCCCATTAACTGGAAACTGGATAAAGAAGATGTGGTTTTTCTATAAAATGGAGTACTACTCAGCCATAAAGAATGAGAAACTAGAGCCATTTACAGCTAAATGGATGCATATTGAGGCCATACTCTTAAGTGAAATAAATAGAACACACATGTGTAAATACCGAATAGTATCTCTAGTGTGAGAAACTGAAAGTGTAAATAAGGATGAAAATGATTAAAACGAATAACTGATAATTTGAAATAGGAAAAAGGTCCAAAGGGGTAGGGGTGGCAGGAGGGGAAGGGGAAAGAGAAGAAAGGAAAGGAAAAATTATGAGAAAGAAAAAAAAAATGGAAACAAAGTCTATGTAAATAGGGAAAGGTGGTGGGTGTGAAGGGCACATAGGTAATGGGGGAAAAAATAAGAACTAAGATACATCATGTTCAGGTACAAACACCCAGTGATAAATGTAAATGTATTGTATACCTAAAATGTACCGATTAATATATAAATTTTTTAAAAAGAGCTTATTAACAAGAAAAAAAAACTATATGCCTAGGAGAAATCATCATCTCAAAGTGTCAAAGAAGGGAGTACAGATAATGACAACTGCATTTCAACTCCAATCTTCTCATATAGATAATATCTGTTCCTCACTGATTACTCATGAAATTTTCAGACTCATGAAAGAGAATGGTAGGCCTTGGTTTTCCAAAATGAACATAGCAGAATAAAACCAAAGCAACCATCAGTTAAAGATAGTTATTCAATCAGTAAATTATTTGAGACCTATAGTAAGAAAATATTGCAAAGTGTTAGTGTTAATTTACATAGGTATAAAAAAGTATTCACATGAAGATACATCATATAAAGGTACAAGTACCCAATGAGAAATGTAAATGTATTGTATACCTAAAATGTACCAATAAAAGAATTTTTTTTAAAAAAGTATTCACATGAACATTTAAGACAAATTGCTAAAAAGTCAGGAACACAGTAATAAAACTTCAATAGCAAGACTACTCTTTGGACTCTAGAAGGCAAACTTGGTCTTTAGGAAAACTACACAAAAGTTACAGGAGTTAAAATTTAAGATGTTACAACAGCAGAGGTTCACAACCTTTCTTGGTTAATGACATCATTAGTATCTCAGTAATTTTTTTACATCACCCCCTAAACCAAAAGAAATAAATGACCACTCTGTTTAATACGTAGTATGTGAACAATTTAATAAGAGTTAATATAACACTAAAATAAGCATTAAAAAAGCACACAGGAAAAAAATCACATAGGTTGAAAGAAATATTTTACTTCATTTTTAAATAACCAAAACAAATTATTAATTGGCATGTATGCATCATGTACACTGTACAATTTCTCAAACCTTGAAATCAGATTAGACACCATCAGGGCCGGGGATTTAGCTCAGTGGTGCCACGCCTGTCTTGCAAGTGCAAGGTTCTGAGTGTGACCCCCAGTGCCACAAAAAAAGACAGGTTAGATACCATCACTCACCTTCATTTCCTGTCCCACACTAATTTTGTATAGTATTTGGTGTTTATCACAACAACCTCAGAAAAAACAGATTCACAAAGGTATGATGCCACAGAAAAATATGTAATACCACTTAACAATGTTGAAACTGTGTTTGTCTTCAGGTTAATTTTCTATAACATATCCAACAAAGGTAAAATACCACTATGTTTGCCTCCAAAAATTTAAATATCTATGGTTCTCCTATGCCTTCGTTGTGGCACAGCAGAGTACCTGCATACCCAGTTTGGGAACCCAGCACTCTAGTTTTATGTTCCAGCAACTATACAAACTATTCATTATTTTAATTATTTATAAATAAAATTAACTACAATGCTTTTAAAGATCCCATAATTATTTTCCTATACTATTTGGGAAACCTGTTTTTCTCTTGAACAATAAGAGGAACACTAATAAATCCTTATAGAAAGAAATTTTTTTCAATTTGAAGATGATTATTGCCTTAATGTGATTATTTTTATAGATCTTGTCTTGTGTTAAACTTGGTAAACTATGGAAAGAAGAAAAACAGAAAATTAATTTTTTATTCCCTTCGAAGCAACAATTTCTCTGATGTCTAAATACTGCAAATTGGGCTGGGAATTTAGCTCAGTGGCACCGTGCCTGCAATCAGAAGGTCCTGAGTTCGAACCCTGGTACCAATAAATAAATAAATAAATACATACATACATACTGCAAATTGATCCAGTCTCATTGCTTTGCAGTCTCACTGATGCAGTACTGAATAGCACAAGTTTAGGAGTCAAATAAGTCTGAAAGTCTTAAGAGCTCAAGAACATGGGTATCAGGCCGGGGATTTAGCTCAGCGCAAAGCACAAGGACCCAAGTTCAATCCCCGGTACCAAAAAAAAAAAAAAAAAAAAAAGAACATGGGTATTAATGTTGGTATTAGAAGAACAGGGCTGTAAATTACTATAAACAGACTGTGTGACAACTTTTCTCACTTACAAAGTCCTTTGTTTAAACAGAACAGTGGAAAAGGGACAAAGGAAGGAATTCAATTGGATAATCTCAGTTTTTGCTTTATAAAATCTATGCCATTAGCAAATGTTATCAAGTTCAACTGGAAGGATGTGGTAAGAATAACTAGCTAAGTTTTTTTTTTAAAGCTATCCAAACAATAACTGGGAAAGAAAATCAATGTTCTATTACTTTAAAGCAGTGATGGTGAAACTTTTAGAGTTTTCAATGATAACAAACAGCCCCCTGTAGCACATGTGCCATAGGTTCACCACCACTGCTTTAAAGAATTTTCAAAATCATAAGCAGAAAATATTGTGGCCTGTTTAAAAAAATAAAGATGACTGCTAAATAACTATAATCCCAAAAATTTGTATCTAGAAAAATAAAAATGAAAATACATATAGTTAATTATCAAGAAAAGAATGATTAAGAGCTATGACAAACTATAGAGTCACATTAATACTCACCTGCTGAATGATTCTGGAAGTTTTCTGAAGGTTCTCTCTGGGTGGGACTTTACCAAATAATTTCCAACCAGGAGCACTATGAACAACTGATTTGAGTTCCTTTGTCCTTAGAAAAAGATTTCTGAAACACAGAAAAGTTACATGATTGTATTATTTATAACCAGTGAGCTATCACATAGTAATTTTTATATCAAATTATTTTATTACAATCCCCTTTGGTAAGTATTATAACCTAATTCACTGTAAGCCAATGGCAAAACAAATATTCCTAAATTGCTCTTTATATTGCAGGGTGTTGACAAAAGTGTCTACTGTAACCATCATTTATTGTAAGCTCTCTGTTTTCCAGGTCACGGCAATGCATTATCCCATGTCCTGCACACGCCACTAATGATCACTTGTATCTTGTCTCACTGTATGGAAAATGAAACTCCAGTTTGTAAGCATTATACACTTTGCTAGAATAACCAAGTGAGGAGCACAGGTAGAATTCTGTATCCGACAGTTCCACTATATGATCCAGGCATGCTGTTGCATGCCTAGAATCCCAGCACTCAAAGTGGCTGCGGCAAGAGATCGCAAGTTCAGGTCCTACTTGGCCAACTCAATGAGAACCTGTCACAAAATTTTAAAAAATAAATAAAAAGAGCTGGAGGTGCAACTCAGTGTGAAGGCCTTAGGTTCAATCCCTGGTACTGAAAAAAAAACAAAAACCTGTATGACTTCAGAATCATATAGTTGTAAGAAAAGAAGTCTGTTGCACAATGTACAATTTCTCAAAACCTTGAAGTCAGATCTTTATATCGTTCAGGCTGGCCTTGAATTCGCCATGTAGCCCAGGGTGGCCTCAAACCAATGATCAGCCTGCCTCAGCCTCCAGAGTGCTGGGATAACAGGTGTGCAATACCACACCCAGCTGAATTTATTGTCTCTTAAACCCATATTCATCCTTCAATATATGCTTTATGGTAAAAAGAACTGCTTTGAGCATTACCCCTTTAAAATAACATTAGCGTATTTAGCTTTCTCAATAGAGAACACTGAAGGGATACTGAAGGAGAAAGGGGCTCTCTATTGTTTTGAGCTGCGGCAGTCAGTGGTATGGGCATGAAAACATGTTCAGCCACATGTCCAGACTGTGTAGTCCCTCAGCAAACTTGCAGCCTAAGCTTAGAGAAGGCTTTCCCAAAGCCCTCTCAGCATGGAAACATCCCACCAAAAGCCTCCTGACAGTACCAATGTTTCAATTCTCTCTGTAAGTTCCACACAGCAAACCTGTCACCTGCTCCTAGACAGTTCTCACAAAGCCATTTCTCCTACAAGTTCCTATTCAACCTGCCTGCACCTGGGAGGTCTCCCATCCATGTTAAAAACGTATGAGAAAATCTTTGTTGCCATGGTTCATGAAAAGAATTATTGAATAGGACACCAAAAGCATGAACCATAAAAGGAAAGAAATTATGAAACAAGTGCAATCAAATTTAAAACATTTGCACTTCAAAAGAAATCACTGATACAGGGCCGGGGAAGCTGCCTGCCTTGAAAGCGCAAGGTCCCGGTACCAAAAAAAAAAAGAATTACCACTTAGTCTATGGTATTTTGTTATGGCAGCCCTAGCAAAGTAATATAAAATACAACAGAATATTAATGAACCACAAAAAGGAAAAATGTTCGGAACACCCTACAATCTGGATGAACCTTGAAAACACTGTGCTAAGTCAAATGATCCAGATACAAAGAATCTAGTATTGTTTAATTCTCTTCAAGTGAAGTACCCAGAACAGGCAATTCATGGAAACAGAAGTAGAACAGTTGTTACTAGGAGCTAGAGAGAAAGATTGAGGAGTTTTTGCTTAATTATTACAGAATTTCTGTGTGATGAAAAGTTCAATAAGTAGATAATCATGATGGTATAATACACTATGAAGATATCTAGTGGTACTGAATTCTACAACTGTGCATAACTAAAATGGCAAGTTTTACACTATATTTAATAAAAATTTTATTTATTTACTTATTTATTTTGCAAACAAGATCTCATTATGTTGCCCAGGCAGGTCCAACTCCTGGGTTCAAATGACCCTCCTGCTTCTCTGAGGAGCTGGGACTACAGGTGCATGTCACTATGCCCAGCTAACACAATTCTAAAAAAATACAACAAGAACACTTAAAGATAAGCCAAAGATTAAGATAAAACACTTGTATCATATATATTTGAGAAAAAACTTCTACTCCAACAATACAAAGAACTATTACAGTTCAATAATAAAATCTTTCTTAAAAGCAAAAGATTTGAATAGACATATTAAAACTAATAAGCTATATGAAAAGATGCTCAGTAACAAAATCATTACAGATATGCAAACCTAAACCACAATAAGATAACACTTCATACCCTCAAGGAGAGCTACAATAAAAAACACAGGCAATAACAAATGTGGAGATATTAGAACCTCATACATTGCTAATTATAATGTTAAAAAGAGTGCAGCCATCAAGGCCATACTGTTAAGTGAAATAAAGAGGATACATGTGTAAATACCAAATAGTTTCTCTGGTGTGAGAAACTGAAAGTGTAAATAAGGATCAAAATGAATAATTGATAATGTTAAATAGGAAGAAAAGGTCTAAAGGGGTAGGGGAAGTGGGAGGGATAGGGGAAAGAAAAGAAGGGAGGCCGGGGATTTAGCTCAGTGGTTCCAGCACCTGCTTTGCAAGTGCAAGGTCCCGAGTTCATTCCCCGGTACCAAAAAAAAAAAACTAAAAAAAAAAAAAAAACCAAAAAAAAGAAGGGAAAAGAAAAAATATGAGAAAAGTAAAAAATGGAAACAAAGTCTTTGTAAATAGGGAAGGGTGGAGGGGTTGAAGGGAGGGCAAGGGAAGGGGAAAAAAATAAGAACCAAGATACATCATGTACAGGTACAAGTTCCCAATGATGAATGTAACTGTATTGTATACCTAAAATGTACCGATAAACTTAATGAAAACAAAAAAAGTTCAGCCATTTTGAAAACAACTTAGAAGGTTTTTAAAGTTTTGTTTTGTTTTTGTACCGGATATCGAACTCAGGACCTTGCTCTTGCGAGGCAGGCAGTGGCACCCCTAAGCTAAATCCCTGGTCCTGGTGGTTTTTTAAAACTGTGTAAAACTCAGGCCGGGGATTTAGCTCAGGGGTTCCGGCCCCTGCCTCACAAGCGCAAGGTCCCTAGTTCAATCCTGGGAACCAAAAAAAAAAAAAAAGTGTAAAACTCAGCAATTCTATGTCTAGGTGTCTACTCAAAACAAATGAAAACGGGTTCACACAAAGATTTTAACAAGAGTATTAATAACAGCTTTGTTCATAACAGAGCAAATGTGAAGACAAACCAAATAGCCATCAATTATTAATGTGTCAACAAAATGTGATACAATATATCCACCCAATAAAATAGTATTCAGCAACAAAAAGGAACAAAACAACTGATACATGTATGCTAGGACATGTATGAACTCAAAAATTTATGCTAAATGAAAGAAACCAGATATATACAACCATATATACAACGATATAGAATTATATATATTGTATAATTCTACTTACATGAATTATTCAGGAAAGGCTAATGTGTAGAGATATAAACTAGATCAGTGGTTGCCTTGGGCTGAGGGTGGGAAAGGGGATTTGACTACACATTGGCCTAAGGCAATGATGGTGAACTTTTAAAGGTTTCAATGATAAACAGCTGCAGCACATGTGCCATTAAGTTCATCACCAGTCACCACTGGTTTAAGGGATCTGTTTCATGTGATTTTGGCACAACTTTATAGAGATACTAGCAATCGATGAATTATACATTTTAAATGGGTGCATTTTATGATACATAAATACAATTTTAACAAAACTTCAGACTATAAAAGATGTTTGACAGATCATCAGAGACAATGAACAATGCCCAAAGCTGGTCTTTCATCAAGTTCAGCAAAATAAAAAAACTTCCAATGTGATTTATCAAAAAAAGATAGCAATAAATAAAATGAGGAATAAAGAGAAGAAAATAAAATCAGATACAACAAAAATCTTAAAAACAAGAGAATATTACAAATAGATCTTTGGTAATAATTTAGAACATTTTGATATAATAGCCAGATTTATTTTAAAAAAAGAAAGAAAATACAACTTACCAAACAAAAGAAATAGAAAACGTCAATAGTCCCAAAACATTTTAACAACTAAAGTAATGATTAAAATCTAAACTACAAAAAAATTGGGCATAAAATTATTATATGAAATACTCCACAAAATTTTCAAAATATAGATTATGCCAATATTGTATAAGCTATTTTAAAAAATAAAAAAAAAATTTGCTACCCCAATTTGTGAGGCCAATATGAACTAAACAGCAAAACCAGACAAGAATGACATATGACAGTAAAACTGCAGACCAATTGAACTCATGAACATAAAAGTGAAAATCTTAAAACAAAATATTAGCAAACTAAATACAATCATAGATAGATTTGTCTCAGAAATGTAAGTGTCAAAAATTAGAAAATATTTAATGTTAATCAATGTATTAGCATATTAAATGTTATTCAATGTTAACAGAAAAACTATTATATATTCATATAATTTAATGCACTAGCATATTAAATGTTACTGAATACACAGAAAAACTATATGATTAGCTCAAAACAATCAGAAAAAAGGTAAAATTAAACACTTCATTTATGATAGCAACTGTTAAGAGAACCAGAAAAAAATTTCCTTATCTTGATAAAGAACACTTACCAAAAACCTATAGTACATGTCATTCTTGATAAAATACCAGAAACATATTCTTTTGAAATGAGGAACAAGACAAGGATGCCACCATCCCCATCTCTACTCAACATTCTATTGAAGGTTTCATCTAGTGCAATAGGGCAATAAAGAGAAATAAAAGGTAGGAGTACTGGAAAGGCAGAAGCAGAAGTCATTATTCACAGTCATGAAAATCAACAATAAAAAAATCAAAAATCTACTATCAAATTATTAGAAATAAAGAGTTCAGCAAATGGTTGATTATAAGATTTTTTAAAATTTGTACCCATCAACAAGTGCTAGAAACTTAAAACTTTGAAAGAGATACAATGACAACAACAACAACAACAACAGCAAAATAAGGTATCTGGGAATAAATCTAACCAGAGTTTTACAAAACTTTCATGGGAAAAATAAAATGACACAATCCTACTGACATACATTAATACTGTCAAAATGGCCATACTCTCCAAAGTGATATAGAGATTGAATGCAATCTCAATCAAAACACCAAAAGCATTCCTCACAAAACTAGAGAAAACAATCTTAAAATTTATATGAAACTAGAAGAGATCCAGAATAGCAAAAGCAATCCTGGGTGGGGGCTGGGGATACAGCTCAGTGGCACCATGCCTGCCTGGCAAACACAAGGTTTTGAGTTTGATCCCCGGTACCAAAAAAAAAGCAATCCTGGGCAACAAGAACAAAGCAGAAGGCATCCTAATACCTGACTTCAAGTTATACTATAAAGCAACAGTGATTAAAAACAGCATTGTAATGGCATAAAAACCGACATTTGGATCAATGGAATAGCACAGGGGTATGAAACATCCCCAGACATCAGCTATTTGATCTTTGAGAAAGGGGCCAAGAACATACACAGGAGGAAAGCCTATTCAACAAGAGTGGTGCTGGCTATCTATTTGCAGAAGATTAAAGCTGGATGCAAATCTCTCACCATGAACTAAACTAAAATCAAAGTGAATCAAAGATTTAAACATTAAAACAGAAACAATGAACTTACTGGAAAGTAAAATAGGTAAAACACCTGAAGTAATAGGTGTAGACAAGGACTTTCTGAACCAAACTCCAACTGCACAAGAAATAACAGCAAGAACCAACAAATGGGATTATATCAAACTAAAAAGCTGTACAACAAAGGGAACAACAGGGCAAGGAGACAACCTACAGAATGGGAAAAAAGTTTTGCCAGTTATTCCTCAGATAGAGACCTAATATCTAGACTATATTAAGGACTGAAAAATTAGACAACCTAGAAGACCCAATCAAAAGTGAAATGCATAGACACATCTCAGAAGACGTAAAAATTACTAACAAACATAGGAAAAAATGTTCATCATCTCTGGCCATTAGAGAAATGCAAGTAAAAACAATGCTAAGATTTCATCTTACACCAGAAAGAATGGCAATCATCAATAAATAAAATAATAACAAGTGCTGGAAAGATGACAAGGGAAAGAGGAATTCTTCTACACTGTTAGTGAGAATATAAACTAGTATAGCCACTATGGAAATCAGTGTGGACATTCCTCAAAAAACTAAAACTAGAAATTCCATTTGACCCAACTATTACCCTTCTAGGTATCTTCCTGAAAGAGTTAACACAATCACATTGGGGCCATAATTCATATGTCTTACCACTGCGTGGCTTGAACCACTGCTGGTACATTCATGACTGTCCCATGCGTGACTATGCTATTTCTACCACCAGTGGTATAAGCTGCCCAATGGGATAGTCTTGGATATACCACTGATGATGGTTCAAGCCACCCAGCAACCTGTATGCCCATCAACAGATAAATGAATAAAGAAAATGTGGTATCTTTACATAATGGAATATCACTCAGCCAGAAAGAAGGCTAAATTCTAGACATTTGGAGGAAAATGGATACACCTGGAAATATGTTCAGTGAAATAAACCAGACACACAAGCTTAAATAGCATATAATAACAGCATAATAGTTCTTATTTAAGTAGGCAAAGTACAAATAAAGAACAAAATAAACTGATAGAAGACAAGGAGATAGATCTTTGGCAAATGAGAAAGGGTCCAGGAAAATGAGGGAGAGGTGAAGAGAAGTAAAAAGATTTAAGATGTCTCACAAGTATCAAATACCCATAATGAATGTAAACATATGTCATAAACATGAACTAAAAATAATAATAACAAGAAGAAAGATAATGGGCAAAAGGGAATTAGAGAAGGAGGGAGGGAGAGAGGTGAGAAGGGGAAGGAATTAAAGAATCAAGGTGTGTTATGTACATGTACCTATTCCCTAAGATGCATGTACACTTCATGTACTACAAACATGTACCAATAAAATTAAAAAGACCTAAATAAATAGAAAGGTGTTTAAAGAAAGAAAATCATAAAAATATCAATTCTCCTCCAAATTTATAAATTTCATGTAATATCCATGAGAAGCCCAGCAAGAATTTTGAGAGCCTTGAGGAGGGAAAAAGTTCTAAAATCTGTATTAAAGAATAATGGCTCAAGAATAAGACAGTTTTGCCGGGGATTTAGCTCAGTGGTTCTGCCACTTGCAAGCACAAGGTCCCAAGTTCAATCCCTGATACAAAAAAAAAAAGAATAAGACAGTTTAAAAGAGACAGTAAGGCTGATTTGTCCCATAAAATATCCAAATCTGCCATAACATTAGTTTTTAGTACAATGTGGTATTGATACAGGGACAAAGAAATTAACAGAAAAATAATATACAACTCAGAAACACACACAAACATTAATGGAAAGGGGCAATGCAGATAAATGAAGAAAAGACGGATCACTTTATAAAACCCCTGGACATTAATGTAAGGGAAAATGAAATCCCTATAACAAATCACATTTAAGAGTCAACTCCCAATTAATTAAATAGTTACATATGAAAGGTAAATTTTGGAAAGTTTAAAAAAAAATTCTGGAGAGTTTTTCTTACAATCTCATCATAGAGAAGAATCTGAAAACAAGTCCCAAAAGCACTGTTTTTAAAAATTGGACAAAATCATCAACATTAAAAATAAAGACTTTGGCTCAAAGAAGAGTTTAACATAGAAAAAATAAAAAGCAAAGTCTTTGTAAATAGGGAAGGATGGAGGGGTTGAAGGGAGGGCAGGGGAATGGGGAAAAAATAAGAACCAAGAGAGATTATGTAAAGGTCCAAATTTCCAATGATGAATGTCATTATATTGCATACCTAAAATGTACCAATAAAATTAATTTAAAAATAAAATAAAAAGACACAAATTTGGAGCAGAAACTCTAACACATATAAATGACAGAATATTAGTACAGGTTGGGCAAACCTAATATAAAAATCTGAAATGGAAAAATTATGAGAAAAGGAAAAAATGGAAACAAAGTCTTTGTAAATAGGGAGGGGTGGAGCGGGGGAAGGGAGCACAGGGAATGTGGAAAAAATAAGAACCAAGATACATCATGTACAGGTACAAGCACCCAATGATAAATGTAAACATAT
>NW_004624737.1:5756527-5787347 GCF_000247695.1 Heterocephalus glaber | reverse complement strand
GGGCTAGGAATGGGGAAAAAATAAAAACCAAGATGCATTATGTAAAGGTACAATTCACAATGAGAAATGTAATTGTGCTGTATACCTACAATGTACCAATAAAAGAATTTAATACAAAAAAAAAGTTTCCTTAAGGGTATGTCTTACTTCTTATGGCAAATAACGTCCAGACAATTATCTTACTGATAAAGTCCTTTTATTCTTTTGTAGCAGGGGTGAACAAAGCAGAATGCGATGATTGCTCACAGGGAAAAATAATTACAAAAATGTTGCTTTTGTGGTGCATACTTATTATATACCATGAATAGAATACTATGTTAAATCTAGTCTTAATACTCAAGATATTCAGAGGGAAGATAGCAACAAAACCATTGGAAGAAAAAAAAGAATACAGGGAAGAAATTTTAGGACAAGTACACAAGCAGTAAAAAGAACATCATCAAGAAAATATAGACAAAATATCAGATATCAGGATGTAAGAAATTATAACAATGTTAATATTTTTGTTTACACTAAAAGTAAAATATCTTCACATATACTTTACATAAACTCTATTACTTTAAGTGGGTGAATTACTCGGTATATGAATTATGTCTCTATTAAGATGTCAAGTCTTTATTTAGTGAAAAACAAATCAAATTTGAAGATATGTGAAAGGAAAAACAAGACCAAATGGGGCTTATCCCCAGAATACAAAACCCATTCAATATTTGAAAGTCAGTCAATATGTGGAACCATATTAATGATCTGAAGAACCACATAATCCTATCAGTGATGCTGCAAAGTCATTTGATGGGATCATAAATCCATTTTTAATAAATAATAGAAAACTAGGAAGAGAATAGAAATTGTTTAGCCTAATTAAGGGCATTTAGCATTAAAAAAAAAGTAAAAAACCAATCCTATTGCTTACATCATACTTAATGGTGAGAGGCTGAATGTTTTCCTTGAGGTTGAAAACAATGTAATGATGTCTGCTCTGACAGTCCCATTCAAAATCATACTGAGTCCTATCCAGTTCAATAAGGCAAGAAAAATTAAGTAAAAGCCTTGAGGACTGAGCAAGAAAATGTGAAATTTTTACTTTTCAAGATAACATGACTATCTACACAGTCACCTCGTGGACTCCCACAGAGTCTACAAAAAATGTTCCTAGAACTATTAAGTTGAGAATGAATACATGATAAAAGGTAAGCATACAAAAACCAATTATATTTCTGTCTTAGCAATGAATAATAAGAACTTGCATAACTACCACCTCACTCAAGACACAAAACAGTCCTATCACCCAACAAAACCCTTTGTGTTACCTCTTTTGTAGTCACACCCTCCCCTAACTTCTTTAAAACACTGAAATGATCCTGAAGATAGACTTACTGTGTTAATCATCTTTCCTGCTGCTGGGACAAAATACCTGATACTCACAATTTAAAGCAGGAAGAGTTAATTTTAGTTTGCAATTTCAGAGGTTCAGTCTATGGTACGTTGGCTCCTGGCTCCAAGACAGAAACATCACTGTGGAAAGCTAAGGCGAAGAAGGCTGCTCTACTCATGGCATCCAGGAACCAGAGGGGAAAAGCCCAGTAAGGAAAAGGACAAGAACCAGATACAGTCCCCCATATCAAACCCCAATGACCCACCAACACCACCCAAAAGTGTGCTTTACTAATCTCGTAGGCATCTCTTAAGCCAACTGAGTTGCCAATCAAGATTAACCATCACACTCACATGTCAGATTCAATACCAGAAGAGTAAATCTTCTTCCTTCATGTAGCAAATCCTTACGTTACTTCAATATGTTTAAGTTTCTTACATACAAAATAGAGCTCAAGGGCCGGGGATTTAGCTCAGTGGTTTCGTCACCTGCTGCACAAGTGCAAGGACCCAAGTTCGATCCCCAGTACCAAAAAAAAAAATAGAGCTCAATCATCTCTGACATAACTTACCCATCTATGACTCCTTCCAGTTCTTCAATCTAGTTTCTCTAGGTATGTGCCTCATACAGTTACCTCCTGATGACTACTTCCCCATGGTAGATAGAGCCTTCTTGTCTGGCTGGCCCCATTCCCCACAACACACATACAAGCCTTCACAGCAGCAGGGCACAGTGACCTTCTAGAACTCATACCTGCTTACTTTAAACCACCAGTTAGAACTCTTCACAGGAAACTTCCTCAGATAACACCCTGAACCCCAATAAAGGCTTTGACCAACCCATCTTCCTAACTAGTTTCTATGTGGTGAGCATGTCATTATCCCCAGGGCCTATAACTAATGAAATCTTTACTTTCATCTCATGTCTTCTAATCACTGAGGGGGCATCCTCCATTTTAAAAGAACACAATATCCCATTTCATGTCTGCAACATACTCACTGCTGGCTTCATCAGAAAGATCTTATTCTAGCTCTTTCTTTTCTTAGAATACAGTTACTGCTCAAATACACATGCTGACTAAACAAGGGAAGAGTTAGTCAGAGATTAGAGAGAGGAGGAGAATGACAGATTAACTCATTCTGACTAGAAAAACCTACAAAGCACAAGCAGAAAAGAAGAGAACATCTCATTTTCTGCCCCCAAAATCCTCTACAACTTTCTTATTATCTATGGAAGAGTTTTGATTCCTAACTCTAGCATTAAAAGCACTCCACAACTTTGAAGCAAATTACTTGTAATGTTATTTCCTACTACCCTCTTCTTAGAAACACACATGGCTTTGCCATGACTATAAGCCACTTCCATTCCTGTCACTGCCTTCTCCCTGACCCTACAGACAGTAGCTCAAAGTGATCATTTTTGTAGTTTATGGCCTTATCCCTCACCCAGTGCTGATTAAACTGAACAGCTGATAAGATGAGGAGATTCATATGCAGATTAAGACAATCAGATCCTTATGATTTTTAAATAAGGGTGGTGAGTGCTTGAACAGATACATCACATAGAGTTGGCATAGTTTTACAGGGCCTTTGCAAGTTAAAAACCATGCACTACACAGGCAAAAGAGCCAAGAAAAAAAAAATCTTTCAAATGGCAGAGAACCACTGTTCCTGGAACTGTGTAACCCAGCTACAGTTTACTTTCTATCTTCAAAATGTCCAGAAGATGCCTATTTTATGACATTCCTTTAAGGTAGCTTGACTTCTGTTCCTCAAAAGTACGTGAACTCTAAGGTATCAGTCACACTTCTGTACTCTTTTTCATACATTCGATACTTTCCTATCTCTATGCTGTAGATAGCTTATACATATCTACTTCCTGTAAAGTACAAACTAAGTTGTTCCCACAAACATAAACTGAATACGTATCAAATTTTAAATGTTTCTTTCTACTTCTGCTCATTAAATGGTATTATCAAGAAAGTATAAAGATAACCCATAAGAGAAAATACTTGCAAATCATACAACTGATAAGGGTCTAGCCCCAAAATTTGTAAAGAACTCATATAACTCCACTCTCCAATGATATACAAATGGCCAACAAGCACATGAAAAAAATGTTCAATATTAGTCATCAAAGCCACAATGAAATACTACTATACATCCACTAGGATGGCTATAATTTAAAAAATGGTAAAGAAAATAAGCATTAGTAAAAACATGAAGAAACTGAAACCCTCATTTACTGCTGGAAGGAATGTAAAATGGTACAGCTGGTCTGGAAAACAGTTTGGTAGTTATTAATGAGTTAAACACAAAATTGCCATCAGGACTGAGGATCTAGCTCAGTGGCAGCATGCTTGCCTAGCACAGATAAGACCCTGGGTTCAGTCTCCAGCAGTGCAATAATTTTACTGCTGGGAATAACACCTGAAGGAATTCAAAAATAGTATTCAATCAAAAACATATCCACAGATTTTTATAGCAGCATTATTCATAACAACTAAGGGTAGAAATAACCCAAAAGTCCATTAGTGGATAAAGGGATAAGCAAAACGTGGTATATCCATACAATGAACTATTATCCAGCCATAACAAATAATGCTGTACTGATACATACTACAACATGGATGAACCTTGAAAATATGCCAAGCAAGAGATGTCAGACACAGAAGACCATAAACCTCATAAAATAAAACCTCAGTGGTCGGGGATTTAGCTCAGTAGTTCTGCCACCTGCCTCACAAGCAGAAGGACCCGAGTTTGATCCCCGGTACCAAAAAAAAACAACCCTCAGTATTCAGATTTAACTGCAGTGTTAGTGCTTTGCAATAAGTAAGTGGGTTTTACATTGCAGTTTGGCACCCAGTCTCTAAAAGGTTCGCCATCAATGGACTAGAGCATTAAATAATAGATATTTATTTCCCACAGTTCTAGAGGCTGGGAAGTCTAAGATCAAGGTACCAGTAGATTCAGTGTCTGTTAGGTGGACTCCCTTCTAATGGAAGATGGTTATCTTCTTACAGTATCCTCACATGGTGGTGCCTTGAGGGCATAAAAAACTCTCTGTGGCTCTTCTTACAAATACACTAATCCCATTAGAGTCCTACCTTCTTGATCTCATCTAAACCTAGTTACCTCCCAAAGGTCATACCTCGAAATACCATAACATTGGAGATGAAGGTTTCGACAAATGAACTGGAGGGTGGTAGAGGTATGTAAACATTCAGTCTATAGAAATGTATTTTACCACAATAAAAAAAAAAACAGGTTTCTAAAACTGAACTTCTAATTATCAGTTTTTAAAACCTGGTTGCCATGGGGCCAGGGATTTAGCTCAGTGGTTCCACGGCCTGCCTCACAAGCGCAAGGCCCTGAGTTCAAGCCCCGATACCAAAAAAAAAAAAAATGGTTGCCAGTATAATTAACAGACTAAAGTCATGTATGTTTTAGAAAAAGTGTACCAAACCAAAAGCCATTTCTATACCCTGCATTTTTATAAAATGAGAAAACTATTTCAAAGAGATTCACTTTTTGCTTCTCGCTGTTAGATAATAAGTATATCAAATATAAAACTAATTGCTACTAGTTATACTGTCTTAAAAAAATATACAAAATCTCTGGAGATGTGGCTCAGTGGCACTGAGCCTACCTGGAAACCACAAGGTCCTGAGTTCAATCCCTGGTATCGGAAAAGAAAAAGAAAAAAAAATACAAAATCAATTGTTGTTATCAAAAGCTGTTTATTACATTTGAGCTTTTTAAAGTTTACTGTATCTAAAATGTTATTTAAAATTACTAAAAATATCAGAAGTGGTAAACAAATGGCATTTAGTATGGACTTATACTAAATAACTACATACTTAATACATTTTAATACATAGTAATAACTTGTATATTTAATACATTTTAATGACAAAAGATATGGGTCCATAAGAATGAATAAAAAAGTATGCCATCAAAAAATATATATGAAAGAAAAAATGCAAGAAAAAGCCAGAACATCTAGTTCTACTGGAATTGAGAGCAATTTGTTAAATCAATTAGGTAAGCTATAGACAATATTTACTTTTAAACTAGCAATAACATTAAGGTAATAATTATAAAACAAGATTTAACACATTAGTATAACTCAATTGCAGATGCAACATTATGCTTTGTGCTTAAAAACTATATAGCTGCCACAAATATTTTACCACAACCTATATGCTAGTCCTTTAAATATGGACCACTGGGGCCGGGGATTTAGCTCAGTGGTTCCGGCACCTGCCTTGCAAGCGCAAGGTCCTGAGTTCAATCCCTGGTACAAAAAAAACAAACAAAAAAAAATATGGACTGCTTTTGCAAATACACTGGTAATTAGAAAGTTTTAGACTTTCCTAAAATTAATATAGCTTAATCTACTAAAGATCAAATGTAAAGGTGGCAGACCCCAAGTCTCTGGCTTAACTTAATTCTTCAAAAGAGTACCAGAGAATGTAACTGTGTTGTATACCTAAAATGTAACAATAAAACTTAATGGAAAAAAAATTAACTATGAAAAAATAAAAGAGTACCAGAAGTGAACTTAGTTATGCCTAGTTATGCAACTCTCAACTTTTAAAATATTATATGTAACTACTTCCCTAAATACCTAGGGTACTGCCTAGAATGCTTACTATATTTATACAACCAAATTTGCTTGGTTGGCTTCCTAATGTGCTTCCACTATGACTCCCCTCTAACAAACAATTCTTCAGTTCTATCTTACAGTGACAGAGACAGAGAGAGAGAGAGAGAGAGAGAGAGCGCGCTAAATCCCCAGCCCAAAGTTTACCTTTCTTAAAGCATCACAAAAAATGCTACTGATATAATATCTATACATGTTACTCAATTTATCAGCCATCCCTCTAATGGTGATTGAAAAGCTTTAATGTTACTTAAATCAACTATCTGGATATCATATTTTAATAAATCTGAGAAGCACCAACTACCCCATCAGTCTCCATGCTCCAATTTCTCTAATCCCAAATTATCTTCTGCAATGCTACAAGATTTACTATTCTGAAAGACAATTTTAAGCATGTTTTCTCTTGTTAAAAAAAAAAAAAGAAAATCAAAAGTCCCATATGGTAGTTCTGTCATCAAATTTATCCCTTCCTTAATTTAGCCAGACCCTTTGCCTCAGTTTTTAATATTACTTCACTTGCCCTAGGTTCAGTCATACTAATGAGCTATCTGCTGTACCAACTGTTTCATGTGTAATTCTATATATGATGTTATGTGCCTGTACTGTCAGTCTCATTCCAACCCAAACCCTCACTAATAAGATACCAAATTTAATGTACTGGGAAGTGTTCCCTAACTTTCCACCCCAAAGTTAATCACTACCTCTTCAGTGATAGTGATGCAGCTTTGTACCCCTTTCATAACACTAATCAGGTAACAGCTTAAGTACTGACTTTTAGGATTTTATAGGACTCCCTTATGTTTTGTTTGTGGTAGTGGGGACTGAACCCAAGGCCTCACACATGACACCCCAATGTTCCACCACTGAGCTACATTCCCAAACCTTCCCTAAATTAAAAAAAAATGTTTTGTTAATCTAATTTCTTTAGTGCCTATTATACATAATAAGGTTCAGTAACATTTGTTGAATGAATGAATACTAAGAAAATTGCAAGCGGGCTGGGGATTTAGCTCAGTGGTTTCACCGCCTGCTGCGCAAGCACAAGGATCCAAGTTCAATCCCTGGTACCAAAAAAATAAAATAAAAAGAAAATTGCAAGCTAGTTCAGAAGTGCATATGCATTGCCAGGAGGCTCCAAAAACAAAAGGCTCAGCAGAATCATTAAATTTCAAAAGTATGATCACTGTAAAAGAACTGACCTAGGGCTGGGGATTTAGCTCAGTGGTTTTGCCACCTGCTGCGCAAGCACAAGGACCCAAGTTCGATCCCCAGTACCAAAAAAAAAAAAAGAACTGACCTGTTCTTTGTGGCTCTAAACAGTAAATCAGGACCAAGAAAATTACCAAGAGATATACTGTTCTTCAACCTAAAAAATCTTCTCATGATTTTACACTCTAACAGGCTGCCTTGAGAAAACTGAACTGCACATCAGTAAAACAATTCAAGCAAAGGCTAAATAGTGTCTATTAGGTCCCTGAACCCTCTTAAGAATGAAAAGATAGACACTTAGCTCTACAGTCACTGTTGGTGCTTTGCTTTACTGATATTTTGCTCAAGCCTGACTCAGTAGCACTTCCTGAATTGATAGTATCCATGACAGAACCTGTCTTCTTCAAGTAGCACAGGTGAAATCCCAATTCTAATCTAAGTGGTTGTTACTTTTTTTTCCTACATGGTATTATGTTTCCATTAAATGTACAATGAACCCAAAGATTGTGTTTCAGTGATCTTAAATAGGATAAAAATAATCTTATCTCCTCATTAAAGTGGTTAGCTATTATTTTAGTCAAGATAACGTTATAGTGGTTATCTTCTATGCAGTATAGTTCTGAGTCACTAATTGTATGCTCAGTTTTTTTTATTTGTTTGCTTGTTTTTTGGTGGTTTGATTTGGTTTGGTTTTTGCAGTACTGGGGAATGAACCCAGGAACTTTGTACTGAGCTACATACATCCCCTCCCTTTGTTTATTTTGAGACAGGGTCTTGCTAAGTCACTAAATTGCCCAGGCTGGACTCCAACTTCCAGTCTTCCTGCCTCAACATCCCAGAGTGCTAGGTTTAAAGATGTGTGCCAACTCACCTGGCTTTGTTTGTGTTTTGAGACAAGGTCTTGCTCTGCTGCTCAGGCTGGCCATGAACTCTTGGGCTCAAGCAATTCTGTCTCAGCATTCTAGCTGGAACTATAGGCACATGCTACCATGTCTGTTTATATGCCCAGTTTTGAAAATTAATTCATAGCCTAGTTTTTGTGTTTGGTTGTTTTTTGTGGGGTTTTTTTGACAGAGTCTCACTATGAATCCCAGACTGGCCTCAAACTCATGAGGCTCCCTCATCAGCCTTCCAAGTACTGGAATTAAGAGGAATGTGCCACCATTTAGGGTGAACTATCCTACTATTCTTGATGTACTGTGCTTCTGGGGTATATCACAAAGGCAGATATCCTCAATTACTGTGCTGGTGACTTACGCAATAATTCCTATAAAAAGTTATGGTATTGGGCCGGGGATTTAGCTCAGTGGTTCTACCGCCTGCCTCACAAGCGGAAGAAACTGGGTTCGATCCCCCCATACCAAAAAAAAAAAAATTATGGTATTAAGGGCTGGAGATTTAGCTCAGTGGCACCGCGCCTGCCTCACAAGTGCAAGGTTGGAGTTTGATCCCTGGTACCAGAAAAAAAAAAAAAAGTTATGGTATTAGTCTTTAGACAACAAATTTTGGTGATCAATACCCAATTGAGAATTACAACAAATCCTGTTTTCTTTTGCGTGGTTTCTTTTTTTGGTACCGGGGATCGAACTCGGGACCTTGCGCTTGCGAGGCAGGCGCCGGAACCACTGAGCTAAATCCCCGGCCCGTTTTCTTTTATTTTTGGTACCAGGGGTCAAACTCAGGACCTTGCACTTGCGAAGCAGGGGCAGCGCCACTGAGCTAAATCCCCGGTCTCAAATCCTCTATTTTCTGAACAGCAATCAAAGATTATCAATCTCTTTAATTCTAGGTAGTAATGATTGAGTAAAAAAGTCAATGGGGCTGGGGATTTAGCTCAGTGGTGCTGCTGCCTGCCTTGCAAGCGCAAGGTCCCAAGTTCGATCCCTGGTACCAATAAATAAATAAATAAATAGTCAATGGGGGCAGGGAGTCAAGAGGAACGTAAATAAAAATAGCAATTTTATTACTCTTCAAAAATCCAGAACATAGGGGCTGGGGATTTAGCTCACCGCCTGCCTCTCAAGCCCAGGGTCCCAAGTTCAATATCCGGTACAAAAATAATAATAATCCAGAACACAGTATTCAAAGGGGATCTTTTACTTATTTAAAATTTCAATAGCTTAGTTTAGGACTTAAATTTCTATAAAGTATATCTTTCTAGTGATAAGCAATGAATTTTTTTTGCATGAACGAGATTTTAATTGCTAGATTTACCACGGTGTTTGTAGAGAAATTAGCCTTTCTTTACAGCACTGGAACTCAAGTAAGGATACACTGCACAAGTATATTTTGCATTTACCTTATCTTTTGCTACATGCACTTTTTAATACCTGAATCCATGCTACTAACTTTTAGAGCCTAAATTTTATACATACATACATATATATATATATATATATATATATATGTGCAGCCTGTCATTAAAAAATATTTCAGTTTCACAAATGGCTTGTTATTAGAAGAAGCAGTGGTGAAGAGGGAGAGGAATGGAAGATGCCTTAAAGGAAATAAGTGGCTAGAAACATTCAAAAGAGCACTACAGTAGCCAGAGTAGAAAAGCTAGAGAGATAATCTGTAGTTATACTCTCTCACAGGCCAAAGTAATAATCACAAACTATCAAAGTCTAACTTCTACCCAACAGCAATTTTTTTCTCTCTACAACCCTCTTTAAGCTCATTCTCTAATAGTTTCTCTTATTTTTTAATCAACTTTCAAACCTTTCAATTTATTGTCTCACTATACCTTAACAAGAATAGTACAGAAACAAAATATTAATCTTTTATTTTATACTCCTTTGTCTTGCTTTTTTAAAAAAGTAACCTGTTAAGTTCCTTGAATAATATTTTGCAGAACGACAAAAAATGTATTTCTCCTACTTGACAGAAAAATGGCTAGAAACAACGAGATGAAAACCAGATTTGAAAATTCTAAATAATGCCCAATGTACGATGGGTACATTACAGTATCTGAGAAAATATGAGAAAACAGAACATAGTTTGATTTTAAAACTATCACATTCAGTTCCAAATTTAAAACATTTTAATCTGATAAGAGTTAGAGACAGGCAGACAGAAATATTTTTTAAACACACACACACAATGTGCCCAACATAAAATTAAAATTAAAAAGAAACTGAAAGGTCAAATTCAAAGGTACTTTAAATGCATTATCAAACTTCACTTTCAAACTAGTTAACTTGGTTTCCCAAGTAAACTTCTTTTAACTGCAGGAAAGAGTCTGCTAAAAACCAAGACAGTCACATGGGTTTTCCTCTCTTAGCCACAGAAAGAAGTACAAGAAAGGCTGAAGCAGCAAATTTTAGAGGACAGTAAGCAGGACTTCTCAAAAGTATAGAAAAGAATTACAACTAGCAGCAGAAGAAATAAAAATTAACACATTTTTGATAAACCATGAGAAAGGCTGAGTTATGCTACTATGTTGCGGGGACCAGAGGAAAGATTTACAAGTTTTCACAAAACAGGCAAGAATGGAGCTAGGAATGTATAACTCAGTAGTAGAGCTCTCGACTAATGGGTTCAAAGCCCTGGGTTCAGTTCCCAGCATCAAAATAAACAAACAAAAAAACTAGGCAAGTATGGCAAACTAAATGGCATAAAATTAAAATGAAAGACCCTTTCCGTTAATAAAAAGGAAGCTAAGATTCAATTAGGAACATACAATTTCACAAACTAGTAAAGATTGGCAAAGTAAGGCTGTATTTGGATTTCTTTCTCTATTATTTATACTCATCAATTACATAGTATTTAAATATGACCCGATTCTAAATTAATAAAGCATTGTGAGCTATAAGTGTATGTTGTATCTTCTTTCAGTTATTACTTGAGGAAATCTGCCTATCAATTAGACCAGTATTTCAGTGACTTAAGTCTAGGAACCACCTGCATCAGAATACAAGATGTGGGAGGTGTTAAAATTCTGGATTCCTGGTAGACTCCACCTGTAATCTACTGATTCAAAAATGGAGCCTCAACTTATCTGCATTCTTTACAACTCTCCCTCTTTCCCAGGAATTTGAAGAGCTGAAATTTAAGTAGCAGGGACCAAGAAACTACCAACCAGAATTGTCTGGGAACAACTCTTAATGTAGCTAACAGAGTTCTTAGGAAGCAAGTAAATATTCTCAAAATGGACTTGCTTACAGGGTGTGGTTGTATATCTCAGTAACTTGGAAGACTGAGGCAGAGGATCTCAAATCAAGGCCAATCTAGGTAACTTAGTGAGACCCTGTCCCAAAACTAAAAATTAAAAAGACTGAGGAGGGAGTTCTGTGGTAGAATACCTCTGGGTTCAATCGCTAGCACTGGGGGGGGGGGGGGGGGGGGAGGGATGAACTGCTTTCCATCTCTGAATATGTTCAAAGATGGGTATATTGCTTTAAAATCTCTAAATGTTTCCATTCTTTCCCCAAAACTTCCCACAATGGAATAAGCATGAAATATACTAGTAGGCCAAGGTAAACATTTCATGAACTTAAAACTAAAAAATTGGCTTTGCCAGTCTATAAAAGTCCCTTAAAACAATAAAAAATACAAATATTTCAATCTTTCACTATATTCCTTCTTTTCAGTTCCTTCTCAGATTTGCTCCGAGAATTCGGTAAATTTTATATCACTACACCTGAATCCAGTTTAACACCCATCTAATTCTATACACAAATTATGTTTTAAAATCTCCTACTACGTCTGCTTTTCATTATGTGATTATATGTTAATTTGTTATATACATAGATATACAAGGTATCTTCAGATTTGGCTTCATTAACAGATTAGTTTAGTTTAGGATGGAAGGTAAAGATACTGACTAGCTCCTAGAAATACCTCATTCACCTACAGGAAGAGAAGGGAAGCCTCTCTGAAGTGAGTGAATGGCAAAGCATCAGCTTTCTGGCTCCTCCCTCTCCGCAGTCTTGAAAATGTGTGGAAGGCAGGAAAAGAGACGGAGGCTGGGCCCATAGATTAAAGAAACCACAGCAACTGGGTGCTCTGTCTAGCAATATTACATGGGATGTGAACCAAAGAAATCATTTCAAGTAGACTCATTGCCTAGAAGTCTTTATTTTTATTCTAGTGCAGTCAATAGTATTTTAAAGCTGACAAGATAAAGGAGGCCACCGAAAAATTTTTAAATTCTAATTGTCAACATCAAATCAAAATGAAACAATTAATGATCCAAACAAATAAAACCTCAGGGATAGGGCTGGGGATTTAGCTCAGTGGTTTCACCGCCTGCTGCGCAAGCGCAAGGACCCAAGTTCGATCCCCGGTACTAAAAATAAATAAATAAATAAATAAATAAAATCTCAGGGACAACATTTTTGGTGTGTTTGTGCCCTCCTAACAAATTTCACCTTGAGTTTGTCTTGTAAATGTTTTACAAGAAGTGTGCTTCCCTGGGCTGAGCTGACATTGGTCTACAGGCCTGTTTTTGTTTTTTATACATATTTATTTCATGGAAGAGACTAGAATGGCATAAAAGTCGCCAGACTACTTTTCAAGAGTGCAGCTGAATCTGAATCTGAAAGCCCACTTACTTCTGCTCTAAAATTAAAACCATAGACATTAAACCTGGATACAATATGATAGAGGGAATGCCTTGTAACACTATTAAATAAAACATAAAGATCAAAACAGAAAAATGGACAGAAACTTACAACTCGGTTGCACTCAACTTTTGTACATTTTCAAACTAGGGCTGAGAACAGTGCCCAGTTATCATTTTTTAACAGGGCGGGGTATAAATAAGTGAAAATGGCCCAGATCCTCCTGGAAAAGAAACAAGAGGAAAGGGGACATGTCCTCATTTTTTGTAGTCTGACTTTGCCTGTCTGGCAAAGCTCCTCTGTTGCCCCTATCTGCAGTTATTATCTAAAATGGGGGTGCCTTCAACTACAATGAAAAGTCAAAAGCCACCTATAAATTTGTCAATCACTAAAGGATATCCATGAAATACAGATGAATTTTAACTTAATTTTATTATTGCATTTTAACTTAAATTACATGTTTTAAATGTGTAATGTGTGCATGGCTATTAAAGATGTGTTGTTGGTTTCTAAGCCAGAGCTCTGGACAATGTATATTGACTACGATTCCCTGGCTCCGGCTGCTCTGCTTGGTGTAAATAGAGAGGATCTCAATCTTTGCGTGTGCCGAATATGGATTATGTCAAACTCTTTGAACACTCGGTTTGGTGAAGATGTTGTCACTATGTACAATAAAAAACTAGTGGAGGGGATTTGGCTGAGTGGCACCGCACCTGCCTTGAAAACACAAACATCCTGAGTTTGATTCCCGGTACCAAAAAAAAAAAAAAAATCTAGTTGAATTAACCAAAAAAAAATCTCCTAGTACATGAATTATGTAGTTTTCTCAGATTATACACAAAAATTCATTCCAGTCTTTTCCTTAAATCAGCAGAATTAGGTGCTGGAGTTGAAGAAGGAATTACAATACTCTTGCTAGAGTATGAAAAATGACATTTGAGTCCTCACTGTATACTACAATAAATACAAAGCATTTTAGAATGTTATCTTATTTAATCCTCATGATAATCCCATCAGGTAGGTACTATTATTATCCTCATTTTATGGACTGTTCCCTAAGGTTGACAGCAGTTCAGAATTATACAGCTAGTAGGTTAATTCAAATACAGGCAGTCTAATTCCAGAACCAGCAATTCAGACATGAATTTGCATAAAAGATCCACAAAATATAATTTAAAGCCATTTACTTTTTTTTTTTTTTGTATGGGGTATCAAACTTGGGACCTTGTACTTGTGAGGCAGGCAGTGGAACCACTGAGCTAAATCCCAGGCCCTAAAGCCATTTACTTTTCAAGAAGGAGAAATGGATCACTGAGGAACAAAGTTTAGCCTGACTAAAAGATTTCAAAAAAGTCTTCACTCCTTTCTGCTGTTGGTTAACATGGAGGTAGTAGTAGACACCTAGCATTTCAAATTTTACATACAGGAAAGGGTCAAGGATCTGAGGGAAGGTTACCTCTAGGGCTCCCACAACAAAGTCACCAGAGTCACAGAAAGGTACCCAGCGAGGCCCAAAGCAAAGTCCCAACAGGGACTGAAACAAAATTCACCTTATCCAGAAGCAAAGCTGGAGATGACCACTGAAGCCTTCCAAAATGACAACAGACCCATCCAAAGCAAATTCTTGTAACTTCTATGTGACATCCACCCTTGTCACTAAGTTCCTATCAATCATGTGTCCTCCCATACACACGGCTGGGGATGGAACCCAAGGCCTTATACACACTAGGCAAACAATCTACCACTGAACAACATGTCCAGCCATTTCATTTCATCATTTTATTTCTTTTCATTTTTGAGGCAGATCTCATTAAGTTGCCCAGGCTGGCCTCAAACTTGCAATTCTCCTGCCCTAGCCCCCAAGCAGCTGGAATTACAGTCATGCACAACTGCACCCAGCCAATGCTATGTCTTAACTGAATATACCACTCTGTAATAAGAGACAAATTGCCATAAAAAGGTCCTCTTTTCACTTAAAAACAAACATGAAAGTATGTTTAAAATATACTTGTTATATATTTTGGCCCAGTTAAGGGAAAAAGAAGTAGAAAAGGAAGGAGAACAGAAGCAAAAAGGATAAAGAGGTAGAAGAGAAACAGCCATCAGTGAACAAAGGTAGTGACTAATTGCAATCTGAAACTGGCTAACTACCTTCTGTAGATAGTGAGCTTCCTCATCTAAAAATTGAGATGGAAGGGCCAGGGATTTAGCTCAGTGGTTCGGCTGCCTGCCTCACAAGCGCAAGGTCCTGAGTTCGATCCCCAGTACCAAAAAAAAAAAAACAAAACTGAGATGGCAGTAGGAGCTACACCTAAGAACCACAATCAATTCCAGAACACACCAATCTTAAAAGGAACCCTCATTCAGAGCTTCAGAGCTGAGAATGACAACTGGACACAGGAAGGAAACAAAAAACTTTTTGAGTTGCTGGGACAAGGCTAATTTCTGATTATTTTTCTTAAAGATGGATGATTTGTTAAAAATTACACTCCCTAAAGAACAGTAAGAAAGGGGAGTCCATAAAAGTTGCCCATTGAACCCAACCCAAATGGAATTCATATTCAGAGATGAATGTCACCATTCCTGCCTAAAGGTGCTCAGGATCTAGTTAAAGTTTTAGCTAAATACTAAGAGAAAAATTATGCCTCTGACTCTTTTTTTGTAAGAATAACACATAAAGAAAGCAATCATTTTTATAAGCTTAACATTTAGATCTCAATTAAGAAATATGGGGTTTAAAGAAATTAGCTTTACAGCACCTAAATTTTCTGACTTCACATTCAGTGCTCTAATACATATGAATACCGTGCCCTATGAATGTTATTTAGCTATAGTAATGAAAGTTCTATTATCTAGAAGGTAAAGAACACTTAATAGTTTGATGAAAACTCCTACCTACTGCTAAAAAGGTTAAAGTTTCAAACAGATTTGTCTTGGTATTTCCCATAAATTGCAACGCAGATGTTTTCCCACTTAATCCACATTAGCCTAAACTACATCTCCAGGTCAGAGACCTTTTGCCCAACTCACCTCTATTCCCAATGCTTGACACAAAGCAAATACACAGAGGGTTCAAGGCCCTTTCCAGGTCTAAAACTGCTTGACATCTAACTTCAAATCATGTCGAAGATAGAGTGACCAATAAACACCTAAATGCCACAAAGTATCACAAATTCACAAACTTCACCCACCTTGAGACCTTTGAGAATATTGCCACTGCAAGCTTTAAATATATTTTTGCAACTACAAGCACAAATAAAGATCTCAATACTATATATTTTGTTCTATGAGTAACACAAAATTAAGATTTCTCACTTGATTTAATTATAGTTTCTTTGTAAATTTACACAAGCAGGAAGAATAAAGAATAATGAAGTGTGTCTTTGTATCTACAAATATATACACTAGTTGTATAACCTTGTAAAACCTGAACTACAGAATTTGTTTCTTTCACTTCTAGTTATAGTCAATGCCCCTCAAAAGGGAACAAAAACAGAGTAAGAAAAGCTTTAAAAGGAGAAATTTTATAAGTTGAGAATATTTACCTAGATATTTCTTTAAAAGCCATGTCAAAATATAACTCAAAGGAAATTGCTTTTTCAGTAATGTGCATTAAGATAAATATTTTCCAACTACTTTTCTGTTCCTATTAAACCAACAAAAAACCCCATTCTGAAATCTGCAATGTCCAGCACCACAATTTAATTTGAAGAACATCAATTTTAATTTGTCAAATCACAAATAAAACACCATGACAAAATTAAAAATAGGTCGTTAAGGGATGGGGATGTAGCTCTGTGGTAGAGCTCTTGCCTAGCAGATTGAGGCACTGGGTTCGATCCCCAGCACGGGAAGTGGGCTAAAAAAAAAAAAGCGTTCAAAAAAGATGAGTCCGATTTGGCATAAGCAGGAAAGGGGGGGGGGGTTCCTAGATAAAAAAATGCTATAGTAATTTGGCTTAAAAGACTGGATCTAATACTTAACACAAAACCGACTGCATTTTAGTCAAGGCCACTGAAACAACTAATTACACACTATGAAACACCACTTCTAATTTCAAGAATTTCCACCAACTTGAATGGATTTGGACTCCACGTAAATAGACAGCTTTGCAAAATGACTTCCCTTTCTCCTTCACAACCACACCCGTACACATATACCGCCTCCACTCCTTCTAAATCTTTAAGGTCCAAAAAAGAATGGGAGCCGAGGTTATCAGCTTTTCCAAAAGAAGCAACAGCAGATATGACACTACCAGGCTAACCAGAAAAAAATGCACAGAAACCCAGTGTGAACACCGCGTACAACCAACAGGGAGACAAAAAGATTTGCACCCCGCAGGGCTCACAAGGATTCCTACAAAAACAATGCAGACCCAGTTCCTCTTGGTCTAGAGATAAATCAAAGCCAAGTCCCGCTGCGCTTGGGGCCACATGGAAGTAGCCTTCCTTTCCGGCAGCTCGTGCCAGCTCCAAGGCCGGCCCCACCCCGACCCCCGGCGCAGCCTGCGCTGTACCTGGCGAAGAAGTCGGCGAAGCCGCCGCTCCGTCGAGCCCGGGTCGAGGTCCCCGCAGGGTCTTGCTCCGCGGTGGGCGAGGACACCTGCGGCCCTGCGGAGGTCAGGTGGTCGCCGGCGCTCTGGCGGCGGCTCACCTCGAATGTGTTCCGTGAGTTCAAGCGAACGTCCGGAAAGCCAAGGACCAGCTCCGTGCCCCCACTAGTTCTCCTGACCGAGAGGGCGGCGGGGGTCGCGCCCTCCTCGGAACCCGTGGCTTCGCTGCCCGAGCCCTCGAGCTTTTTGCCGTTCACGTTCCCCAGACAGCAGCTCCGCAGCGGGTCCTCCAGCGGCGCGGCCCAGTCGTCCACGCTGCCCGCGCTTTCCGCGCCCTCGTCGCCAGGCCCCTCGAGGCGCAAGCGGCCGCAAGGGCAGGGGCTGCGGCCGCACGACTCCGGGCCATCGGCGCGAGCCAGCCCACTAGCCTTCTCCAAGCCACGACGGTCCTGGCCCGGGAGAAAGCCCGAGTCCCCGTTGGTCATGCCTCCCTGTCGCGGCGCTCGGGCAGCCACTGCCCCTGAGCCGCGGAGCTTGGAGCCCGGGCCCGGAGGGCAGGCGTCCCAGCGCAGGGCTACCGAGGACAGCGAGGCACCGGCCTGGCCGCCGGGCAGGGCACAGTAGCAGAGCCCCGGCTCTAACTGGCCCCCGGCCGCGGCAAGGTAACGCTGAAGGAGCTGCGGTGGCGGAGTCTCCTCCTCCTCCTCTTCTTCTTCCTCAGCCGCTGGCTGCTCCACAGCGCCGACGCCTCCGCTAAAGCCGCCCGTGGCCCGCATCATCTTCCCGTTCTGGCCCACGGGCTCAAGCGCAGGTACTAGAAGCAACTTAGCGTTTCTGCCCGAACAGGGTCTGGCATCCTCTGGACCCACCATGTGAGGCCGGTGGGCCCAGGGGCCAGAGGAGGCTGCGGAGGACTCCGAGCCGCAAGCTCTCCCAGAGACCAGCGGTGGACGCAAGGTCCGCGGCCCCAGCCGCTGCAACCTTCCCAGACCCACCCCTCCCACCCGCGGGGACGGTCACTGGCGAGAGGGCGGGCACGCGCCTGGGTCCGCGCACGCGCAAAAGCCGGACCACGCAACCCTGGAGCTGGCGATTCCTCGAACCATAGAGACGGCAGCTAGAGAGCCCCAGGCGGCCAATCTGGAATCGGCTGTTTGGATGGTGGAGACTGGCGCACTCAGTGGATGACAGCTCTGAGAGAAGCGCGGACCGGGCTGTTGATTTAGTTCAGTGGCTTCGCCGCCTGCTGCACAAGCTCAAGGACCCGCGTTCGATCCCCGGTACCAAAAAAAAAAAAATCCAAAGCCTTTAAAGCAAAAGAAACGCGGGCAGTGCTCACTTAGCAAAAACTCACTTGTCCTTCATTTAGGAGAGTAAAATACAGAGTGTTAGCGTAGCTAAGTCCTTCCAGCTCTAACTGATCACCAGACAGCTTTACGATCAGCAGTGCAGAAGCCTATTGCCACCAGGATTTCTTGCCAACACCCTCCTTTCTCCATTCCACACTACCAGTTGTCTTTCTTGTCTAGCACCCAATTTCAACACTTTGTTTCTGTTATTACAAAAGGGAAGAGAGAGTGGAAGTACACTGAAGTAAAGGACTATTAATAACCCTGTGATAATGGGATGACCATTCAGTGAAATGAAATGTATTTAAAATAGAAGTCACAAGAAATAACTAATCAGACAAGTGAGAGGAGAACGGAACCAACAATTACTACAAAGCTATGGAATTATGGAAAGCTATGGAGAATGGAAATTATGTGGTTTGAAGAAATGGGAAACTGGGTTGGGAAAAAAAATTCATCAGTAGGCAAAGTACAACTGGTAAAGACCAGAAATATCTAGCATACAGTTGGAGATACAAAATAGGAGAGGATTGAGGTTTGGAAATGAAGGTTAAGTAGTCACCTGCATTAAAAAAAAAAACTAGATGAATCATGAGTGACGTCCTCCAATAGGAAGAATAAGAATAGAGGTGGGGCAGAGACACAAAAGTGTCACTACTTCAGAATACACAAAGAAATTGTATTACAAAAGACTTAAGATGCACCAATTGTAGGTAAGAGGAAGAAACAAATATAGGACACTCCCCCCCATTCTAACCCTGTGACAATGAAAGGGAGGACAGAGATAAAGTAGTACAAGAAGCAATATTGTCAAGCCTTTAAATTTGTATATAAAAATATATACCTACATATACATAAAAGAGTGAGTGATTAGAGGGCCAGGGATTTAGCTCAGTGGCACTGCACCTGCCTTGCAAGTGCAAGGTCCTGAGTTTGATCTCCGGTACCAAAAAAAAAAAGAATGAATAGAACCTGTATGTTGAAATACTGAAATGTCAATAAAATTTGTATCTGGGTACCTATCATATGGTTTAAGAAATATCAAGTGTCTTGGGCCAGGGATTTAGCTCAGTGGTTTCGCCGCCTGCCTTGCAAGCACAAGGACCCGAGTTCGATCCCCGGTACCAAAAAGAAAGAAAAAAAGAAAAAGAAATATCAAGTGTCTGAAGACCCTAAGAAAGGTGCAAGTGGCAAGGGCATTTATTGTCAAGATCTTTCAAAAAGAAGAAATGACTTTCAAGACACAAGTGAAAAAGTTAACACAGGAAGACAGAGAAAAAATATTTATGAATCAGCTGGGTATGGTGGCCCATGCCTGTGATCTCAGGTCTTGGGAGGCAAAGGTAGGAAGATTGCCAGGACTAGGAGGCCGGCCTGGGCCACATAGTGAGTTCAAGGCCAGCCTGAACTATATAGCAAGACCCTGTCTCAAAAAAAAGAACAAACCAAAATTTATGAATCACGTATTTGTTGAAGTTATAGTACTCTGAATATATAAAGTAGTACCCTCCTATATTGCTGGTAGGAACACAAAATTGTACAGCAGTAGTAAAAAATAGTTTGATAGTTATTAAATAAGTTAAAAAATAGAATTACCATGTGACCCAGAAATTCCATTACTAGGTGTATATCTAAAAGAATTGAAGCCAAGCATGGTGATACACTCCTGTAATCCCAGCATTTGGGAGACTGAGCCAGGAGGACCACTGCAAATTGGAGGCCAACTTCATCTACATAGTGAGTTCAAGGCCAGATTGAACTACACTGTGAAACCCTGTCTCAATAATAACCAAAAGGTGGAAACAACTCAAATATCCATCAACAAAGGACTAAACAAAAGTGATATATCTATATAATAGAATACTAGTCATAAAAGGAATGAAGTACTGATACATCTTCAATATGGATGAATTTCAAAAGCATTATGCTAAGTGAAAGAACCTAGACACAAACATATTGTATAATTTTTTTATTTTTTGGTACTAAAATTTGGACCCAGGGCTTTCGTGCTAAGCTTCTTTCCAGTCCTTTTTATTTTTTATTTTGAGGCAGGGTTTCTAAATTGCTAAATTGCCCTGGCTGGGTTTGAACTTGTGATCCTGACTCACTTTCCTGGGGTGGTGGGATTATAGGGATGCACCTTCAAACCCAGTTTGCATAGTTTCATTCATGTGAAATATTCAGAATAGGTTAAATCCATAGAGACAGAAAAGAGATTGGTGATTACCAATCAATGGAGAAGGGAAAATAGAGACTGCCCAATGTATAGGATTTTCTTTTGGGGTGAAATTAAATGAATGAATATAAGGTGAACATGAAAATGTTTTGGAATTAATAGAAAGAATGGGTACACAACATTATTTATTTGTTTGTTTTTGGAGAGTATTTGTTAGAAATAAAGAGGAGAGTAGCTCCTAGCTTTCCAGGAGTGATCCCAAATGGGGTGGCCTTGCACAACATTATGAATGTACAAAATGTCACTGAATTAAATACTTTAAAATGATTAATTTTATGTTATGCAAATTTCTTCTCAATTTTTTAAAAATTTGACTTAATATCAGTGGTATCTAGACATCATAGTTATGTGAAGGTAAAGGTAAGAGTACCTGAGGGAGTTTAATCTTAATCCTTAGTCTTTGCAACTTTTGTCTTCTCTGCCTAAAGAATTTATCCTGTAATTTTTTTCTGGTGGTCAAACCTTTCCTAACTTGTTAACTTATACCTTTCAAACTACCGCTATATTTCTCCTATGAAATCATAATATTTTTAAACTCCAGTTTCTCTAAATGGTTTCTTTTGTTCATTTTCCTCCTCTCCCTTGGTCAACAGCAGCATAGATTTTAAGAACCAAGACAGCTCATACAGCTTCCATTTTCTCAGTGCAGAGTTCAAAATTTCTTTTTAAATTTTAAAAAATATTTTTAGTACATGTTGGCAGTACATAACAATTACATTCATTGTGGGGAATGGTACATGTACATAACACATTTCAATTCCCTCTGACTTGAAGCTATCCTTTTTATGGCAGAGTAGTACTCCATTGTATATAAATACCACATTCAAAACTAAATTTTGGCTGAGCATGGTGGTGCATGCCTGTAATCCTAGCACTGAGAAGGCTGAGGCAGAAAGATTGCTTCAAGTTCAAGGCAAGCCTGGGCCACATAGTGAATTTAAGGTTTAAGTTTAAAGTAGTTAAGGTAACTACATAGTGAGACCCTGCTTCCAAAAAAAAAAAACCTAAACTCTATAATAAAAATGCAATGCATATTAGCTTCTATTAGAGGTTCTTGTTATATTTATTTCTTACCTTTTATAAAAGTTTTTATAAAAGTTCCTAACTTATCCAATACATAATAAATTCTATTTTACAAAGAAAAGTCTACTTTCAAGATAAATCTTTTTTGTGATCCCTGAAAAGTCTGATATTAAAAACTTTTCATACTAAATTATATTACTACAATACTATGCATAAATTATGTATTCTGATATTTCTATAAGTCAGATGATGCTATTCTAAGAAGAAGATATTTTCAATCTCTGCTGTAAAATATTTGAGTTTTGTTTTTTTTTTAATACCAGGGATCAAACTCGGCTCCTTACACTTGCACAGCAGGCGGTTAAACCAATGAGTTAAGTCCCCAGCTATCTGCTGTAAAATATTAACAGGGAAAATATTGGCATACTTAGATTTCTACATTTTCTAAGAGAATTTGACTTGCACTGAAATTATCAAAATATATATAATGAACCCTATTCTACATATATGTCTCATTTTTCATTATTGATGTGTGAAATAGTACTATAATTCCATATTATTGATTATTTTGCTACAGTTATAGTCAAGGAGAGTACAAAGACCTCCCCCAAAAGGGCTCAAGCTCTTCATATCCTTCTTTAATCATCAACCTTTTCTTGCTGTACTGGGCTCCCAAACAATATTCAAATATGCCTTATCATCTATAGTGTTAAGTCACCATTACTACCCACATACCTTTAGAACAACATTTCTCAAACCTCGCTGCACACTAAAAACAATTAGGAAGGAGGCCAGGGATGTAACTCAGTGGTGCCACTGCCTGCCTTGCAAGCACAAGGTCCTGAGTTCAATCCCCGATACCAAAAAAACCCAAACAACAACAACAACAACAGCAACAACAAAAAACACTTGGAAAGTTTTTTAAAATACTGATGCCTGAACTGGCTGCAGTGATACACACCTGTAATCCCAACACTCTGAGAGGCTGAGAGAGAAGGATCCAAAATTTGAGCCCAGCAGTCCTGGGAATTTAGCAATTTTAAAAATCCTGTTTAAAAAATACTTAACCTGAGCCAGACCAATTAAGTCAGTATCTCTGGTGAGAAAGCCCTGCTTTTTTTCAGTGATTATCCTCTATTTATCTATCCATCAATGTATTTTAAGAACACTTTTTCCATTGTCCTATTGTTGTTTTTGTTTTCTCTATGTTTTTGCTGTTTCTCCTAAGTACTCTTTTGGCACGGCTCTTCTTTAATCTAAATGTAGCAGCTTTTTGTTCTCTTAGGTCAGAGACAAAATCTTTATGACTCTAACACATTTCTAGCTTCCCCTCCTACTTCTCTCCCAGACTCTCCAAACCAGTCATACTGGTCTTCTTTTCCTTCTATCTACTACAATTCTACTTCTGCAAGTTTCTTCTATTTGCAGAATGTGCTGTGTGATGATCTGTGTCTTTTTACATTAAGTATTGTCTACCTTGCCAGACTCATACTACATTTCTCTTTTCCTCACTTTTCATATGTCAGACACATTGCCCTTTTCTCTGTCTCTAAAATTATGAGCTGAGCCCCCTCTTCCTGTATCTTCATGTAGATTAGTTGCCCTTGTCTGGAGAAATCTCTACCTTGACTATCTTGCTCTTTCTTCAGGACTCAGTTTTAATGTCTCCCCAGAGAACCTCGTCACTGCTTATCTTCCTCTTATTTGTTTCAACAGTAACCTTCTTCTTTGCAGTCAGTACCATAGCAGTAATTTTATTATTATTTAGGCTAGCCTTTGTACACACACACAAAAAAATCACATCTTCTTAGCAATAATATCTAACAGAATTCCAGGCACATGATAGTTGTTCAACAAACACTCATTAAAAGAACATATAAATAAATGGATAAGTAAAGCTATGAAATTCATAATATCAAGATATGTGTCTACTACTCAGGAAATTTCAAACTCAACAGCTTAAGCACATGTATAATCCTCAAAACCATGACTCAGAAACTGCCTTATGCTGATTCCTATTTTTACTTTCTTTTTGGGGGGGGGGGTACCGGGGATCAAACTTGGGTCTTTGCGTTTTTGTAGAAGGCTGCGAAACCACTGAGCTAAATCCCCGGCCCTCCTATTTTTGCTCTTAAATACATGCAATTTTTATCATCCCTAAATGAGCAAAGGCTTAACCTAACAACTATTTGTTTTCTATCAGTATGTACTAGTGAAACCTAAAATAATCATAGGTTGTCCTTAGTCTATAGTGATCTGAAAGCTATGAGTCTTTGAAGATGAACAGATTGAACAAAAGTGTGGTGAGCATGTATCCCTTTGAAAACTGGCTGACCAGAAGGAATGAAGATTCAAAGAAAGTTTTGTAAAGCAGTGGGAATGTGTAATCTGTAAAACTATTCAATTTAGTTTGCTAGTGAAATCTTCTTCAACTTCTGTAAATAGTTTACATTCCATGCATGCCTGGTAAAACCCTAAGTGGTAAAAGACAGTGAGTAGGACTAAGGTTATGGATTATAATTAGATAACAATTATGGAAAGGATGCATAACGCAGATTAACTCAGCAGTGTAAGATATGTGTGGGAAATGAACGACAGTAAGATCACAAAGAAGCTGCTCTTTGGTAAGCCACAACTGAATAAGTCACAAATCATGACAGATGAAATGCTTTAAAAATGCACTCTGATCCTTTGGTAAGTAAACTGATGCTACATATTAAGAGACTCTATAATCCTACACCTGGGAATTTGTCATGAGGAAATAAAAAAATAAAATGAAAGATGTACAAAGATATTTACAGCAAAATGTTTTGGAACTAAAAATTGGAAATTACCTAAATAGTCAATAATATGAGAAATACAGACAAAACTAAGTATATCAGTGAAACATTATGAAAACAAGGTGACAGAAAAATAGGGAAGTTTTACAAAATAATAATGAAGAGTAGAAGCTGGGAATACTGGCACATGCCTGTGATCCCAGCTACTTGAGAAGCTGAGGCAAAAGAATTACAAATTTGAGGCCAGTCTGGGTGACTTAGCAAGACCCTGTCTCAAAATCAAAACTGAAAATAGGGCTGAGGATGTAGATCAACACTTTCTGGGTTCAATCTCCAGTGCTGAGAAAATAAATTAATAAACAAAGATACACAACTGCATGCCATAATTACAATGAGGTGTAAAACTGTATATCTAACTTGAAAAACATCCTAAAAGGGTAAACACAGGGCTAGGGATTTAGCTCAGCAGTGCCATGCCTACCTCTCAAGTGCAAGGTCCTGAGTTTGATCCTCCGTACTTAAAAAAAAAGGGTAAATATGAAAAGAGAATGATGGATTTTTAAGATTTTTATACTCTTTAATAATATTTTAAAACTGATTAGGCTGGGCATGGTGGTGTATGCCTATAATCCCAGCACTATATGCCTATAATCCCATGAGTTCAAGGCCAGCCTGAGCTACATAATGAGTTAAAGGGCAGCCTGGACTACACAGTGAGGCCTTGTCACAAAAAAAGAAGGAAAATTGATTAAATGTTAATTCATTAATTTGCTTAAAAGTTAATTGCAAATGCAAATGTTTACTGCAAATTTGCAAAAATGTACAAAAAATTTTGAAGTTCTCTTCATTCAGATTTACCAAATTTTAACATGTAACATAACTACAATGCAGTAATCAAAATCAGGAACTCAACAATGATATGATACTATTACCTGTTGGTGGTCTCTCTAAAGGGAGACCTGAGACCCCGGAGAGCACCGACCTTTAAAGAAAGAAAAGGAGACAGCCTGGGGGACAAACAGCAGTTTATTCCTCTGACATTGTTCAACAATCACAAAGGTAAGAAGTAAGGCTTTTATACATGTAGGAAGGCAGTTTAGTTATTCTGGCTATTGTCTTTCTGATTTTAACCTCTGGTGACAACAAGTGACTTTAAGTGACTCATAAAAGCTACAGGCAAATTTACAAGTCCCCCGTTTCTGTTCACCAATCCCGTACATCAAAGAGCACACTGCAGCCCTCTTCTTATCAGATGGTATCAAGAAAGCAGGACGACTTCAGCAGAAATCAAGCCCACCGGCCCACTGCAAACATCACAGATGTAAATAGTGAGTGGTATCTCTCTCACCACCCATAGAGTCATTGGGCCATGGTTCTCTGATCCTGGACAATGGTAAATAAGAAAACTAGGAAAACCTGTTTTTCTCCCATGAAACTTTTACAACGTCTCTTAAAGTTTCCTGGCATTCTTTTAACAAACAGACTTGTGGAAATTCCCAGAAACGACTCCTTAACTTTTTCAGTTAACTAACTTTTGTGATCAATTCTTACAACTAGATAACTAAATTCTACAATTTCCCACAATTACCTATTCTACAGGTCTTATTCTAATATTTTATTTTATTCCACTAGTGTCCTGATCTGGTACAAGATCAAACATTCCATTTAGTTTTCATGTATCCTTCTACCTTTCCAATGTAGGACAATGTCTCAGTGTTTGTCCTCAAGGCCAAATTCATGGTCATACTTCAGCCTCATGCTCCTGTACAGTTACTCAGGGCTCTATACATTTAATTTAATGCTCTGGTGCTTCCATCTTGAGATTCTTATTCATTGTTGAAGAAGGAACCTCACATTTTAATCTGAACTCATCTCTATGTACATGTAACACTGAAGGTGATACTCTCCTCACCTAGCTAATCTTGTAAAACTTGGACACTTTTTTTCTTTGAGACAGGGTCTCACTGTGTAGTTCAGGCCAACTTTGAACTCATAGCAATCTTCCTGCCTCAGCCTCCTTGGTGCTGGAAACACAGGTGTGCTCCAGTACATCCCACCAACTTTGACACTTGAGGGTTGGCCAGTTATTTTGTAAGATCTCTCTGAATTTTGTTTTGTCTAATAATTCCTTATAATTAAATTTAGGTTTTATTTGAAACATCATAATGTTTTTTTGTTTTTTGTTTTTTTGGTACCAGGGATTGAACTCAGGTCCTTGTGCCTGCAAAGCAGGTGGCCAAACCACTGAGCTAAATCCCTGAGCCAAAACATCATAATATTTGTGTGCAATGTTTGTGTTTTTATGTATCAATTTTTTAAAACATTTAATTTCAAAACTTTTAATAAGTAAATTAATTGAGGGTATACATTTTTGGTAAGAATATTATACAAGTAAGGTTGCATCATTCCTCATACATCATATCAGGAGGCATATAATGTTGATTTATCTCAATACTGAGGCTATAAACTTTGATAACTTAGAGAAGATGGTGTCTGCCAAGTTTCAGCACTGTAAAATTGCTATTATTACTTTTTTAGGCATTTTGTGAAGAGATTCTTGGTTTATTTTTAAAAATTGAAATATATATGGCATGTTGTTTTGCAATATGTATGCAGGAGGAGATGCTTTCAGATAAATACATTGTATCTGTTTCTTCTTTTTTTGTGTGTGCCTGAAACATTTATTAATATGATGTTTGCCAAACGGTGTCTATCTCCATCATTCTTCCTACATTTATTTGAAATTCTGTGATATGGAAAAGCTTTCCATTTTCCTCCACTTACTTATTTATCCATTCATTTATTTAAATCAGGGTGAAACAATAGATTCTCATTTTATTCTATGTGTCATAAGATACCAATATTATTAACTGCTGCTGTCTTTTATACCCCCATTCTGACCTCAGATCTAGCCTGTCTTATCAACAACCTGCTTGATCTTGTGCCTCAAGAACTGAAGCTAGCATTATCTGGTTGGTACCAGGTGCAGGGCTGGGTAGCTGAGGGCTAAGCGTGTGTCCTAGCCATGATTGACAGGTTTGCCTGCTCGCACAGCTGGCTTGCCACACCCTAATTTCTTGCCTCCATACTGTCCATGAGTTAAAGCTTGCCTCCATGTCCCTTTAGCTTTAAACCTATCATAGCTCTATAACGTCATGTTTTCTAAAATTGGCTCTTGTCTACTTACACAAAATTCACTATTTCTTTAGTGATAAGAAAAAAAAATTGTGTTTGAATTTCAGTGCTTACCAAAGTCTCAATTAAAAAAATGCTTAATAAATAATCATTGACCATGACTCTGGTGGTTTAAAAATATATCCTTTTTTTTTCAGTGCTGGAAATTGAACCCAGGGCCTTGCCCATGGCAGGCAAGTGCTCTACCACTGAGCTACACCGCTAGCCCAATGTCTACAATTATTTTTATACTACTCCTTTAATTCCCTTATCCTTGAGTGTGGTCTGGATTAAGTGGCTCTCTTGTAAGAAATGATGATTCCCACCATAAGATCTTTGTAAAAGGCATTAAACTTTCCCCTTGGTTTTTCTTGGATAACACTCTCTGGGGTACACCATCTGCTATAGTGAGAAACTGAAGCTTTACTATAGCCAAAGGGTGCATCATTTTAGAAGTTAATCTCTGAGGCTCGGTAAAATCTTCAGGTAGCTGCAGCCTTAAAGTCATCTAGACTGCAACCTCCTCTGGAGTCAGAACAAACCACGCCACTCCTAAATCTAGACTCACAAAAGGTTTGTAACAATTATTTGTTATTGTGTTAAGTTGCTGAGTTTTAGAGTAATTTGTTAAGCAACAATAGGCAAATCATTTACTTACTGGAACTGACATACAACAATATCATTATGTCAAATTTTTTTTTGTACTGGGGATCTAACTCAGGCCCTTGCACTTGGGAGGTAGGCAGTGTGCCACCACTGAGTTAAATCCCAGCCCTCATTATATCAATTTTAAAGTCAGCTGTTTCATGCCCTCTTTCACTTTCAGTTCCTCCATCTCTCAATTTTTGCCACCTCCAAATACTACCAAATCTCTTTTTTTCTGGTTGTTCAAAAGTCCTTAATAAGGGGCTCAGTGGTTTCGCTGCCTGCTGTGCAAGCGCAAGGCCCCGAGTTCGATCCCCATTACCAAAAAAAAGAAAGAAAGAAAGTCTTTAATAGTACACCAAAAAGTCTTGTCCTCACCTGGTTTAGGAAAGGGATTTCTTAGGGGTGAATTTTTATCTTCTTTCTGTTGTGACTTTTTTTTTGGTACTGGGGATCAAACTCAGGACCTTGTGCTTGAGAGGCAGGCAGTGGCACCACTGAGCTAAATCCCCAGCCCTGTTGTGACATTTTAGGAGAGAAATTTTGAATCATCCAGACTTCTCATTAGTCTCATGAATATCAACTTACTTGACTTATGTGTTCATTTATTTGCTGAAATGGATTTTAAATATAATCAGCAGCATCAGCTTGGAAAATGAATGAAAATAATCAGAAGATAAGGTATTGGGAGTCTATGCAGATAAACCCATAAACAGAAGTATTTCCAAACTTGCAACCAGAGGAAGGACTTGAGCTTTGGTGCTAGGTGTAGTAGAGAATCCCTTAGAATGAGCAGGTGTGGCATTGTGGGGAAGTGTGAGAATGATAGCAATGATATCTTAGATGTTGATGTCATTCTATAGTCTCTTCAATGCTCAGCTATACTTCTCAGAGACTTCAGAAGAGAGGCCTGAAGACAATACATCCTTGTTTTACAGAAAAATCTTTCACAGAGAGCTCCCAACAGAGTCTGGTATAGAGAGGAGGGTGACAAACTTTTGAGGCACTATCAGAAACCGTACAGAACTTTGTGCACAGACTCTGTTTCCCTTTCCCTAAGGATTTAAAAAGGCAATGAATAAATAAAGAATGGCTCTTAGTACCTAACATACGTAAACAAGAGGAAATGCCACCTAGTGTAAACACAGAATTTGCTACACTACACCTAATCCTCTGATTCCTTTTTTGACAGTGTCTCACTAGTAGTTCAGGCTAACCTTGAACTCACTATGTAGCCCAGGCTGGCCTCAAATTCATGGCGATTCTCCTTCCTTCAGTCTCCTGAGCCCTGGGATTGCAAGTCTTCACCATCCTAATCCTTTGATTCTTGACTAAATAAAATTAAATGAAGTTTTAAAATATTTATCTCATGATATTATGAAGGATAAAATGAAATGATCTACATTTAGCTTAAAAACATAAAAAATGCTTAATTAAGTGGTAGCTGTAAGGCTTGACTTCCCTGTATTTCACTGAATCAAAGTGTTATGAGTTGAATTGTAGCCTCTCTCAAAAGATATAGTTGTCCTGCCTATCCACAAAGTTTCTTCCCCCGGTTCAGAGAGATTGTGCTTTTATAACTTTCATCATGGTGTATTGTTATACTTGTTCTTTGGAATTGTTATCACTGCGGATCTTAGCTGGCCTAATTTATAAATTAACCTTTATTATAGATATGTTTTATAGGAAAAAAACATAATATACATAGGATTCAGTATTATCCCTGGATTCAGGTCTTGGAATGTATCACCCAAAGGAGAACTACTGTACCAGTTACCTCTGAATGCAAGCTTATTTGGAAATAAGGTCTTTGTAGATATACTCAGTTAAGATGAGTTCACTTGGGTGAGCCCTTAATCCAGTATCACTAATGTCCTTATAAGACAGTCACACAGGGCGAATGCTATGTGGAGGCAGAGACTGGAGCAATGCATCCATGAGCCAAAGAATGCTAAGGACTGCACCAGAAGCAAGGTCAGAGGCATGGGACAGATTTTCTCTCAGAGTGCTAAAAAGGAACTACACCTTGGTTTCAAACTACTACTAGCAAAGGGGCCAGGGATTTAGCTCAGTGGTTCCGCTGCCTACCTCGAAAGCCCAAGGACCCAAGTTCAATCCCTGGTACCAAAAAAAAAAGAAAACTACTATTATCCTCTACAATAATTATTGATAGTTTTTATTTGGTAACAAATATGGTTATGAGCATCTTAGAAAAAAAATATAACTCAATTATGATGCGATGTATAAA
>NW_004624737.1:5708618-5756427 GCF_000247695.1 Heterocephalus glaber | reverse complement strand
AAAAAAAAAAAAAAAAATCAAACTCCTAGTCTCCATATTGTGAGAGAATAAACTTCTGTTGTTTTCAGCCACCCAAACTTGTGGTATTTTGCAAAGGCAGCCCTGAGGAAATAATATATGAGGATTTGAGTGAAAGTGGTTTACTCTGAAGGTAAGTGCAGGAACCACTGAAAATAGAATAGAGAGGTGAGACTGGGAAGAGAAGGATACTAATATGATGTGATAAGGAGTAGCATGTCTCTGCAGGTGAGGCTCAATCCTTTTGTGAACCTTGGGAGATAATGAGGAAGATGCCTCAGAGTTGTACATTGGGAAAATTATTTGATATAAATATTGGTGTATTGGGTTTTTTTTACGGTTGCTGTGACAAATTACTACAAATGTGGTGGCATAAAACAACAGAAATTTATTCTCTCACAGTTTTAGAGGCTAGAAGTCTGAAATCCATATCACTGAGGTTGCTTTAGGAGAAAATTTGTTCCTTGCTTCCTTCCATTTCTGGTGGCTGATAACACTCCTTCACTTGTACAGGTCAGTCTGTGTCTCTGTGTCACACTGCCTTTTCCGTTTGTCCATCTCTTACAAGGACACATGTGATTGCACTTATAAGAGATGTGTCCTATCTCTTATAAGGACACATATGATTGCTCACCTAGATAATCTCCCTATCTCAAGATTCTTACCTTAATCACACTTTTGCCCATGTATGGAAACATTATAGCTTTCCAGGACTCTGTATCTTTGGAAGGTATTTTTCAACCTACCATAATTGGTATATGTATCCTTCAATATCTATTTTGTTGTTGGTTGAAAGCTGCTCCCAGTAGCAGAAACTTTGGCACTTCTGGCCTATTATGCAAGGGTCCAGAAAAAGTCTTTAATTTACAAGTGTTGGCAGAGAACGGTTTTGGCATGTATAGAACAAAAGTACTAAGGGGCTATAGATCTGACACCAACAGCATTTATTACATCATTATTTTTATTATTTGTGAAGTTTTTGTTAAGTAATTGACTTAACCTAGTAATTAATAATAAACTATAATATTATCATTAGCTATTTTAACTTAATTTCTTTTTATTTTATATGTATATGTTTGTAGTACATAATGTTTACATTCTTTGTGGAGAGTTGGTACATGAACATAACACATCCCAATGCCTTTTTTCATCCCCTTTCCCTCCCTTTCCTCTCTTCTCTCTGCATCTCTTGATTCCTTTCCCATTTTAAAAAGATCTATCTCCTACTTCCTATTATCTATCTTTTATTTTACTCTTTATGTTTTGGGTTTCTATTTAAGCTGGTGTGTCTGATATATTTCACTTAACATTATGGACTTGAGGTACATCCGTTTTCCTACAAATAACTCAAATTTGTTTTTTATAGCTGAGTAGTTCTCCATTGTGTGTATATATCACATTTTCTCTGTCCATTCATCTGTTGATGGGCATATAGGCCACTTCCAAGATTTAGCTATTATGGGTTATGCTGCTATAAACATAGGCATGAATGTATCACTGTATGTAATATGATGTCTGTAGCCCTTTCAAGAAAATACCTCGAAAAGGAATAGCTGAATCAAATGGAATTTCAAGTTTTAGTTTTTTGAGGCTTTTCTATACTGATTTCTATGGTGATTGTACTAGTTTATATTCCCACTAACAGTATAGAAAGGTTCCTTTTTTTTGTATGCTAAAGTTTTATTAAATTTCAATACAAAAACATTCCAAAAGATGTGATCTATAATACCTAAGAGTTCTGTTTAATTATCAGTCAAACAAGGAAGACATTTTGGAAGACATTTTTGGAAGACATTTTATCATTCCATTTCTTTTACAGCCAGATGAATCAAGACCAATTCTTTTCTCAATGGGAGCAAAATTAAAGGGTCTGTAAACAGTTTGCCAAAAAGGCGCCCAGTCATTTAAGCATACCCTTTTGAATTCAGCTTTCATACTATAATTAGTCTCTATTCTACAGTATCTTAGAAATCTAAATAAAATCTCAAGGTCCAAAAAGCCCTCACAGAAGCACTAAGTCAAGTAATTGGATTATGGAAGACTTGAACTAAGATCTGTATTCAAGTACAACTGCTTAATTTTGGTCAGTATTCTCATGGTCAGTGATTAGGAGTGTAGACCAATGAGGCTTAAAAGTTTTGAATTATTTTGCCAATCACAAATTTTAAGCATGATAGTAATCATGTTTATAGGGGGGTTCTCAAAAATTGAGTTGGTTCCTCTAACTGAACAACTCAAGCATTCCCTTGAGAACATTATCATTTGTATTATTGGCTCTGGTCTCCCAAGCAATAAAGTATTAGGATTTCCAAAACTGGGAGCTGAGGATAAAGTAAGATTACCAATATAGTAATCAAGTAGCCAATGTTCCCAGTTTCAAATGTGCTTCGCATCATCTTAGCAATATTTCAAATTGTTACTTTTGTTTCTGGATATTACTCCTGACTTAGTTTTGTTGTAAAACGTAACCATTTTATCTGATAAGCTAATAAAAAATGTTCCACTTGTTGAAAATCAGACACCAATGGGTAAAGAGTTACTAGTTATAGCTGTCATTTTTTCTGATTCAACTTTTTTTTTTTGTAGTGTTGGGTGACAAAATCCAGGGCTTCACACATGCTAGGCAAGTGCTTATCCCCAGCCCTTAATTCAACTTTCTGCTAATTTGGTGGAATTTTTTCCAAAATGCAGAGTTGCTTCCATGACTTTAGCTAAATAAAATGAAAGCCAAAGCTATAGATCTACACAAATAGCCACAAGAACTTCCTGAGTACCCCCACCTACCAATTTCTTTCCCTGTCTCCATTTGGTCAATTTTAAGTAACTACCACTCCCTAGTTAGGAGTGTTAATCAACACTGATGCCTTCCTCAGATTCATAAAAACCCTGGAAGGAAAAACCTACTGCCTGTGCCAAACCAATTCTGATGAACACTGCTTATGCAACTGTCGTGCCTTATTGACAGTCAGCATTCTTCTGCTTCAACAACTCTTAGCATTTTGATTTCTGGATGCCAGCTTAGAAAGGTTCCTTTTTCTCTGCAGCCTTGACAGCATTTGCTATTATTTGATTTCATGATGGTGGCCATTCAGTCTGGGATAAGATAAAATCTCAGTGTTGTTTTAATTTGCATTTCTCTAATATTGAGTATTCCTTCATGTGTTCATTGGTCATTTGTACTTCTTCTGTGAAGTGTCTATTCATTTCACTTCCCCATTTTTTGATTAGGTCTTTTATTTAGGGGGATCTATTTTTTAATGCTTTATATATTCTAGATATTAGTCCTCTGAAGACTTGATGGGAAAATTGTTTTCTCATATTTTACTTTGTCTTTTCACTCTGTTGGTTGTTTCCTTTGCTCTGCAGAAGCTTTTAAATTTAATATGACCCCATTTGTTGATTCTTAGTACTATTTCCTGTGCAACCAGGATTCTGCTCAGACCTTGCCTACACCTATGACTTCAAGAATTTTACCTTCCAGCAGGTTGTGTTTCTGTTTTAATATTTAGATCTTTGATCCTTTTATATTTTCGTTTAGTACATGGTGAGAGATATCAGTCTACATTCAATCTTCTGGATGTGCATAGCCAGTTTACCCAAGGCCATTTATTAAAGATACTATCTTTCCTCCAGAGTATGATTTTGGCCCCTTTACAAAAATGAATGTGCCTGAGGTTGTTTTTATATCCTCTGTTCTGTTCCATTGATCCACATGTCTGTTTCTGTGTCAGTACCATACTGTTTTTTGTTTTTAATCACTGTAGCTTTATAATATAACTTCAAGTGTGGGATTTTGATGACTCCTGCTTTGCTCTGATTATCTAGGATTGCTTTTGCTATTGTGGGTCTCTTCTGGTTTGATATGAATTTTAAGATTCTTTTCTCTAGTTCTGTGGAGAATACAGTATTTTCATTGGGATTGCATTGTCTGTATATCAATTTAGGAAGTTTATTTGTTTTGCCTATCTAGGAACAGGGGATATCTTTCCATTTTCTGATGTTCTCTTCAGCTCCTTTTTCAGAGTACTGTAGTTTTTCGTTGTAGAGGTCTTTCACTTCCTTAGGTCAATTCCTAAATACATAATTTTTTTTAGTGTCATTGTGAATGGTATTTTTTTCTGTATTTTTTTTCTTGGCGGGTTCATTATTAATGTACAGGAACATTGTTAATTTTGCTAATTAATTTTGTTTAATTGTTAATTTGTGTGTTCATTTTGTATCTTGCTATATTACTAACTTTAGTTATTAATTTTAGGGGTCTTTTGGTGAATTTGGGGGGATCTTCTATGTAGAGGATCATGTCATCTACAAATAATAATAATTTGACTTCTTCCTTTCCTATACATATCCTTTTGTTTCTTTTTTCTTTCCTAGTTGTTCTTGCCAATGTTTCAAGTACAGTAAAACCTTGGATTCTGAGCAACTTGTTCTGCAGTGTTTCACAAGACAAGCTGGCCAGGGATTTAGCTCAGTGGTTCTGCTGCCTGCCTCATAAGTGCAAGGTCCTGAGTTCAATCCCTGGTACAAAAAAAAAAAGGCAAGCAAGCATTTCTTCTTTTTCGGGGTACCAGGGATTGAACTCAAGACCCTGCACTTGTCAGACAGGTGCGGTGCCACTGAGCTAAATCCATGGCCCACAAGCAAACATTTCTTGATTTTAACTTGATAAATGAGCAGTGTCTTGCAATACAAGTGATCACAACTGACCCAGTGGTTTTTCTGTCTTTCTCTCATTGCAGGATTTTAGGTGATCATCTCCCAACAACAACAGGGTATGGAGGAGATCTCATCAGCAGAAGAGGAGGAGAATAATGTGGAGGAATCCCTCACTTCAAATGAGGTTAGGGAAATGTACAAAATGTTGGAAAAAGAGTAAAATTTTGTGGAAAACATCACCCAAATAAGGCTGTAGCAGTGTGAACAATGAATTTGTTTAACAACATTCCAATGTCACATTTCTGTGAAATCTTCAAAAGGAAGCAAAAGCCAGTGCCATTGGATAGATGCTTTGTTGAAGTTGCATGAAAAGAAAAAGATTCCATTGAGCCAATAGGTAGCAGTGATTTCCGTTATATTGTGTAGGATGACTTTTACCTTTTTCTCTCTTGTCTTCCTCATACCAGCCATGAAGGTTTTCAAAGGTAAGTGCAGGTTAATTTGTTTACTTTTCTTTATATTTTGTATTTCTTTATTATTTTATATTGTATTACAGTATTATAATCATTTTATATGAATATTTTTGGGCTGTTGAATGATCATCTGTTTCCATTATTTCTTATGGGAAGATTTACTGTGATATATAAGTGCTTTGGATTGCAAGCATATTTCTGGAATGAATTATGGTCACAAACAAGATTTTACTGCATTATGTTGAACAGGAGGGATGATAGTGAACCTCCTTGCCTTGTTCCTGATTTTAGAGGGAAAGCTTTCTGTTTTTTCTCATTTAATATGATGGTGGCAGTAAGTTTATCACACACGGGCTTTATCAGATTGAGATCGGGTCCTTCAGATTGAGATCAGGTCTTTGTATAATTTTCTTCAGTGTTTTTTTTTTTTTTTATCATGAATGAATGTCAAAGGCTTTTCCTGCATCCATTGAGATGATCATGTGATTTTTTTTTTATCCTTGCTTCTGTTTTTGTAGTGCATTACATTATTGACTGAGTGTTGAATCATTTTTGCATCCCTGAGATGACGTCTACTTGGTCATGCTATATGATCTTTTGATGATTTGTTGCAATCTGTTTGCCAGTATGTGGTTGAGGATTTTTGTATCTATCTTTATTGAAGAGATTGGTCTGTACTACTCTATTTTGGTTGGGTCCTTGACTGGTTTTGGAATCAGGGTAATGGTAGCTTCCAAAAATGACTTTGGGAGTACTCATTCTTTTTCAATTTCATTAAAGAGCTTGAGGAGTATTGGTGTTAGATCTTTCCTGAAGTTTTCAGAATTCAGCAATGAATTCATCAGGACTTGGGCTTTTATTAATTGATGATTTTTAAAAATTACTGCTCCAATTTCATTGCCTATTTTTGTATTATTCAGGATTTTTTAATCTTCTTGGTTTGGTTTTGGTGAATCATACTTACCTAGGAATGTACAATTCCTTCTGAATTTTCCAATTTATTGACATACAGATTTGTGAGATTTGTAATCATCTTTTTTTTTTGCGGTGTCTGTTGTGATTTCACCTTTTACATTTCTTCTTTTTTTTTTATTCTTAAGTTCTTTTATTGGTACATTTTAGGTATACAATACGTTTAGATTTTATTTTTTTTATTTTTTTTATTTTTTGGTACCGGGGATTGAACTAGGGTCCTTGCGCTTGCGCGGTAGGCAGTGAAACCACTGTGCTAAATTCCCCGGCCCTAGAATACGTTTAGATTTGTCATTGGGTGCTTGTACCTGTACATGATGTATCTTGGTTCTTATCTTTTCCCCATTAACCTTTTACATTTCTAATTGTATTGATTTCATTTCTCTCTGTGTCTCTGTCTCTTTGTCTCTATTCAATCTCTCTCTGTTAGATTGGTTAAAGGCTTGTCTGTTTTGTTTATTCTCTTGAACAACCAAACTGTGATTCATTGATTCTTTGTATTTTTTTTTTTTTTTTTGTCTCAGTTTAACTGATTTCTGCTCTGATTCCCCCCTCCCCCATATCGGGAATCAAACTCAGGACCTTGTGCTTGCAAGGCAGGTGCCAGAACCACTGAGCTAAATCCCCGGCCCAGGCTCACTCTATTTTTGTGATGTGGGCATTTATAGTTATACATGTCCCTCGTAGGACTGTTTTTTTTTTTTCTCATAGGACTGTTTTTATTGTGTCCTGTAAATTCTGATATGTTGCACTGCCATTATTATTTAGTTTTAGAAACTTATTTGTTCCTTGATTTCTTCTGTAACTCATTGTTTAAGAGTAACTCATGGTTTTCATGCATTTGCATAGTTTCTGTGCTTTCTTTTGTTGTTGATTTCTAATTTCATTATGCTATGATGTGATAATATGCATAGTATAATTTTAAGTGTTTTACATTCACTTAAATTTGCTTTATTGGTTAGTATGTGGTATATTTTAGAGAAAGTTATATGTCCTCCTAAAAAGAATCTGTATTCTTTTGTTGTTGGATAGAATGCTTTGTAGATATCTATTAAGTCCATTTGTTTAAATATTTTATTCAATTTTGATATTCCTTTGTTGATTTTTTGGTCTAGTTGATCTATTTTTGATAGTGAGTTATTGAGGTCCCCATGTGACTGTGTTTATGTTAATATCCAGTAGCACTTCTATTATGAAGGTGAGTGTGCCATTGTTCAGTGCACATATGTTAATAATTGTTATCTTTTTCTTTTGGATTATCCCCTTCACTAGTATGTAGTGATCTTATTTGCCTCTTTTGATCAGTTTTGGCTTGAAGTTCACTTTGTCTGAGTACAGGATAGCTACACATGCTTTTTGTTGTATTCTCAATGCATGGAATATAGATTTCCATTTTTTTTTTTTTTTTGGTATCAGGGATCGAACTCAGGTCCTTGCTATGTTGTTCAGGCCAGTCTTGAACTTACTATGTAGTCCAGGCTGGCCTCAAACTCACAGCAATCCTGGCTCAGCCTCTTGAGTGCTGGGATTACAGGCATGAACCACTACACCTAGCAATCCTTTGATATTTAAGCTATGAGGTTTTTTTGGGGTTGGGGTAGGGGGCCTAAATGTGTTTCTTGTATGGAGCATACAGTTGGATTTTGTTTTTTCATCCATTCTTCCAGTGTGTGTCTTTTGACTGGGGAATCATGACCATTCTCATTGACACTTGTTACTGGTAGGTATTGTCTTATTGTCTTATTCCTTTGTCTATTTTTTTTGGGGGGGGGTACCAGGATTGAACTCAGGACCCTGCATTTTTGAGGCAGGCACGCTGCCACTGAGCTAACTCCCCAGCCCCCTTTCATTGTCTTGTTTTCCTGTTATTTAGTTCCTATCTTTTCCTTCTACTTAACTGCTCACCTACCTGGTGTATTCATTCTATTAGACTTTTTGTCATTGTTGGCTTCATTGTCTCCTAGGGCAGTGGTGGCGAACCTATGGCATGTATGCCATAGTGGGCTGTTTGATCATTGAGCGTTCTAAAAGGTTCACCATTACTGTTCTAGGGTATCCTTGAGAACTTTTTGGAGGGCTCGTATAGTGGTCATAAATTTCTTTAGGTGGTCTTTATCATAAATATCTTATTTCTCCATCAATCTTGAAAGATAGACTTGTAAGATATATAGACCTGGGTTGGAAATTGTTTTCTTTTAGGGGTCAAAACACTTTACTCCAAGCTGTCCTGGCCTTTAAGTTTTATGTGGAGAAAGAAGACTGCTACAATTTGAATGGGTTTACCTTTATAAATGATTCTTTACTTTTCTCTAATGGCTTGTTAGATTATGCTCTTGGGTTGGACTTCTGGAATTTTTACTACGATGTGTTGTGGAGAGGTTCTTTTCTGATTATGGTTCTTTGAGGTTCTATATGCCTCCTTTATTTTATTTATTTATTTTTTTGCTTAAATTGTTTTATAGGTACATTTTAGGTAATACAATATGTTTACATTTATCATTGGGTACTTGCACCTGTACATGATGTATCTTGGTTCTTATTTTTTTCCCCATTACCTGTGCGCCCTTCAGCCCCTCCACACTTCCCTATTTACATAGATTTCATTTCCATTTTTTTTCTTTTCTTATAATTTTTCCTTTCCCTTCTTTCCTTTCCCCTTCCCCTCCCACCACCCATAAACCTTTGGACCTTTTCCTATTTCAAATTAACAGTTATTCATTTTAATCATTTTAATCCTTATTTACACTTTCAGTTTCTCACACTAGAGAAACTATTCGGTATTTATACGCGTGTCCTATTTATTTCACTTAAGAGTATGGCCTCAATATGCATCCATTTAGCTATAAATGTCTCTAGTTTCTCATTCTTTATGCCTGAGTACTACTCCATTTTATTAAAAAATCACATCTTCTTCATCCAGTTTCCAGTTGATGGGCATTTGGGCTGTTTCCAAGCTTTAGCTATTACAAACTGTGCCACTATAAACATGGGTGCACGTATGTCGCTGTGGTATGAGTCTTTTAATTCTTTGGGGAAGATACACAGCAGGGGACTAGCTGGGTCAAATGGGACCTCCAGCCCTAGTTCTTTGAGGTATCTCCATACTGATTTCCACAGTGGTTGCACCAGTCTGCACTCCTACCAACAATGGAGAAGGGTTCCTTTCTCTCCACACTCCCGCCAGCATTTGTTATTGCTTGACTTCATAATAGCAAGCATGCTTTCTGGGGTGAGGTGGAATCTCAGTGTTGTTTTCATCTGCAGCTCTCGAATGACCAGTGATGTTGAACATTTTTTCCTATGTTTATTTGCTGCTTTTACTTCTTTGTCTGAGAAATGTCTATTCATTTCAGATGCTCATTTTTGAATTGGGTTTTTGAATTTGGGGGATCTGATTTTTTTCATTTCTTTATATATTCTAGATAGTAGTCCTTTGACTGAGTTACAACTGCTAAAAATTTTTCTCACATTGTAGCTTATCTTTTAGCTCTGTTGGTCCCTTCTCTTGGAGTGCAGAAGCTTTTTACTAAGGTGAGATCCAAGTTGTTGATTCTTTGTGCTAGTTTCCGTTATATGCCTCCTTTATGTGTACATTAAATTCTTTTTCCTGAATTGAAAAGTTTTCTGCTATTATGTCAGTAAATGGGGTTTTTGAGTACCGTTTAGGCTGTTTTCTGATTTTTCACTAATTCTAATTAAACTTAGATTAATCTTCTTTGATTCTTCTATCAGCTGTTGGACCCAGTTTTCATGTTCCCTTGTTCTTTTTAGGTATATCTCAATAACTGGTCACCAACAACAGCCCTGTCTTCTAGTTCTGACATCTATCCTCACATTGGTTACTTCAAATGCCCATACTTTTGCAAGAATTTTTTTTTTTTTCCTGGTACTGGAGATTGAACTCCGGTCCTTGTGCTTGCTCAGCAGGTGGCGAAACCACTGAGCTAAATCCCTGGCCCTTGAATGAATTTTTAATCACTTGAATTTCTATCTGGAGCACTTTTTAATGTGCTCTAATTCTTTTCCATGCTTGTCAATCATGGTTTGCATTGTTTTATTTAGTTCTGCCAGCTTTTTATTAGTGTTTTCTGTAGATTCACTGATTGTTTTATTTGGCCCAATATCTGTTTACGTGTATCTTCTCTACTTATCAAATGCCTTATTGATCCATTTTGTTATCTCCCCTAATATCATTTCAAATAATTCAGGTGTATGGGTTTTGGTTTCCTGCTCTTTAATGCCCCATAGATCAGCTTTGGGGAAGCTGAAGTTTTTTGAGGCATGTTGTTGTCTGTTTTCTCATGTTTCTGCATGTATGTGTGTGTGTGTGTGTGTGTGTGTGTGTGTGCGCGCGCGCGCGCTTGTGTGTGTATGGAGGCTTGCAGGTTGATAGTAGTGGAAAGCTTTGTTTCTAGTATGGACTCTTTTTTTAGTTAATGTCTACTCTTCAGAGGTGTCCTCTAGGTGTGGCTATTGACCTTTGCCTCTGTCCCAGGATCCAATTGCCTTCATTTACTTGGGATGGGAGGTTACAGTGTATTTGACCCAGACACAGTTCTCCTAAAACTAGGGACAATATTGCTAATGAATCCAAGGAAATCCAGATATTTGCATTGCATGAAAACTGATTAATAGCAACAGTTATGTCATCTTGGATGTAGTAATAAGATCACCATAAATTACAGCATCGTGTACAAAGTGAATTTGAAAAATCCTAAGGACCAATAATGAACCACCCTTCAACACAGAAAAGAGATCTATAATTATACTATGGACATTAAGACAAACCAAGTATTGACCTACTATTGACCTTCAGTAAGTATCTTCTAAGTAGAACAAGTTTACCTCTACTAACAATAAAGCAGTATTCAACAGCAATAGCATAAAGTTAACTAGCTATTTAGAGATTCATAAAGCTTAGTAGTTACACTATTAAAGGTAGACGGGGTGGAGAATCAGAGAATGAAAAAAGCAAAATTTGAGGGCCAGGGATTTAGCTCAGTGGTTCTGCCGCCTGCCTCGCAAGTGGAAGGTCCCAAGTTCCATCCCCGGTACCTGGTGTTGGGGGGAAGTAAAATTTGAAAAGCTAATCAATGGGATATGAGAAGGAGGAGAGAAAAGTGAGATGGGGGTCCTATTGAGGAATAAAAGGAAATTAATAGTGTCAGAGAACAGTCACAAGAAAGAATGAACAAGAAAAAAGAAAAAAGATAAACAGATCAAAATATAGGAAATAAAAGAAAGATAAAACAGAAGAGGAGAAAAGGTAAAAGTGGAAAAAGAAAAGGAGAGAAAAGAAACTAAATGAAGGGGAAAAAGGAGAGAAAACTTCCAATCCTCCCAAAAAACCTTATAAAGGAAAAGTAAAATTAATAAAAAAATAGAAAAATTGAAAAAAGATTGATTGAAAGAAGTAAATTACTATGTTTTTCAATGAGTAGTTTGTTTCCCAAGATCTTCAGTGTTAGAATCCAGCCAGTAATGATTTTCTTCACCCAGCTTTAGGGACTATGGGTTTTTGAGGTGCCATCCTTGCACCAGGGGCCCCTCTGTCTATTCTCCCCAGACTGTGGTTATCATCCAAAACATGGTGTGTCCTTTCTCCCATTGGTAGATGGAAAACGTAATCAGCCCTCTGATCTCAGCTGGATTTAGACCTCAAGGTTGGGTTTCCAGTGGACAGTTGGACTTAAATGTCAATAGTTGTGGGGTCTGGTTGTTCCCTTTTTGCCCTGGGCATTGGCCTCATCCAGGAGTAGGTTTGTTGGTTAGTTCTTGCCTCTGTTGCCCCATGCCAAAGGGAAGTAAAATGCAGAGCTGGAGTGAAAGTTGTGTATTGTTGTACTCTTGTTTGTGTGTGTGTTTAAGGAGTGTACCATGCGTAGGCTGTGGACCTTCTTACTTGTGCCAGGCAACTTAATCTATTGTCTATTTTGGTGGACCAAAATAGACATTATTTGCATTGTTTGTGTGACCTTGTAAGAACATGTTATTGGATCTATCTGAACTTTGTCATTTCTACAGTTTCCTTTTAAGTATACATTACTCTATCATTTTCAATACAACAGCTTTTCTTTGTTTTACTACCTATAGATCTCTTCTGTTATTCTCTGTTTGATTGTGCATAATTATCTTTCTTGACTATATCATATTTTTCTCAGCTATATTTTAACATTGTTAAAGGTAGAGGCCATGACATAGATCTCTTCAAATTCTTAATGTTGGAAATTTGGAGATTTACATTAATAATGTCATACCATTTAATAATTTTCATAGGGGAAATAAAATATCTACTTTGAACCTGTTTCTGGACTTTAAGTTTCTACATGTCAATCAGTCATTTAAAGGAAAACTAAAGGCACAATCACATAGGAATGGATATATTAGAATGAAATACAATTCCAATCAACTAATCAGATGCAGATATATTGTCCACATATCTACATTTCTGTGAAGATAGTTCTCAAGTGGTACAATGACATGATCATAAAGAACTCACATTATAAGTTATCACAAATGAAATCATCACTACCTCTTAATAGTTTCTGATTTCTATTGAGTTCATTGGTAGCCATGTAACGGAGTTCTAGATTCCTGATAATAGGCTCCAAATTAATAAGATGATTCTTTCTATAAATCAGTGAGTGAAAGATTTAGAATTCTATAAGACTGACATCTCAGAATTATTATTTATTAAAGTCCTTTGATTTGGAACTCAAGGTAACTTTAAATCGTAGTAATCCCTATTTCATTCAGATATACAAAGCAAGGATCCCAACACTCCAGAGAACAAGCCATGGCTTTCATGGCCATTCCCCATATTATAACTCCTCCTCCTTTCCTTTCACCTCCTCCTCTGCTTCTTACTTTTTTTTTTTCAGTACCAGGGATTGAACTCGGGACTTTGTGCCTGCAAGGCAGGTGATGGAACCGTGAGCTAAATCCCTGGCTTTCTTCTTCTTACTTTTATCCTCTTTCTCCTCCCCCTTCTCCACTTCCAATTCCTCTTCCTCCTCCCCCTTCTTTAATAAACAAACATATTTGAAAACTGCCACTAAATTGGTACAGTACAATATGGATTCTGGTATTTCATTCCACAAGATAATTTATGTAATTTGTAACAAAGGACTCCTTGAATGTTTGCCTCTTTGGAATATAAAATGGTGATGAAAGAAGCCCATCCCTCTGTATCCCAAATTAGAAAACAAAAGGGTCATCATTGTCAATTATCTTGTACATAAAAGGATCTGGCAGGCTGCACAACAGTTCACCCTAGTGGGACCCTGGGGAATTAGAAAACACTTCCATTTTCTCAAGACTCTTAATAGGAAAAAAACAAAAAACAAAGCAAAACAAAATTACTAAATTACACATCATTGAGGGTAGTAGCATATAGAGTTGTGCAATATATAATCCTCCCTTAGGTCAAAGTCCTTGACCATGCTCAACCCTCTTTCTGTTTCCCTTTCTAAGACTTGGGAGAGGGGAGGAGTCTAGAGTCTCTGTTTATGTCTTTGGTAAAGAGTAGTATTTTCTATGAATAATATTTTACATCCATGAGGATGGGGAGGACAAACTGGGCTTAGCAATGGACTGAATGGGGGATAACAAAAAGCTGGAGACAACAGTTAAGCAGTTAGTAAGATTAAGTTAGGAGGAATCATATAAGCTTTCATTTTTAAGTTTGCTTGCAGACAATAGGCTGCTCAAGTTCAAGATAGGAGAGGTTTAGTTTGTCAACAAATGGTTAAAAATGGTCTAGAGATTTTAGTTGATTATACATTTAAAATGGCCCAAGAGTATGACAAATTTTCTAAAAAAAAAGCTAGCACAGACTTGGGCTTAGACAAGAGGAACTGGAGATGCAGAGAAAGTACTGTTTTTTTTCTGGATGCAAAAGCAGGAAAGGAGGAATTAAAAAATAGCAATGAAAGGTAGATAAGATATTAGAAAAAAAATTAAAGATGGAAAGAGATTTGAATATGTTTATAGGCTAAGGGGTAGAATATATTAGGGAAAAGAGGAAAAGAACGGGGAAAAGAGGAAAAGATTGAAGAAAAGATAATTATATAAGAGTTTGAAGAAGCCTGCCGGAGTTGGTTTTGAACTGGAATTACTTGGAAAGTCTAGATGGAAAGCTGAAAGCGCCTGCAGATGTTCATAGATCTGGGAAAGAATTCAGGGACTTGAGAAGGACATAGGCTGATATTTTCAGTTTGTTTGGTGAGGTAATACTCCAGTGGGATAGGCTCTGCTGTTGTTTCAGAGGCAGAGTGTGGAAGGAGAGAGCAAAGGGAAACTGGAAGGGAAGTGGAAAGAATGCAGTTAGAATGGGATTGTTGGTCTCTGAGGAGGGATGCAGAAAGGGTTGGCAGGTTTCTTCTCAGTCTTTGTAAGACCAACAGCGTCAACAACCTCAGAAACTGTTGGAGCCAGTGATAGCTTTTCTCACCTGCTCTGGATTGTGAGGACAATTGTTCCAGGCCTGTGGTGGAGTCACATGCTAGCTGGGTGTAGGAACACATACTTGCAATCCCAGCACTCTGAGAGGTTGAGGCAGGAGGATCCAAGTGCAAGCCCAGCCTGGGAAATTTGGCAACTTAGTGAGACCCTGTCTTAAAATAAAAATTAAAGGGCGGGGGGGCTGGGATATAGTTTAGTGCAAAGGCCTTGGGTTCAATTCCTAGTACTGGGGGAAAAAGTTCACATGTTTAAAACACACACACACACACACACACACACACACACACGCACACCTGAAATGGAATCCTTAAATTTATTCCAGGAAAAAAGGTCTTGGGAGGCAAGAATTTGAAAAACATATCTTGCAATGGATAAATCTTGTAAGAATTAATGACTTTGGCAGAAGCTTGTAGAATTTATCCAAAGGTAATGGTTATAAGATGTTGAAATTCAGATGAGTCTCACAGATACAGTTCTTTATTAGATAATGGTTAAAATTAAAGAAAATACATTTAAAAACAAAACAGTAAAAACCATACACTTTTGAGTGACATGGGTGAAGAAATCACTTGTCGGGCCGGGGATGTTGCTCAGGGACACGGTACCTGCCTGGTAAGCGCAAGGTCCTGAGTTCGATCCTCTGTACCAAAAAGAAAAAAAGAAAAAAAAGAAATCACTTATTCCACAAACACACCCAGAGTGCCACTGAGGAAGGAGCAATAAACACAAGAAATAAGCTTCACTCTGTCCTCAAAATCTTACGGAGGAAAAGGTTTAGGAAAACCAGGACCTGTAACAGGATGAGATAAGCCACGTGAGTGAAGAAGGACACAAAATCCAGTACGCTGATGTAAAAAGTCAAGTCCTCACATTCTGAGAGGAGGAGCATGATTTCTTCAAGAAAATGGTTGAGAGCCAAAGAACCAGTCAAGGAACCTCTTAAGGAATCCACGTCCCCGCTGTCACCCGCCCTTGGCTCAGGCTCCACTCTGGGTGTGCGTGCGCCGGTGCGCGCGCACGCCGGGTCGCTGCCTCCCAGGGCCGGGACAGTCACCGCGAGGGGGCGTGCGTCTGACCTACCTACGGAAGTCCCGCCTCACGTTTCCGTCGGTGGAGGATGGGGAGGGACTGGAGGCTGCTTCCGGTCCTGGAGTTTTAGTGGTTCGGGCACGTGTGTCAGTCTCGGGGGTTCCTGGATTACCCTTCCTCTTGGTGAACTTGGGTTGGAACTTCCTTCAGGCCTAAGGATGAAGGCGGTAAGTGTCCTCCGGAGACCAGTTCCGGCGCCTTAAGGACTGTTCTAGTTAACGGAGTCCCAGCCTGGTTTACCTTTTCACACTTGCCCAGGGGGAGGTGGCCTGGCTTGGGGTCCTTCCAGGATCTGTGCAAGGTCAGCCTTCAGGTCCTTGCCGATTTCTTAGTCTTCCACTGTGCGCCCCTACAGCTTCAGGGGGGCGCGTTGGGACAGGCACTAAATCTTAAACCTATGGAATGTCAGACTTTGAAGGGTTATTCTAGACCGCATTTCGAACCCTTTTCTTACAGATGAGAAGCAGGTTGTACCTCTTAATAAGTGTATGATATGAGTTACTGGACCCGAGACTAGTCCGTTTGAAGGACAGAGATAGGAAAGCTAGTAATTTGCTCTGATTCTCATTGAAAATTAAGAGAGTGCTTGGATTTGAATTTCTGAATGAAGAGTCACAGGAAATTCAGTTGTGCCTTAGTTTAGGATCTTTGGCAAATGACATAATCTCTCTGTGCCTCTGCTTCTTCATCAGAAATGTGAGGATAACAGCTCTCACTAGGCTGTTGGAGGTGGTTTGTTGGAGCACTTTGTAAACGATAAAACAGTATAGAAATATTGGTCGTTACTGTTGAAGACATCCATTATTTTTCTTTAAATTACAGGTGTGAATCTATCCTTGAATAACCGTTTGCCTTAGAATCAGAGTCTTTTTACCAGGGATCGAACTTGGGACCTTGTGCTTGTGAGGCAGGCGGCGCAACCACTGAGCTAAATCCCTAGCCCCGGAGTCTTTTTAAAAGATGTTAGGTCCTTATGAGTGGCTATGGATTCTAGTTGCAAGAAAGCCCCAGGTGGAACAACTGATGCTCTAATGCCACTCTGTAGGATTACTTTCATAATTGTTTCAACTTTTTTTTTTTTTTTTTTTTGCGGTACTGGGGATTGAATGTAGGGCCTTTGTGCTGAGCTACATCTTCAACCCTTTTTTATTATTTATTTTGAGAAAGGATCTCGCTAAGTTGCTGAATTGCCCAGGCTGGCCAATTTTGAGATCCTCCTGCTTTAGCCTTCCTGAGTGCTGGGATTACCAGCACGCAGCCACCATGCTTGGTTTTAACTCTTACTGTGATCCATGGCTGTGAGGCATTAAACTAGTGGAATTGGTCTGATGAAATTTAAATCAATTCTCTTCAACCTGATTTAAAAAATAAAATAATTGAAATTTCTCACCCCTTGTTACTTTTTTGTAGAGAAGAAATAAAAAACAAGTCCCAAGCTTTCGCAAGTTGCTGAAAACTAGTAAAGTCAAACTTGAAAACAAGCTGAAAAATAAGCAATTTAAACAACAAAGCACACTAAAGAAGTACCGAAAAGAACAGAGGAAACTAAGGCAAGCTGTAAAAGATGCTGCATCTAAAAATCCCATCCCATTGGAGGACCCAAAGAAAATACGACCAGGTAATTGTGAGAGTAACCACATACCCTAGCTTCCATTGAATTTTTCTGCGTTGTTCTTCATGAAAGTAGCTTTGCTTTCTAGTAATCACTCCTGTTCTCAGATCTTAAGAGTAGGTAAAAAGAGTAGTCCTAATGTGTTATCACAATCAGTATGATGCAGTTCAGTGTAGTATTCAGAGTGAGAAATACTAGTAGCTTCTGCTTTTAGTTTGTCTAGAAAACATCTAAAGAAGTAGTACTTGGAAAAACAAGCCATGTGAATAAATGTTGGGCATTTTGCCAGGGCTTTCCCATTCACTGGGATTTAAACACTGATTTTCTCTGATGCACTCTTCACAGTGTTGCCAGTTTGCATTTCCTTTCTAAACTTTTGACTTTTCTTTTCACTTCTTTTTTTTGGTACTGGGTATTGAACTTGGGACCTTGTGCTTGCGAGGCAGGCGGCAGAACCATGGAGCTAAATCCCGGCCCTTCTTTTCACTTCTAAACTAGGAGTAAAATTGAGCCATAATTATCAGAATTATTTTGTAATACTATCCAAAAACTCCAGCTTCTCAAAACATAAAAGTAATATGAAAATTTTGAGTTGCCAGTTCTACAGCTTTACTGGTACTTCATATTTGACTTTGTCTGTTTACTAAATAACTACTCTTGAAGTGTTCATCTCATTCAATCCTGACAGTTTGATTCCTTGGCCACTTACTACTGTGATGTATGAAAGGTCATTAGACTAGAAGTCAGGAAGAGGCTTTTCTCTTGTTACTTTTTAGCTATATGAACTTGATTGGTCACTTAAACTCTAAGTACTTTAAGTAAAAAATTAATTGGGTGAGTTGGACACTTTTAAAGAGTTCTAAGTTTTACAATTTAAAAATATGATGTACTAATAATTCCACAATAAAAGCAAAAGATTTCTTTATTCTTACAGTTCAGCATCTAAGCGAACTCTGTCAGAAGAGAATAGGGGGCAGAGATGCAAGTGCTATTTAATCTGGTATGGGAGTTAGAAGTTTTTTTTTTTTTTTAGAACTGGGGATCAAACTCAGGACCTTGCACGTGTGAGGCAGGCACAGTGCCACTGAGCTAAATCCCTGGCCTGGGAGATAGAAGTTTTTGGCTTATGATCTCACTTTTCTCTTAAAAGTAGGAAGCTGTGTAGGTCCTCTGAGTATGAAGTGGGGATGGGATTAGAAGTGTGATGATATGTGAAAAAATATTCCGTGGAAGAGCAAAAGTTGACCAAGGAAACACTGATTGCTGGTAATTTGTTCAAGAAATGAAATGTCCATTTAAGGCAGATAGAAATTTGATTCTGTGCAGTGTGTACATTTATATAGCAATTCTTACCAGTCTTCCCGCTGTTAGGAAGAATTAAAAATTCTGTGGGGGACCTCACTCAGACTGTCTTTTTTATAGCAGAATCCTCAGCATTTAACAAGGTTTCTGGCAGTCAGCATTCTTTTTTTTTTTTTTTTTTCTAAGAGCGAACAACCAAGACAATGAACAGAAAAGAAAATTAAATTATTTGTAGTAGAGTTTTGTTAGATGTGAATGTCTTGAGTATAGAAAGAAAAGTACTTGAGAATATTGGCATAAAAATGGTTGAAGTGTTACCATGCAGTCACAGTGAGACAGTAAAGACAGAACATATTGGTAGGTAAAGTGGAGTGGTTGAAGGATTGAAGATCTATATATTTAGTTAATGAAGAAATACATTGGAAGTAACTGAGTGAGAGCTAGAAGGATAAAAGGATGTAGCCACGGTGGAGTGAGGACCAAGGTCTGGGATATGGCCCTTGGAGAGTATAGCTGAAGTAGAATGGAAGCAAAAGTTATTGGAGATAAAAGAAGCTAAGAGACTAAGTTACTGGTTCTCAAGTGCCCTGAGAGACATCTCAGAATATGTAAAGACATTATTTTTTGTTGTTACAATGACCTGGGAATGCTCTTGGTATCCCAGTACCACAAAGAATTACTGTATTGTGCCTGATATGTTAGAAGTACTCCCACTAGAAACATTGGACTAAGGTTTAGAAAAATTTAAGCTTTTTCTCTTGGACATAAAACATGCAGAGAGTTCTAAATGTCTAAATTTGAGTTTTCTTTTGTGGAGCAGTTAAAAGACTGGAGAAGGAAGAGGAAGAAGAAGAGGAAGCTCTTCCTTTAGATATGATGGATGAAGATGACTTACAGTTAATGAAGGACTTAGGACAAAGAGCATCTTTTCTAACAAGAGATCTTTCATCTAGGTAATACTTCATTTGGATTATCATTCACAAACTTGGTTCTGAATTTTACTTAGGTGACTAGGTCAAATCACTTATCTGTGAGCAGTGTTTACAAAGAGTAAACTTACTCAGTTTATCTATCTATCTATCTATCTATCTATCTATCTATTTATTTATTTTTTGGGTATGGGGCTTGAACTTGGGTCCTTGCACTTGTACAGCAGGTGGCAAAACCACTGGGCTAAATCCCGGCCCTCAGTTTATTTTTTAAGTAAAAAAAATTTGAATTTGAACAGTGAAGTATAGTGAATGGGGAACAATGCTGTTCTAGGTGAGTAATTTGCAAAACAGTCATTAGTTCTTTATGACATGATATCACTTAATGCCATTAGCTTGCTAGGTAGGGAAAACTGGTTCTTCCGTCACAATCACATGGTGTATATCTGAACTTTAATCTTCAAAGTGGTATGCTATGCTATGCTTGCTTTGGAAGATCTTGAGAATGTAAAAGAACACAGTGTCATCCTTGGCTCAGCATCCTGTTACCATTGTGATGAACTCAAGTGTTCTGAGTATCTGCTGAAAATGCTGTGATAAAAGTTATTTCAGCATGAGTGGTTCATTTCTAGTGAATTGTAGATCACATTATAAAGTGATCGCTCATGGTTCTCAAGTATTTTTCACTATGTAATAAGCATAACATAAAATATGTGCTAGCTTTGTACAGTGGCAGTAGCCAATGAGGTTTATCTGAGGTACAGTGATAATCAGTTTTTATCAGTAAGGTTTCTAGTCAGTAGCAGACTATTAATAATTAAACTTTTGGGAAATCAAAAGTTATACTTGAAGCTGGGCTTGGTGGTGCATGTCTGTAATTCCAGCACACTGGGAAACTGAGGCAGGAGGATCCCAAGTTTGAGCCTAGCCTGGATAATTTAGTGACTTAGCAAAACCCTTTCCCATCATAAAAATAAAAGAAGTAGGGATGTAGCTCAGTGCAGAGGCTCTGGATTCATTCCCTGCTACTGCAAAACAAACAAAAAAACCAAAACAAAACAAAATAAAAAACCCCCCAAAAACAGGGCCGGGGATTTAGCTCAGTGGTTCCGGTGCCTGCCTCGCAGTGCAAGGACCAGAGTTCGATCCCTGGTACCAAAAAAAAAAAAAACCCAAAAAACAAAAAAGCCCAGAAAGTTATACTTGGATTTTTTGCTTTGCAGGGATAGGGGAGTGCTCCTAACATCTGGGTCCTAACTCATTTCAAGGGTAAAATGTTAAGTCTTTAGGTATCTTTTAACATGCTCACTGTGGGGCTGTAATTTGTATGTCTTGCTGCTAGGCGGCTCTGATTTGAATTTGATTATTTCCGCTGGCTTGAACCAGCACAGTGGATGAATGACTGTCTCATCAGGTGGCTTCTACTGCTTCTCAGGGGCTCTTTGATTACAGTAATGCAAAGAAAGTCATTGATTTAGCAGACCAAGTATCATTATATTACAGTTCTTTAAGGAAAACATTAACATGGTGGTGCACACTCGTAATCCCAGCACTCGGGAGGCTGTGGCAGGAGGATTGCCATGAGTTGGAGGCCACCCTGGACTACATAGTGAGACTCTCAAAAAAAGTATACAATAATTGTAATACAGCTAGTTTGTGGTACAGTAGTTATTGGCAATGGGATGCTTGTAAGATTTCCATGTTGAAATTTAAAAAATTCTTGGTGAATTATTCATGAATATAAATAAATTTCTTTTAATTTAATGAAATAAGTTGTTGAATCAATTTTTAATAATATTTTTTATTTTTTAATAATTTAAAATTAATTAATTTTAATTGGTATGAATAGTATTAGTATTTAAACTTGGGCACTAATTATTCACATTCATGCAACTAACTTGATTTGGTCCATTTATAAACTTTTTATTAATTTTATTAGTAAAAAGACCAATAAAAGTGATTAGATTCATTTGTACCACCTGTGGTTCAAGCTGCCCAATTGGATAGTCATACAACCACTGGAAGGGCCAGGGGTTTGGCTCGGTGGTTCCGCCGCCTGCCTTGCAGGTGCAGGGTCCTGAGTTCGATCTCCGGTACCAAAAAAAACCAAAACCCACTAGTAGTTCAAGCTGGTGGGAGTGTGTTAAGGTATATATATTCTTTTCAATTTTTATTTTTCACTAGTACATGTTTGCAGTACATTATGAATACAGTCCTCATGGGAGTTGGTACATATAATAACACCTCTCAATTCTTTTTTTATCTCCTCCCCTCCCTTCCCTTCCTCGCATCTCTTAGTTCCCTTCCTTTTTGCTGCAAAAGATCTATTTTCTATTATTTGTCTTTTATTTTGCTCTTTATATTTTGGATTTCTCATCGGAGAGAAACCATGTGATATTTAAGATTGTATATCTATTTCATTTAACATTATGGTCTCAGGGTGCATCTGTTTTCCTAGAGATGACTCAAATTTGTCCTCCTTTACGGGGGAGTAGTTCTCCATTGTGTGTATAAATACCACATTTTCTTTGTCCATTCATCTGTTGATAGGTACATAGGCCATTCCGTGATTTAGCTGTTCTGAGTTGTGCTGCTGTAAACATGGCTATGCCTGTATCACTGTAATATGATTTTAATTCTTTTTTTTTTTTTGTACTGGGGATCGAACTCTGGGCCTTGCGCTTGTGAGGCAGTGGCGGAACCACTGAACTAAATCCCTGGCCCCGATGATTTTAATTCTTGAGAAGATTCCTAGAAGGAGAATGAATAGCCTACATTGAATGGAATTTCTATTTTTGGTTTTTTGAGAAATCTGTATACTGATTTCTGTAATGGTTGTACTAGTTTATATTCCCATCAACCTTTTAAGATATATTAAAATAATAGAATTATTTTTCTGCAGTGAGCCACTTCATGGCAAGAAACGAAAGCATGAGCGCATCATAGATAAATATGAAAAAATACCAAGAACTCTGCAAACTGCACCAGAGAAGGAACTGATTCACTTGCTTCCTATCAAAGATAAAAGTGGTATAATTCCACAGACCAGGGAGAAACCCGGTGAGTCTGAGTGATGTTTAGTTAAACATTAGCTACTAATATTAAAACCTATATTTTGATTTAAAATTTTTAGTTTTATTTTGACATTTACTTATGTCTACAAAATAGGAGTAGCCACAGTTAGCCATATAGCAAGATTGATGCTTTTGACCAGAAGTAGAGATGATTATTCATCAGGTATTCATTGTAGTATGAATATAACTGAAGCTCAAGGTTCCAGTGATTTTCTTTGCAACTAATTTATTTCACCAAACTCTTTTGCTTCATTTATTTGCAGTGCTGGGATCAAACCTAGTGCCTTGTGGCAAGCACTCTACCAGTGAGCTACATTGTAGCCCCAAAATTCTTTTGTTTAGGGCATATTAATTATCTTTGACCTTCTTTTTAAAATGTGTATAGTGTTTGTTATAATCCAGACTGGCCTTTTACTCACTTGTAGCCCAGAGTGACCTTAAACTTGTGATCCTTCTGCTGTAATGCTAGGATTACAGGTGCCACCATGATCAACTTTAATGTATCTTTTGGTGTATGTTTGTAAAATAAAATACATAGAAAGAAAGAAAGATATGAAGTTGCATGGTTTATCAAAAAGCACACACCCCATAAAACTAGGAGGGAAATCTAGGCAAGAAATAAATATTGCCAGCATGTAAAACCTTTTATTGTGCTTCCTTGAATCACTAACTGCTCCTTCCCTATAGACATACTTACTCACTTGAGTTTTGTGGTAATCATTTCCCTGTTTTTCTTTATGGTCTCACGACTTAAGTATATTATCACAATTTCAATACATATATTTTGCCCTAATAGTTATTGACAGTGACAGAGATGAAGAGGATCAAAAAGAAGAGCTGGAACTTGAGGAAGGTAATAGGGTGCATCTTTACATTGACTAAATAGTTAATTCAGAATTACATTTTTTATATAATAATAAGTGAATTAATTTTCAGCAAGATCTGGTGTATATATTTTGGGGTACTGCTAATTTAAAGGTCATTTTGAACATTTTTCCACATTTGAAAGTCATAGCTTGTGGATTTTGATGCATGTTTTTTTATTATGGAAAAATTTACAAATTTTAGTTGTTCTGAATTTCTTTTAATTGTAAGATAAGGGCTTATTTACTAATAACAGCTATCTTTTTCACTTTAAGTTTCAAAAATAATTTCGTGGTATAAATCCTGGTTTATTACTAGAGCAATTATACTTTGTATATGTCTGTTTAGATCACTAAATGTGGATTTCTAAAAGCCAGTAATTGAAGTAAGAAAGGACAAATTTTATTGTTTCAAACTATACTCATTTAGAATCCCTGACAGAACAAACTGATTAAATTTTACCTTCATTTAGCAAACCTCGGTAATTGTGTAAATGAAATTGGAGGTTAATTATTTAACTGTTTTCAGTCATCTATCATAGGCTCATTACAGATAATGCTTTTGTGCTCATTAAATTTATTCTCTGTGAATTTCTTAAGGTGGACAAGTTTTGTGTAATTAAAAGTACTGCATAGAGTTGAAAACAAATAATATTCTGTATTTAGAAAAAGGTAAATCTGAATTCCCCTTATTGGGAGTTTATTAACATTGTAGTTAAGAATGTGAGCTGTAGAATAATATTACCAGAGTTTGAATCCCATTTCTGTTAGGTTTATGAAATTAGCCCAGTTACTTTCTTTCCTTTTGCCTGTACTTTCCTTATCTACGAAATGAGTCAAATGAGTTACATGATTGTTGAAAAGGATGATATATATATAGTAATGAATACAATATTCTTAGCTTTCATTGTTATCAGTGTTAAAAGAAAATTATTAATTAATTTTCTTGGCTATTTATAAGTAATGTTTAAAACAGAAAATTGAATCTGTTTCAGAGGTCATTGAAGAACCTGTTCGAGAGCTGACTATAGAAGAACATTTGATTGAGAGGAAGAAGAAGCTACAGGAAAAGAAAATACATATTGCAACTTTGGCATCTGCCATATTATCAGATCCAGAAAGTAATGTAGGTAGTATTTATTTCTGTGGGCTTTTCATATGAGATGTCTTATAAATATGTTACATATTAAGATTCTCTTATTGCCTATTACTATCACAAAGAAGACATAAAGGAGCTGATTAGAATAAGACAGTAGAGATAATCTTAGCTTAATCCTACATCTGAATTTAATTTCTGTTGTAATCTTAGAGAAGTCACAGATTCTCTGAATCATACTTATTTTTCTCATTTCCAAGTGAAGATATCAGATTATGGTGTTAATTCTAAAAGTAGTAAGTATATAAACATTAAACGTATTAGGAAGAACTTGTAAGTTTGTTGATCTATAGAGTTTTTAATAAGGAATATGCTACACAAAAGTCAGTGGAATTCAATAATGTATATTTTTAGGGTGGGGGATGTAGCTCAGGGGCGCTGCACTTGCCTGGCAAGCATAAGATCCTGAGTTCTATTCCCGGTTATATATATTTCTAAAAAATTTTTTGCGATAGGATCTCACTATGTAGTTCAGGCTGACCTTGAACTCACTGTGTAGCCCAGGTTGGCCTCAAACTCTTGGCAATCCTCCTGCCTCAGATTCCCAAGTGCTGGGATTACAGTTGTATGCTACCATGCCCAGCTGTCAGAAATAGTTTTAAGTGGAAAATATTTTAAGTGAAATAGGACCAGAGTTATAGCGAATTATTACTGGTTCTTATATACAGTATAGATAGCGGCAGAAGTAGTGATAGAACATATGAACTCAGAGAACCTGAGGTTTAGTATTGGCTGTGCTAAGTACTGTTTGTGAGACTTTGCGTAAGTCATTTTAACCAAGACTTAATTTCCTCCTCTCTAAAAAAGAGGGTAGTATTCATTGGAAAACTTTGTTGTGACAATTACATGAGAAGATAAAAATGATGGAAATCATAGAAAGTGATATTGTTCTTATTGGTATCTCCAGCTACCTACTATGACAAGTATTTGTTTTTTGAATAATAAAATAGAGAATTTACACTTACAGAAAAAATTTCATATGGGTACACTTTGGAGTAGTACTGGTCTTTTTCTGATAAAGGGAAAAATCTGGATCAGAGTTTTTTCACTTGTATAGTCTTATTTATTATGAAACTATAGAGACAAGTTCTGGTGATCACATTTTATAACTAGAAAACATTTTACAACTTAAAACATCCAATTGATTTTTTTTCCAGATTTTAATAATGAGTAGATTGGAATCCAGGCGTTCTAATAGTTTGGAGTCTTATGCTCATTTCACACAATTTAGGAATGGCAGATATGTGGTGGCGTATTTTTCCCACTCCTTGCTATGGTAAATATTGGTAAACATGCAGAACATTGCTTTTCAAGTTATCATTCCAGTAGGGTGTGGTAGTGCATGTCTGTAATCCCTGTAATCAGAGTTGGGAGTCTGAGGCATGAAGACTACAAGCTCAAAGCCAGCCTAGACAACTTAATGAGATCATAATTAAAAAAAAAATAGAACTAGGATGTAGCTCAGTGGTAGAGTGCCTAGCATGTTTAAGACCCTGTTCTATCCTTAGTACTAGCAAAATAAACGAAAACAAAACAAACCCCAAATTTCCAGCAGGAAATAATATTCATCAAAGCAAACACATTAGTTGAAAATGTTTTGCTTCTGCGTTGCATTATACATATTATCTTTGTACGAATCTTGTTGAAATTAATGTAGCTGACAGTATTATATTTAATTCTTGATTATGTGTGTGTGATTGTATTTGATTGGTGTGTATGACATTTTAATATGTCAAAAAAAGGTTTAGGAAAATAGATATGCTTTAAGAAAACTCAGTATAAAAGAATTTCTAAAAATAGGTAACTTTCCAAAGTTAAACTTTTTAATAAAGACTATTTTTCCAACTACTTGTATAACAAAAATCTGTTTAGCTTGGCACTTAAGTGATTTATCTGTTGGTAACATGAGCAGTGTCTGGAGAGTTACTTGTGGCTTGACCAGATGTTTTTGGTCATTATGAGAACTCAGACTTACTGTAGCAGCTATGAAGCTGTATTTTATTCAGAATTGTTTTACCATGATTTCTGTAGCCTTATAAATTATTTCTTTAACAGATTAAAAAATTGAAAGAGTTACGTTCCTTGCTGGTGGAACAAGACCCTGATGTGGCTGTTACTGTTCGAAAGTTGGTGATAATTTCTCTGATGGAGCTATTTAAGGATATTACTCCTTCATATAAAATCCGGCCCCTAACAGAGGCAGAAAAATCTACTAAGGTAATGTAAGGTACAATTACTGCACAAAGCAAGCTGAGAAACTGTGTGTGGTGGTGCATGCATGCTTGTAATTCTAGCTACGCAGAAGGCTGAGGCAGGCTTGCAAGTTTGAGATTGGTGTGGGCAGCTTAGTGAGACCCTGTCTCAAAACAAAAAAGGTCTGAAGATGTAGCTCAGTGCTCCTTGGGTTCAATTCCCAGTACTGCAAGGGAAAAAAAAGCTAAAAATTTTGGGATTATAGATGGGAAAAATAAAGTGTTTCTTTTTTTTTTTTTAACCCCCCCCCCACTGGGTATATATGAGCCACACATATGTTGTGCTATTTTTTAAATTTTAATATTCTGATTTTAAAAATGATCTTTTTGGTCTTTTCAGATCCGCAAAGAAACTCAGAAGTTAAGAGAATTTGAAGAAGGCCTGGTTAGCCAATATAAATTTTATCTGGAAAATTTGGAGCAAATGGTGAAAGGTATATTAAATATATGTTAAAAGTGCATACTTAGGGATGGGGATTTAGCTCAGTGGTTCCGCCACCTGCCTCGCAAGCACAAGGTCCCAAGTTCCATCCCCAGAACCAAAAAAAAAAACCGCATACTTAAGTCTTAATCACAAAGTGAATTATATTCTGTGTTGTGTAGTGACAGCAGGTGTATGGTGAGGACCTGAGTGAGACTTCCTGAGTTCAACCTGGTTCCACCACTTACTACCTTTATTACTTTTGTGATGGGCAAGTTTCTTTTATCTTTCTGTGACTCAGTTTTCCTGTCTATGAAATGGGAATAATAAGAAGAGCACTTGCCTCAGGATTATTGTGGAAAGTAAGAGCTGGGGATTTAGCTCAGTGGCACCGCACCTGCTTTGCAAATGCAAGATCCTGAGTTCATTCCCCAGTACCAGAAAAAAAAAAAAAAAGAGACATTGTGGAAAGTAAATGAATTTATAAACAAATTAAAACTGTGCCTAGCATTTCAAGGTACTATATTTTATTTGCTATTAGTTTTAACTTGCTATATTACTATTAATATATATTAGTATATAATATTAGTATTGTTGCTGTAGTACTTTAGTAAGTAGTTGTATGTTTTTTGAATTTATGAATCCTTGGGATTTAATCTATTTTTTTAAAAATTTGGAAATGGTAGTCAGAGAAAGATACCTTAAGATGTATGTGACTGTCCTGAAAATGAACTTAAGAATCAGTTATTAAGGAGCATAAACTCTTCTATCAAACCTTTTTCTGTTTCTTCAGCAAAGAAAGGGCTTAGGAAAGATTGGCGTGTGAATGCAGAAGAGATTTAATCACCTAGGGCAGGTGCTTTCATTTGATCCATTTGGGCTCCTCCAGTTAGTGTTAAGGCCTAAGAACTACTGAATCCTATTGGCCCCATAAGGGTGTGAAAGTGAAGGAGAGTGGAGTGGTGTGAGTGACATGGATATGGCTTCTGTATTTTGATGTCCCAACTGGAATCTACTTACTAGCATTTGCTTTTTCAAGGATACAGCCTGGGAGCTTTGTACAGACTTTGCCCATTGAAAATATAAGATGAGCCAGCCACACATGTCATTTTGAAAAATTGAGGCCACACTAAAAGTTAAAAAGTAATGAAATTAATTTAACAGTAAGTTTTATATATATACCCAGATTGTCATGTCAGCATGTAATCTATTTTAAAAATTAGTGTGATTTAAAAATTTTCTTTATTTGGTCCTAGATTTAAAATCCAGTGTGTATTTTACACATGAACATATGTGAACATTTCACATGCTCAGTAGCCTCTGATATCTAAGCAAATCAGACACTCAAATCTTTTTTCTTTTCTTCCTTCTTTTTTTATTCTTCTAGTTTTTCAAATTGTGAAATTTACTTTAAGAGAAAGTTAATTAGCTTAAATATTGGCCAATGATTAATTACATTTATCTTTTAATAGACTGGAAGCAAAGAAAGCTGAAGAAAAGTAATGTAGTTTCCTTAAAGGCATACAAAGGACTGGCTGAAGTGGCTGTGAAGAGCCTATGTGAGCTGTTGGTTGCTCTGCCTCATTTTAATTTTCACAACAACATCATCGTATTGATTGTCCCTCTCATGAATGATATGTCAAAATCAGTAGGTTGCTTTAAATGATTACTGTTATGCTTAACAAATTTATAGGCTATGTGATTCCTGACCCCCATTCTTTTGGAATTTATTCATTTTAGAATTAATTTATTGGTAAAATAAATCGATTGATTAAATACTTTCTCTTTATTAAAATTATTTGGATATAAGTACAGTGGAGTATTTCTCAACAAGGGGCAATTTTGACCCCTAGGAATGTTAGGCAGTATCTACAGACATTTTTGATTGTCGTGATGGAGGTAATGGTAGGAGGTGTGTTAGTAATGTGTTTAGGGGGCCGGGGATTAGCTCAGTGGTTTTGCCGCCTGCTGCGCAAGCGCAAGGACCCAAGCTCAATCCCTAGCACCAAAAAAAAATAAATAAATAAAAAGAAATGTGTTTAGGGGCACAGTCCAGGGAGGCTTTTTAACATGTTATAATGCACAGAACAGGCCCTGCACAAGGAAGAATTATCTGGCCCAAAATATGAGTAATAACAAAGTTGAGGATACTGGTTTACTACATTTTATTTTTCAGATATCTGAAATGTGTTGTGAGGCAGTAAAGAAACTCTTTAAACAAGATAAATTAGGCCAAGCTTCTCTTGGTGTAATTAAAGTGATTTCTGGCTTTGTGAAGGGCAGAAATTATGAAGTTAGGCCAGAGGTAAGCCTTTCTTTTCTTATTTTGCATTTTATGTGCTTTTAAATTACATTACCTTTCAGTTGTTTTGAGGAATTTATTCTTTACAGAAGTATGTAAAGTAAAAAGTAAAAGTACCCAAACTGCTTAAAGTCCTGTTAACAGTTTTGTCTGTATATCCTTATAGGTATTTTTCTGTGCAAATAGTTGCTTATATTTTAAAATAAAAGATGGGCCTATAATAGGAAAACTGTTCTAAGCAGCTTTCATTGTATATATTGTGAACTTATATACTGCGTAGGGTTATCCCACTCTTTGAAATATCTGCCATAATATTCCATTAAGCGAATATATGATGTCCTACTTGGTGGACAGCTGAGTTTCCAGGTTTTAGCTGTTACAGCCAATGTTGAAGAGAACATTTTGGGTATATTTTTTCATATTGAGTTAAATTTCTGAAGTGTCTATACTAGAACCAATAGTAATGACATTTAAAAACTTGAGAGACAGGGCCGGGGATTTAGCTCAGTGGTACTGTGCCTGCCTGGCAAGTGCAAGGTACTGAGGTTGATCCCTGGTACCAAAAAGAAATAAAAAAATGAAATAAAAACTTGATAGACAAATTGTTTTACAAAAAATTTTATCAATTAAATTTCCACTAGTGGGCTGGGGATTTAGCTCAGTGGTTTCTCTGCCTGCCTTGCAAGCTCATGGTCCCGAGTTCGATCCCCGGTACCAAAAAAAAATTTTTTTTCCACTAGTATTTTTAATTACTATTAAGTTTCCACTAGTATCAATTCCTCACTACCTACTTGGTGCTCATTGTTACTGTTTAATCTTTGTTAGTCTGGTAGGTGAAAAGATATATACTATATATATAGAGAGAGAGAGAGAGAGACAGAGACAGAGTGTATTTCTTTGTATATATTTATTAGTGATTTTGATTCCTTCCATACATTCATTGCTCATATGAATTTTTCACCTGTTTATATTTATCTGTACCTGTATGTATCAGTTTTTATCAAGTATTTGTTTTCCTTAATAACTTGTGATAGTTTTAAAAATAATAATTCATTTCAATAAATATTTGCTATGTGCCAGGCACTATTCTAGGTCTTAGGGATAAAAGAATAAGAAAATGAACAAAACTCTGTGAAACTTGTACCATGTATTAAGAATTTTAAATCTTTTTGTTGCATAGGTTGCAGATTTTTTTGGTTAAATTGCTGCTTAATTTGCTATTGAATTTTATATATGAGGGTGTATTTTGTCATGAGTAGAGCTCCTCAGTCTCAAGATTTATAGATTTTTCCCTGCCAGAGTGTTTTTAATTTTTGTGGCCTTTTTTTTAACCTATTTATTTGACATCTTTCTGTGTATAGGTATTTAATATGCATAACTACATATACATTTGAAATGGACAGTCATTTATTCCAATGTTATTTTCCTTGTTTTGTTGATTTAAAATGCTGCTATATACTGAATTCATATACACATTGAGTTTTATTTCGTTCTGTTCTATTGATTCAGTTAATTCCCTTCAGATATACTGTTTTTATTATTGTAGGTAGGAAATACTGATTGAAATGAGTGTAACTGATAGAAGTCATGAACCATTTTTCTTTTTCCAAAATACTCCTTTTTTGTGGTATCGGGCATCAAACTTGGGACCTTGTGCTTGCAAGGCAGGTGCCAGAACTACTGAGCTAAATCCCTGGCCCAAAAATACTCCTTTTTTGTTGTATTTGCTTTTTTGAGATAGAGTCTTACTGTGAAGTTCAGGCTGGCCTTGAATTCACTATAAAATAGCCTAGGCTAGCCTTGAACTTGTGGCAATCTGCCTCAGCCTGCTGAGTGCTGGAACTACAGGCATGCACTACCACATCTGGCTCAAAATATTCTTATTTGTTTTTGTGTATTAATCCAGATAGAATTTACAACCAGTTTTTTATTACTTTTTCTTCAGTGCTCCATATAGAGAGTCTGGTTAGAATTGATTTAATATATGAATTAGGTTAGGAGGTTTAAAATATTTACTGAGTTGATTTATTTTTCTCTTTAAGAATATCTGTATTATCTTGTGATTTAGGATGACTTATGTTCTTAAATGAAGTGTTACAGTTTTTGGGGCGTTTTTTTGGTACCGGGGATCGAACTCGGGTCCTTGCGCTTGCACAGCAGGCGGCGAAACCACTGAGCTAAATCCCTGGCCCCATAAGTGAAGTGTTATAGTTTTCTTCATTTGGATCATATTTATACAGTGGACCCTTGACTTCTGAACTTGATTGGTTCCCAAGGGCTGGTTGTCACCAAGTCAGTAGAACTGACACCAGGATGTTTACTGGGTACACATAGATAACAAGAAGCAGATGAATCTTCCATTAACCTAGTTAACCCAAGTTGTTTGTATGTCAGGCTGGTCATAACTTGAGGGTCCACTGTGTATATGTTATTGTGGTACTGGAGATTGAAGCCAGGACATTCTCACTGAGCTACATTCTTAATCTAAAAATTTTAAATTTTCGGGGTGGGGATTTAGCTCAGTGGTCCTGGCGCCTGCCTTGTAAGCGCAAGGTCCTGAGTTTGATCCCCAGTACCAAAAAACAAAATTTTAAATTTTCAGACAGGGTATCACCTAGCTTCCCAGGCTGGCCTTGAACTTTCAATCCTCCTTCCTCATCCTGCCAGAGTTCTGGGTTTATATAGGTGTGCCACCATGCTTGGCTGATAGGCTGATATATTTTATTAAATTTATTTTTAGTCCTATAGTTCTGGTAGTTAAGGTGGTATTTTCTACTTGGGTGTTTTCCTTATTTCATAGTTTTCTTTGCCATCAAGCTCCTCTTTTTCTTAAAGCTGATGATTTCAGTTCGACTACTAAAATGGTAAATATAGGCTCAATAAGAGAAAATATTTAGCATCTTTATTGAGAATTTGATTGACCAGATAGTATGAGTTGCACATGGAACTATCTTTTTTCTCTTTTTTAATGGTGCTGGAGATTGAACGATGGCCTCTCATGCATGCTGGGCAGGCACTCTCCCACACAGCTACATACCCAGCCCTCTAAATAATACATGTGTTAATTTACAGGGTTTTTTTTGTTGTTGTGTTATTTTATGAATGCGTAGAATACCTTATAAAATATTAAAAATGGATCTAATACCTAGAATGCTTCAGGTTACTTTATACCTTTGGTTGTTCCTTTTTATTCTGTTTTTAGCTCTGTTATCTGGAATACTTAGGTTTCTTCCAAAGGTACATGTTGGAACATTCAAATAATGCAAACCTGTAGTTCTCAAGTTTGTGTTCCACAGTGTTGCTGTGACCTTGGGAAATCAATACGATGATTTTTTCCAGAGAAAATGTAATGTTTTAAACACCCCTTTTTGTATTTAGTTTGAATGTGAGGACAGTTGGTGTGGTACATAAAATACCAGTTTTTTAATGGAACTTTTTAATAGCAGAACATTTATTGGTATATTTTAGGCATACGTAATGATAACACTCATTGTAGGGAATTTGCACCTGTACATGATACATCCTACCTCTTATTTCCCATTCTCCTCCTTCCCTCCAGCCCCTTCCCTCCCTGTGTACAAAAGCTTTGTTTCCATTTTTTCTTTCTATTTTCCCTTTTTTCTCTTGTCCCTTCCTTTCTCCCTTGTTTCCCTTCCCATTTGAACATTTTCTTCCCATTTCCCAATATCTATTGTACATTTTAGTCCTTATTTCCACTTTCGGTTTCTCACACCACATAAGTAATGAGGTATATAAACATGTATCTGATTTATTTCACTTAAGAGTATCGTCTTAAGGTCTGTCCATTTATCTATAAATGTCTGACGCTCATCCGTCTTTATGGCAGAGTAGTACTCCATTGTATAAAGAAACCCACATCTTTATCCATTCGTCGGTTTAATGGGCACTTGGGCTGTTTCCAAGATTTAGCTATTACAAACTATGCCGCTATAAACATGAGTGTGTGTATATTGTTGTGGTATGATGCTTTTAATTCTTTTGGGAAGATGCCAAGAAGGGGAATAGCTGGGTTGAATAGAACTTGTAGTTTTAGTTTTTTGAGAAATCTTCACACTGATTTCCACAGTGGTTGCACCAGCCTACACTGTCACCAAGAGTGGAGAAGGGCTTTTTTTTCCCCATGCCCCTCTAGGATTTGTTATTGGTTGATTTCTTGATAACAGCCATTCTTTCTCAAGTGAGAAGGATCTCAGTGTTGTTTAAATTTGCATTTCACAAAAGACCCGTGATGTTGAACATTAGATTACATGTTTTTATGAAGTTCTTATGGTTTCTTTTGCCGTTGATTTCCAATTTCATTGTACTATGGACTGATAACTTTGATGGGATAATTTCACTTCCTTTGCATTTACTTAAGCATGTTCTATGAGACACTATGTGGTCTAATTTGGAGTATGTCCCATGTGCCGCTGAGAAGAATGTGTATTCTGATTTGGGGTAGGATACTCTGTAGACATCTACTAAGTCCATTTGTTCAAAAGTTTGGTTCACTTCTAATATTTCATTGTTGATTTTTTTGTCTAGTTGATCTGTCTGTTTGTGACAGTGGGGTATTGAGGTCTCCAATTACTACTGTATTAGTGCTTATATGATTTTTCATGTCTGTTAATATTTGTATTATATAGTTGGGTACACTGCTATTTGGTGCATATATATTTATGATTGCTATCTCTTCCTCTTGGATTGTTTCCTTTACAAGGATGTAGTGACCTTCTTTGTGTCTCTTAATCAGTCTTGGCTTGAAATCCACTTTGTCTGCAAATAGAATAGCTACCCCTGCTTTTTTCCAGGTTCTTGTTTCATGGAGTATTGTTTTCCATCCCTTTTCAGTCTGTGGATTTGTTTTTAAATTAAATGTGTTTCTTGTATGGAGCATATTGTTGGATCTTGCTTCTTGATCCATTCTGCCAGTCTGTTTCTTTTGATTGGTGAATTGAGACTGTTAACGTTGATGGTTATATCTTGTCTCTGTCATGTTATTTTCCTGTTGTTGGCTTCCTTCTTTCCTTTTCTGTTTAATTTGTTTCCTTGCCTGGATTCATTCTGTTGGGGTTCATGGAGTTGTAATCCTTGTTGTCTCTTTCTAGAATATCCTTCACAACACTTTGGAGTGCTGGTTTTGTGATCATGAATTTCTTCAAGTGTTCTTTGTCATGGAAGTATCATTCCTCAATCAATTTTGAAATACAGTTTTCTGGGGTACATCAATCTGGGTTGAAGGTTTGCTGCTCCCTGGCATCCTGCTGACTTGAACTCACCTCTCACTGAGACACCAGGAGCCACTGGATGGAGTCGGCCTATATCTGTTCTGAATTCTGAGCTCAGTTGGCTCATCTTCAAGAGGGCTACTGACTATTCACCCTCTCCTGGGTGAGTGTGAACCCAGATAACTCACCAGCCACTGCAGTCTGCTGCGACCAGTGCTCTGTTCCACTGGTGCATTTCTCTGTGGAGACCTCTAGGGTTACCGGTAGTCACCATGTGTCTGCAGGTTTGATCTGCCATTCCTACGCTGTGATCCTGGGCTCTGGGAGAGAGTGCTGCTTGTTATCTCCCTCCTCTTCATTGAAGTCTCTTTGCTCTCCCCGTGGACTTCAGTTCTTGCTTCAGATCCTTCCTGAGTCCTGGGGACCCACTTCCCTCCTTCTTCTCCTCCATGTGCCACTATATTCCAGTGTCAGGACACCAGATCCTGTAGAGACTCTTCACTGTGCAATCTTCCCAATTTTTAAAGTAGTTTCTGAAGTTTTTGAATGGCTTAAGGTAGTAGTTCCTATTTTGGTCCTTGGATCAGCATGAGCTGGGAATTGGAAATACAAACTGTGGGGTTCTACTGCAGACCTACTGAGTCAGAAAGTTTGGGGGTGGGGTCCATCAGTTTGTGTTGTAGCATGTCTTCCAGGTGATTCTGATACTTGCCAAAGTTGGGGAACTACTTATTTAAACTAAAATAAGTTGTCTCTAAATTAGTAGTAGTTTTTATGCCCATATTTTATTGTGAGAAACAGATGAAGACTAGCATTGTTAACTGCAAAACTGAACCAAGTTTGGTAAATTAAAGCTAGTTTAGAAACAATTTATACCTCCTTACATACTTTTCCAAACATTTCTACATCCTTTTTATTCTTTGTAACATATTCTTGCCTCCTTATACTCATTAAACAGCAGAGTTTATATATTTAGTCGAATACTAATGGCCTTTCATAGACACAATAACTGAATATGATTAGCAAAAAGATGGTAGAACTTTGTGTAAAATGTGATAAAAGATGTTTCAAAGTCTTTTATGTGAATGAAGGAAATAGCATTGTTAAATGCTTACTTTTCTATATAGTTTTTGAAGGCAATGTAACTAAATTGTATTTTCTTGATTTTTTTCAATATTAGATGTTAAAAACATTTTTGTGCCTAAGAATCAAGGAGGTAGAAGTGAAAAAAGACACAGAGGACATTAATAAACCAAAAAAGTTCATGACTTTTAAGGAAAAGAGAAAAACACTATCAAGAATGCAGAGAAAGGTTTGGTTTATTTCCTTTTTTGTTTCATTTAAATATACTGTTTTATTTTTTTCTTAGATTAAATCATAGTCTAGTCTGAAGTAAATCATAGTTAAAATGCAAGTATAAAACTTGAAATCTAGGAGGCAGGTGTGTTAGTGCATGTTTGTATTCCATACTGTGTGGGAGGCTGAGGCAAGATCACTTGAGCCGAAGAGTTCCAGGCCATTATATTACTATCAACATAGTGATACTGTCTCAAAAAAAATTTTATACTTTAATTTTATAATTTAATACTTAGAGAGTTTTCTTTTTCCCAGTTACTGCAAAGAAATGTTTTTCTAAATGAATTTGATCTGACATAATGCTTCCTTCCAGCATTAGGGAGTAGAAAAAAAACGGATATTTGATATAATTTGTGTGTGTGTGTGTGTGTGTGTATAAATGTCAGTAGTCAATAGTTTTGACAACTACTGGCAAAGACAATAATGGGTGAAAAGAATTTTTTCATGTGGGCTTTTATCCTTTGGCTTTTTAGATCAATGTAGAATTATTGTGATAAGTAATTTTTTTCCTTAATGGAAAGGATATATTTATGTGAAGATGAGAGCAAAGTAAGTTTCTGTTAATTGAATCATGTTTTTTGATTGGTTAGAATTCCAACCCCTTGTTAATTCTGGGTTGAAATTCCAGCTCTTTGTTATTTACTGAGACTTTGGAAATTATTTTTTTAAAGAATTCGGGCTAATAATACCTTACATTTGCATTTATGTAAAGCACTTGATAGATTATTACATTGAACAAGCTTTATAAATATTAGTTCTTATTACTATTACCATCATTATTATCACTTCTCAAAATATTTCTAAACTGTTAGGGTTATGAAATTGATAAAAATAATTTTCAGGGACCTCCATCTTTGAATTGGTCTAATGAATTATGAAAACATGATAGAAATTTCAAAATAAAACTAATAATTAGAAACGAATGAAGATAAATATATTGGGATAATATAAATACTTAAAATAAATTGGGTCCAGCACATATATAGCTGTTGTGGGGGATGGGTGATGACAAAGACCCAATAAAAACATGACACCTCTTTATCAGTTTCTCTTGAGGGAAGGAAACTTCAGTGTGCTCTCTTGTGCTGCAGGCAGCTTAATAACCATTGTTTGCTGCTCTTCCAGCATTAGGAAGTGGAAAAAAAGTGAATATTTTATATTATCGTATATATACATCTAAATGTAATTAAGAAGAATTGTTGATAATGGGTCAACACAGCCACATGAAGGCTGTGTAGATTGAAACCTTTTATGTATGGATTATTTAACATTAGGAATTATTTTGGGGCTCAGTATTTTTCTTAAATTTAATTGAAATTATAGAAAATGATAGCATATCTTATGTAGCTACCATTCAGAATAACCAGGGGACATAAGAAGAATTAAGATGTGTTATGTACATGTACCAGTTCCTCACAATGAATGTAATAATTATATATTGCAAACATGTACTAATAAAAATTTAAAAAGAATGAATAAATGTTCATAGATTTCCTTTTTTTTTCCTTGAAAAGAAAGAAACCTTTGAGGAGAGAGTCAGAATTCCCTTTGTTTTACTCTCCAGTCTTGTTCTGCTTTCTTTCTAGATGGCAAACACCTTTTAAAATTTGTTTTGTGGGCTGGGGATTTAGCTCAGTGGTTTTGCCGCTTGCTGCGCAAGCACAAGGACTCGAGTTCAATCCCCGGTACCAAAAAAAAAAAAAATTTGTTTTGTATGTCTTATCCATGCTTTTTTACTTTTGCTTATATTTACATTTACATTCATAGACTATATAGTCTTATATGTGTCTTTTAATGTTGACATTATCCCTCTTTGCTTCTTTTACTTAGTGGTATATACTCTTAACTTTTTCTTTTAGTGGAAGAAAGCAGAGGAAAAGCTAGAGCGAGAGCTTCAGGAGGCAGAAGCTTCAGAGAGTACTGAGAAAAAACTTAAACTGGTAGGCAGAATCACATTCTGTTATGCTTTCAAAGTGTTGTTAAATAATTTAAAAAACTTTATTGTTTCAGCTTATGGGTATATAATTTTGTGTTTTTTTGGTACCGGGTATAGAACTTGGGTCCTTGCGCTTGCAAGGCAGGCGGCGGAACCACTGAACTAAATCCCCGGCCCTAAATGGGTATATAATTTTGATTTTTTTTCATGAAGCTTAGATGATTTTATGATGTGCGAGAAACTGATGTGTTAGGGCCAGGGATTTAGCTCAGTGGCACTGCCCCTGCCTCACAAGTACAAGGTCCTGAGTTCGATTCCTGGTACTAAAAAAAAGAAACTAATGTGTGATCTCCGGTAGTTTTCTGTAATCACAAGATATATATCTTCATTCTATTTGGTTAAAATTCTAAAGATTGAATTGTGGGCAGGGATGGGAAAGAATTAAGATTTAGCATTGAAAGTCATAATTCAACCCGGGGAAAGCATACCAGATTATCCTACAGTAATTTTGTCTGTTTTCTCTGGCAGCACACGGAGACTTTGAATATTGTGTTTGTGACCTACTTCAGAATATTGAAGAAGGCTCAAAGGTCGCCTCTCCTGCCAGCAGTTTTAGAAGGTCTTGCCAAGTAAGGGCTGTATAGGTTGAAACCTTTCAGATTTTTTCTAAAGAGATAAGATCAAAGTAACGAATTTTAAACAGAGTTCCCTAATGATGTCCCAGTGTCCTCAGTCCACATTCCTTTTTTGTCACCAGTCTTTCCTTGAAACTATTTATATCAAGGGCTTTTTTGGTTTTCTCATCTCAAACCATTCATTTAAAAAAATCCCTTTCACTCTTTTCTTCTGCTTAGTAAATTCTAGGTGTCCTTAAGGTTCATTTCTCATTTCTTGGTTCTGATTTGCACTATTTAGTCAGTTATTTACCACCACAGTTTGGGTTGATCATGCACAAATCTGGCTTGCTTGTCATTTCTCTAATCCTGTACAATCTGTCCTATTAAAATCCATCTTTTTGTGTATTCTATCAATGCTAATGACTTTGTTGGGGAATTTGTTAATGACTGTCAGGATAGCTTTTCACAATTAAATTTAAAGTAGTATCCGGTACAACATTGCTATCTAACATGAACTACACTTGGAAATTAGCCACGTTAAACAGTTAAAAGCAGGTGAAATTAATTTTAGTGTATTTGATTGAATTTTATTTACCTAAAATACTGTTTTAAAATATAATCAGTAATAGGCATTACTGAGATACTTGGCATCTGTTTTTTTTAAGACATGTCTGAACACTGGTATATATTTTATACTTATATACGTCTCAATTGGACTACCATTGTGGGAAAGCACAGTTTTAAAAATAAGAGTTAAAAGGTAGGATGAATGGCTAGAAGATATAGAATAGGCAAAACATTTTTTTCTAATGCTTGGAGCTGTTTAGCTGTGGAATGCATATCTTTATAAGGATGCAATTGAAAACTTTCAAAGAAAGGCTGATTAAAGAAGGAATTATTCCTGTATTACAATAAGATCTGCAGTTTGTGTTTTTAATGACCAATTCCTTTATTTAAAAATTTTTAAAAATACATGCTCATTTAAATAATGATGCAGAAGAATATAAAATTTAAAATAAGTTCCTCCTATAAATGTATGCATTGTCTGTCTACTGGCTTTTGTTTTTTAACATAAATGGAATCATGCTATGTCTTATAACTTGCCTTTTTAGGGTAAACAGTGACTCTAGATATCTTTCCATGTTAGCCCATAAAGGTTACTTATTTTTTTAAGTTCATAATACTCCATTTTATGGATATGAAGGCTTACTTGGCCATACCCTATATTACATTACACTTAGAAATGTTGATTGATATATCGTATATCTTCATGTACTTATGTGCATGTATAGCCAGATCAAAAGGTAAATAATGATAATAAATGATATAAATAAATAATGCCAAGTTTCTTTTCACAAAATTAGTACCAGTATGTATGTAAAAATCACTTCTAAGGGTATCATTTCTGCTGTTGTTCTTTGCTGAACATATACATAGCATCAAAACTCTTAACTAGTATTGTAGAAGTACCCCGACTTTAACCTACTTTGATGCCTAATATTTTACAGTGTACAGAGCAGTCTCATGCTTAGTAGCTCATATGATTCTTTAGTCCTATCGATGGCCTCAGTTTTTTGTAGAAATACATAGTGGCTCAGGACAGTCAAGTGACTTACCTAATTTTCATATAGATAATCAGTAGCACAGCCTAAACTGGACACCAGGGCCAGTATTCTCTTCATTTTATCTTTAAAGGTGTCATATTCTCCTTTAGTGGTGTTTGGATTGAACACAAGGCCTTGTGAGTGCTAAGCACACACTCTGCTCCAGAGCTATACCTTCAGTTCCAAGTGCATATTCTTATTGCAGACTCTTCTTTCTCTTTTCCCACTGTTATCCTAGAAGCTGATTCGGATACCTCCTTTATGACTTAGAATACTGCTAAACTTTTTTTTTTAATAGCTTTCCATTGTGTGTCTTTTTTAAAATACTACTAAACTTAATAAACTTTCCTCAGGGATGTTTGTTTTTAACAACCTCTTTCTCAGGACAGAAGTATTTTTAAAATAAAAAGTCAAGCTTCACTTTTACCTGATTGATTTCTGCTTTTAAGTTAACTAAGGTTTGTTTGATTCTAGGTTTGCTCATCTTATAAATGTGGAATTTTTTGATGATTTATTAGTAGTTCTTCATACTCTCATTGAATCTGGTGTAAGTAACTCTATTATTGTATTAATTACTTTTTAAAGATGTAAATGGTAATTATCATTCTTTTTCTTTTTTTATTATTTGTGGTACTGGGATTGAACCCAGGGCCGTATACATACTAGGCAAGCTCCTTACCAGTGAGGTTCATTCCCAGCCCTAATTATTATTCTTAATATCTTTTTTTTAAGGACCTAAGCTATCAAGAAAGTCTTCACTGTGTACAGACTGCTTTTCATATTCTTTCTGGGCAAGGTAAGATTTTTTCTTATCTTTGCTTTATCTTTACTTTATCTTTGGAGGCTATAACATACCTAATTTGTGTTTGTTATCATTTCAAAGGTGATGTTTTAAATATTGATCCGATGAAATTCTATACACATCTCTACAAAACACTGTTCAAATTGCATGCAGGTGTGTATGCTCATTTATTTTATTTTTATTGGTACATGTTTGCAGTCCATAATAGTTACATTCCTTGTGAGGAGTTGATGCATGTACACAACAGACCTTAATTTTTTTTATTCATCCCACTCTCCTCTCTCTGTGGTTTGTATGTTTAGACAATGTTTCCTTAACATATATTTATCTAAATATATAAACGTACATTTATCATAACATATGAATATGTTATGAACAGAATTATCATCCGTGAGAAATAAGAACTGGTACATAAAATGCTGGCCTGCCAGTGTCACACATCTGAGAGTGAACTTTTGGAAGTGGCAGGAAATGCAGTAAATACTGCCTATCACATCTCTTAGTGCTGCTTATTGGTCAGAGAAATGGCTTTGTACAGGTACAAAAGTTCATCTTTTTTTCTACAGTTTAGTGAAGTTGCATAATGAAAAAGCCCTGATGAATATATTGATTGTTTTAGGTGCCACTAATGAAGGTGTTGAGATTGTACTCCATTGTCTCGATGTCATGCTAACCAAGCGCAGAAAGCAAGTTTCTCAGCAGCGAGCCCTTGCCTTCATCAAGCGCCTTTGTACCCTTGCTCTTCAGGTTCTTCCACATTCAAGCATTGGAATTTTATCAACTACTAGAACATTAATGCATGTAAGTAGTAAATGAAGAGAGCTTAGTTCTTATTAAGTGCAGTGCTGTTTTGATTCTTGTTGTACTTCCCATCTTATTATCATTTCAGTTGTAAAAGTAATTCATTTTTGGGTGCAGTGGCACACACTTATAGTTCCATGTACTTGGGAGGCAAGGCAGGAGGACCATTTATTTTCACCTAGGAGTCTTGAGGCCAACCTGGGCAACATAATGAGAATCCAACTTGATTGATTTATTGCAGTACTGAGGGTTGAACTCAGGGCCTTCACACTGAACTGTATATCTAGCCCTTTTTATTTTTATCACTAAGTTGCTAAGTTGCCTAGGTTAGGCTCAAATTCATGATCCTCCTGTCTTAGCCTCCCCAGAGTGCTGGGTTCACAGGTGTGCACTACCATGCTTGGCTGAGAACCCAACTCTATAGAGATAAAACAAAGTAAGTTGTTATAGAATCAGGTGGTGAAGGAAGTACATAAAATTACAAAAGGAAGAGCATTTTAATTCCATTGACATTTCCCAAAGGTAACTATTGTTACCATTTAGTGGGTATCATTTCTGTAGATTTTTTTTTTTTTTTTTTGTGGTACCAGGGATCAAACTCAGGACGTTGTGCTTGTGAGGCAGGTGACAGATCTGTAGATTTTTTTTGTTCATATGTAAATATATGCAGCTTACAAGCAACAGAAGTTTAATTTTTGTGTCAATACTAATATTCCTATTTGTCTTTTAACGATGAAGGTTTAGTTCTTTAACAAACATACTGTTCTTAACTATTCCACTGTTATAAATGCTTCAACAAAAATTAATTTTTAATTAATTATGTTAAATTAATTGTTATAATTGAGACAGCTATTCTTACTGTTTCCATTTTATTGATGGAAAAACAGGTCCAGAGAGAGTAAGTTGCCTAAAGTGTTAATAAATAGTACGAGTGGGATTCAAATTTAGGTAGTTTGGGGTTTCTGCTTCTTTGTGGTTCTCTTGATAGATACAGGTGACCATTATTGTTGCTATTACAAATGATGTCAAAGTGAATATTTTATACGCTATCTGTTGTATTTCTATAAGAAAAAGAGTCCTGAAAATTGAGAGTGGAGAGTGGAAAGAATATTCTATTTTCTTTTGCAAAACAAAACACAACATTCTTTGTAATTTTTGTCTCTTATGATATAAACTTATTAAAGCTAAATAGACCATATATTTATAGCTCATATACAGCCATAAATTTAAATGAAGTCCAAGTATAGACCAATAAAGTTCTGTCAGTTAACAGTATTAATTTAATTCTTTTTTGTGACATTTTCACAGACTTTCCCGAAAACAGATCTGTTGCTTGACAATGACTCTCAGGGAAATGGGGTTTTCCTGCCTGAACTGGATGAACCTGAGTACTGCAATGCTCAGAGCACTGCCCTGTGGGAACTGCACGCACTGCAGGTGAGAGGGGCCTTTTCTACAAAATACTGCTACCATAGTAATATATTTTGTTTTGAAGATGCCTTTTTGAGAATTCTTTTTTTTTTTGGTACCGGGGATCGAACTCGGACCTTGTGTTTGCGAGGTAGGCGGTGGCACCACTGAGCTAAATCCTGGCCCCTTAGAATTCTTATTTTAATACTTCTATATTTGCCTTGTTCTTACTATTCTATTCTTTAAGCTGTTAAAGACATTTTCTTTTTTTAAATTCTTTTATTGGTACATTTTAGGTATATAGTACATTTACATTTATCATTGTTTGTACCTATACATGATATATCTTGGTTCTTATTTTTTTCCCCATTACCTGTGCACCCTTCACCCCCTCCACCCTTCCCTATTTACCTAGATTTCGTTTCCATTTTTTTTTTAAGACATTTTCTAAGGCAGCAAAAAGTGGTGAGTTTTGTGGGTTCCAATTATGGAAGAGTTATTGAAATACTTCCGTAACACTATTTAGAGCATAAGAAAATTTGCTATCACGTACATCTGTATTGGACCCTTTCCAAGGAGACTTCAGTAGGTGGTTTTGCCCATGTTCTACAGTGTCCATGATCCTGCAGTATGGATAGCAATGGAATGAGCCTTATGCAAAATAGGAATGTTGGATAACCTGTTGTAAACTAACTTCTCACTCAGAAAGATTGCTTTTTGAGTTTCCTTTTTCATACTGTAAAAGCAAGACTATGTAACTGGTAATTTGATCATCAATAATAAATATTTTAATTCTTTAAACAAAGATAATATTCAAGTATTGACCTGTGCAAAACATGGTTGTCTTGTTTCCTCTTCAGAGACATTATCATCCCATAGTGCAAAGATTTGCAGCTCATCTGATTGCTGGAGCACCTTCTGAAGGTTCTGAAGCACTCAAACCAGAGTTGAGCCGAAGGTATTATGTAGCATTTCTTTCTTTAGGGGTGTGTGTGTGTGTGTGTTCATGTATGTATGTATGTATGTATATATGTTTGTGGTGCAGCACTGTGGGAGGCTGAGGCAGGGGGATCACAAGTTTGAGCCCAGCGTTGGCAATTTAGGGACTTAGTGAGACCTTGTCTCAAAATTAAAAACAGGTTGGGGATGTAGGTGATGTGATGGGGATGTGAAGGCCCTGAATTCAATCCCCAGTACCATACATGAATATACAACATGGGATGGGTGGGTGGGTGGAAGCTAGACAATGTAGTGCACACCTGTTAACCTGGCACTCTGGGAAGCTGAGGTAGGAGAATTTAAATTCAAGCCCAGCCTGGGTAAGTTAATGAGACCTTGTTTCAAAATAATACATAAAAAAAAAAGGCAGGGAATATATCTAGTGCAAAGGCCTTGGGTTCAATCCCCACTACTGCAAAACAAAACTACACCCACCCCCCTCATCTCTTTGGTACTGTCACATTGGCCGTTAAGTTTTAGTTCCTGAATTTTGGAGAGGACACATTCAAACCATTGTATCTTGAGAAGTTCCCAAACTCAGAATTAATATTTTGCTGTTTGCTGTGGATTTTTCTCTCTTGTGAGCAGTCTGCTGTTTTCTTTAATTCAGGGATCAGCATTGACCTATGGGCCACACTGATTTTTCTGCCCTTTTTGGAGTCTGAGTAAAAACTGAATTAGTTGCTATCTTTTAAATATTGGAAGAATCACTTAAAATTCATATTTCCAGCTTCTCTTGAAATACTAAATTTGGTGACTGGCCTGTGTTTTTACATGGCAATATAGTTAATTGCTTCTCCCTCTGAGTGAGATTGAACTGTGAAGTTTTCCAAAAACCTTTCCTTCTGGATAGGATAGAGATAACTTTATTTGTGTGTATTTAATGTAATAAAATGGCCATTTATCTTTTCCTTCCCTCATTACTAGCCCCCCCCCCCCCCGTTTCTTAAAAGGAAAAAAAGAGAAAATTCCTTGTCATTTTTCTTTCTAGTGATTATCTTCTGGCATACTTTCATTAGTGGTCCTAAACATTTACTTATTTTGTGCCTGTTTTCCTTTTCAAGAGGAATATGAGGAATGGTTTATTCCAAAGGCTTGGGAAGAGAGATACATAGCGTTCTTTTCCTTAAAACTAGAGAGTGGGGTGTGAGTCTAATCACAGTTGTTGGCAGTCCCTTGCCTGTCTCCTTTGGAGAATATCAGCTAACGCCAAGTCAATAAGGATTCACTTACATGCCATGGATATACACATATTTTTTGTCCTAAATTCCCTCTCGTGTTCCCCCCAAACCAGCAGCTAAAGGGTTGAGCAGTGTTTGAAGTCCATGGAAGATAACTCCATGCTTCAGTTCTCTGTCTGCACAAAGTTGGTTACCATTTACATACTGTACTGTGGTTGAGTTGGGATTTGATCACACTAAGCTAGAAGCTGGGCCGGGAATTTAGCTCAGTGGTTCCAGCGCCTGCCTCACAAGTGCAAGGTCCAGAGTTCGATCCCCTGTACCAAAAAAAAAAAATGCTAGAAGCCTTCTGCTTAGCTTTCTGTCCAGGCTCCAGGCCTGCATGTTTACCTGTCTACCAAATTTCTCTAAGATGGATTTAATAGGATAATATTGACATTACATGGGAATTTAAGATTTAAGTGGGTTCATTTGTTGCTTTCATTCTTTGAGTACAATCTATCCCCCCCCCCTTTCTCTCTCTGTGGTATCTGTACATTTCTTATATTTGTGATTATAGATCCGCAGTTGAACTTTTTGAGACTTACAGCATGGCAGCAATGATATTCAATCCTCCTGTTGAATTTTCAAACTCCAAAAAGAAGGTATGTATATTTTTCTTTTTTTAAAAGAAAAATAAAACTAAATAATGTTTCTCTTAATGACTTTAATATTAGCTTACTTACTTGTTTTATAGATAGCTATTTTTCATGTTTAAGAATTGATAATTAGGGGCTGGGGATTTAGCTCAGTGGCGCCACGCCTGCCTTGCAAGGTCCTGAGTTCGATCCCTGGTACCAAAAAAAAAAAAAAGAAAAAGAATTGATAATTAGGATATATGTTTGGGGTTGGAATTCAATAGAGATGGTTAGTGAGACTGTTTCAGTCAGTATCTAACACCTGACCAAGCATTTCATTATTGTATTTCACTTGCTGGTGTTAGTTAGTGCTTTTTATAGCTTTGCTCATAGCTTGGCTTTTACTTACAGATAGTATAAGTAACTTGAACTCATATTTTAAAAATCTTTTTCTAGGATAAATTTTTACAAGGGGAGTCCTTTCTAAATGAAGATTTAAATCAACTAATCAAAAAACATTGCAATGAAGTTGCTACTCAGTCATCCCTGGATTTCACCAAATATTTAAAAACGTCACTACAGTAGTACAAAAACGAAGAACAGTGGTCTTTTTTGTATATTTGTGTGTATGTACAGATACGTATAAAGACATGTTGTTAACTTAGGACTTTTTATACAAGGAAAACATCCTAAGAACGATTTGGAAGAGGAAGAGTCATCCTTTTTGTGGCATGGGGCTCTACCCCAGTTTTGAAAGTGTCATTTCTTTAAGAAAGGAGAATTGAAAGCCTTTTTTTTCCTTCCCAAATGTTTTGGAAGTTTCCTTCTTAACGAACTGTTAAGTTACAGTTTTTCTTTTTTGTTATATGAGAATTAAACCTAGGGAGTGCTGAGCTAAATCTGCAGTTCTTTTAATTTTTAAATTTTGAGACAGTCTCACTAAGTTCTCCAGATTGGCCTTGAACTTGAAATCTTCCTGCTACACAGCCTTCTGAGTAACTGGGATTACAGGTATTTACCACCATGCCCAGCTTAAGTTATAATAAAAAAAAAGTTTTGGATTTTATGTGTGAATGGTACTGGAGATTGAGGCCAGGGTCTCCTGCATGCATGCTGGGTACCCACTCTACCACTGAGCTCAGTTATCAGATCCAAAAGGGCATAGAGCATGGAGAAATTAAGATTGAGAAAGCTTTTTGCATTGAGCTATTCCTATAGCTAAATATTCTTTAAATAAACACTATTTTTATTGCAATACCATAGAAATGAGAAACATTCTAAATTTGAGTGAATATAAATTTTATGAAGGTTTTGGAGAAAAAAATTGCTTGAATTTAGACACATGTTCACTTGCTCATATTGAATGATATACCTCAAGAAATAACCTTGACTTGGTCTTTTTTTTTAAAAAAACAAATGTTTGTTGTGGCTACTTTCAAACAAAATTTGGATATGATTTTAGTATCTTTGAAATTGTGTGCATTTTGTTACATGCCCTGGAGGGTGATGGGGGAAAGAATTTTTCCTGGGAGGAAAAAAATAAGTCTGAGACTACCATTCTGTTTTTTAATTTTTAATTTTTAATTTATTTTTATTTTTTATTAAATTCTTTTATTGGTACATTGTAGGTATACAACACAATTACATCTCATTGGGAATTGTACCTTTACATAATG
>NW_004624737.1:5676432-5703548 GCF_000247695.1 Heterocephalus glaber | reverse complement strand
TGTTTCTTATGTTGGGATTCCATCATGTTCCTCAGCTCCTCTCTAGATTTATTAATCATGTCTTGCAGCAGTGGGATGGTGGCTCAGAAGCCCCTACCTCTCGGCCGGGAGCAGCGGGACTGAGTACCTTGGTCTGGTGGTCTGATGTCCTCTGCATCTTTGTAGTGTGGAACCAGGTGGCTGCCTGTCTGTAGCGGGGTCTACCATTCTGTTTTGATAGAACCTTTTTTTTTTGGTACTGGGGATCGAACTCAGGACCTTGCACTTGCGAGGCAGGCACCGGAACCACTCAGGTAAAGCCCTGGCCCTACCATTCTGTTTTAGCAATAAATGGGATATAGCAAAAGACTTTTTTTCCTCTTGGTACAGGTAAATTGTATATTCATATGAATATAATTATAAAGCAGTATTTTATATAATAGCAATGGCCATATTCTGGGCATGCCGTGTGAAGTATTTGTATAAAAATTTTCTGTTCAATTAAATGGCTGCTTTTTCTCTTTTCTATTGTGAGAATTTTATTTTTTTTGAAATGGACAGCAGTCCAGTTAAATAGATCTCTTCTTGGGCTGGGGATTTAGCTCAGTGGTTCTGCCGCCTGCCTTGCAAGCACAAGGTCCCTAGTTTGATCCCTGGTACCACAAAAAAAAAAAAAAAAAGAGAAAGAAAAAAAAGATCTTTTATTGCTTCAGTCATGGAAATCCAGTTATATTGATCTGGAGCTTAGCGCTCTTTTCTCATGAGATAAGTTAACTGGAAATTCCTTTTCCATTGCAGGAGAGAGGGGGCAGATATAAGCTTAACCATATATGTCAATTTGTTAGCATATTCTTATATGCGATTTCAAAAGTATTTCTGAGGTCACAGTTTTAAGGCTTGATATTTAATGGTGAAAAAGGAATGTTTCAGAAAATGTTTGCTTGTAACCTACCATTTACATATAAAACAAAGTTCAAGAAAATGAAATATTTGTTTGAATAACCAAAGGGTCTGTCACCATCAGAGCACAAGTGACCAATGCATGTCACAAATCATTTATTTCAAAACATAAGACAAATACATATGTCACTTTGGCAGCAAAAATTGTAGTTCGTGAAAAATCAGTTTTAAAATAGAAATTTATCAACTGTTTTATGCTTGTATTATGCTTTCAACATTCTTGTTTTATATGTATAGTTAAGTATACATAAAATATTTGAACGTCCTGTATGAATTTGAGGATGAAATATAGTTGTACATTTACTTATATAACCTATTAGTTTTGTTTTTGGAATTAAATGTTGTTGTCATTAGTAACTAAAGACAGACCCTGAGGCTTCACTAATCTACAGCCTCATTTTTTCTTTCTTTTTTTTTTTGCTACAGGGAATTGAACTCGGTTCCTTGCGCTTGCGCAGCAGGCTACAGCCTCATTTTTTTCAACCAGACAAATGGCGTACTTACTATATGCTTAGCACTAAACTAGGTACTTAGAAGTAAGGTGGGGTAATGATATAAAACAGCTTCAGTATTCCATGATCTTAGCTGCTGAGTTAAGTTATTTGCACACTAAAAAAAATGTGGTATTATCTAATTCAGTGTCAGAATGAGTTATTTCAGAGTTCAGAGACCTATGCCATCCATTATCTCAGAGCTGTTTGACTGCAGGCTTGAGCATAACAAACATTTCAGAGTAGCAGTAATCATGTAGATTCAGTATGTGTTTCAAAGAGATTCAGGTATTCTTGTGTCAAAATCCTTAGCTGTCAGTCAAGATTGCTTTTAGAAAGTTGATACATAGAGATGAGAACATAAATTATTAATGGATCATGGAAATGTTGGCCTGTCTGAATTTTGTCTAAGAAGTAGCTTCCCTTTTTCTCTGATAGCTTTTAGGGGGTCCATGTGTTCACCTTTTGTGGCCCCAGTACTGATGTGAGAGAGAGGGGCAGGGACTGCCACCTTGCAAGCACTTCCCTGTAGGCTGCTTCTTACTCTGTCATGTCTAAGTCAAAGACACCAGCCAGGAAAATCCCACTCTTCATTGGCATAGGAGCATAATTGTGGTGGAGCTTTGTTTTAGAGTTAACTTCCGTTTTACTGGCAAGCCCTCATTGCTTTTCATAATTAAGGAAGACCTAGGGTGTCTGGGCAGAGGAGAAGTCTGCAGAGATGTGGAAGATACAGTTAAGAAAGGAGAACTGGTACTTATCATACATGGCCCACTCATTCATGAGCCTCCACTGTCTGCAGAGCCATTGCGATGGGGTGGCATTTTGTTACTCCACTATTGTTCAGATTTCATCTTTATCCTCAGCTGGAGAATTTGTAAATTTGTATTGGTTAAGGATAACATATAAAGAGGCTTTACCTCAAGAGAGTACTTTCAGCCCAGACAGTATGGTCACTTCCTCCAGCTCCCTAATTCTTTAATGCCCTCTAGTAATCTTTTTGTTTTTGGTACCGGGGATGGAACTCGGGTCCTTGAGCTTGCGCAGCAGGCAGCAAAACCACTGAGCTAAATCCTTGGCCCTCTAGTAATCTTATTATCTTGCAAAATAATGACAGTTACAGGTAGGTGGTTGAGAGGAAGCTAACTTCTATTCAAACATCACATGTCATACTGAATTCTTACTCTCACCCTTTATTGCCAGATAAATTTTTTTAAAAAGCTAGTGCCACTTAACAGTGACAGAATTTGTGATCACTTCTTTTCACTTTTACTGAAGCTTCTTGAAATATTGTTATAAACCCAGGTTGCCTATTTAGGTTCTTTTCTATATTAACTTTACTCATAAGAATTTGCTACCCAGATTTCTTATTGCCTAAAAAGTATAAAATGGTAGTGGGTTATTTTAGTGGTTATTTTAGTGGTTATTTTAGATGCATTCTGAAGAATGGAATAATTTCATTTAGTATTCTGATATAACTAATTCAGATGTGATAAGCTTAAATAAAAATTTCATGGGGCCGGTGATTTAGCTCAGTGGTTTCGCTGCCTGCTGCCCAAGCGCAAGGACCCGAGTTTGACCTCGGTACCAAAAAAAAAATTTCATGTTTCTGGCAAACACCAGGTTGTGCTGGTCAGTTATAATGAGTCACATGCCTCAATGACATTTTGGTCAGTGACCAACTTCATGGGAATGTCATGGGATATGACAGTGGTCTCCTAATGTTATAATAGAGCTAAATACTTCCTATTGCCCAATGATGTCACAGCCATCTTAGTTTGTATAAGTTCATGTTGATGTTCACATGCATTTCTCCGAATGCATCCCTGTCATAAGTGACACGTGATGGTAGTAGATTGTACACTGCTTTACATGTTTAAGCAATGTGTCCTCCCTAAAATCCCAAAGACTCAAATTACAATTCAGTATGTACTTTATCCTCAAAATGTGATAAACAACCAAGTTGGGGTGCAATGTAGGCAGCAGGCTGGGTTCACTCACTTGCTAAACACCCAAGTCTTACATTCAGTCTAAGGGAAGTTTTAGATTTGTATTGTAACCAAATTCACAACTATGTTCAAGTCCATGGTGGGGGTGGGGTAAGGGAGGGAGGTTAGCAAGCATCAAAGCCAAATGATAAATCTGGAGAGACTTGTCTTGCTTTGTGTTTTATTACCCTGCATACTTTGGCTTTAGCCAGTCAGGCCATTAACTCAAAGTTTAACCTATGATAAGCCAAACCAAGCCATTTGCCTGTTAGTTTATAGAGACTTCAAAGACTGTTTCCAGGATATTTTAAAAAATGGGATAGCACTGCGAATTTATTGCAGATTATTTGGTTAAAAGGAAACCTGTAGCACTATACAAACAATATTAAACTAGAGTAGAGCCCAAATTCTCTTGGCAAGAAAACGGTAGTTAAATAAGAACTTTCAGTGACATGAAAGCTTTGTTGTGTACATTTTTTTTTGGTACCAGGGATCGAACTCGGGTCCTTGCGCTTGCACAGCAGGCGGTGAAACCACTGAGCTAAATCCCCGGCCCTGTTGTGTACATTTGACACTTCTATTTTCAGAATATAACAAAACAAAATACAGGTATTCATTTTTGTAACTGGTAAAAAAAAGTCTCAAAGCAAAGGATTTTTTAGTGTGTTTTATAATTTTAAGAAAAATGTCTTAAAATTTAATACCAATGGAAAGATAAAGTTTGGGGTTTAGAGGAAAAAAATTCATTTTTAAAGTCATAACTTGCTTCATACCAAGATTAAGAATCCATTTATTACACTTAACTGGGTTTTGTACAGCAAGGTTTTAAAAAAATAATTTACATCAAATTGCAAATATGACTTGGAGCCATAGCTGTTCAGTTAATGAGAAATGAAGATGAAGCTATTTTACATGAAAGTCTAACCCATTTTAGATGTTGAGTATACATTTTAGTTTGTCTTCAAATAATGAGATAGAACCACTAATGTTTTTTTAATCCACAGCAAGCATACTAAAAAATGTATGGCTAATAAATATACAAATACAGTGTCAGTACAAACCTTGCAAAATAAATAAACCTACCTTAAACACAAAACTACTTTTGATTTAAAAATATGATTAGGTTTTTGTTAAGACATCACAACTCTTATTCTAAATTCATTTTGTGAAAACCAGAAATGAAATAATCTGTGAATATATGACCAATAACCTTTACAAAAAACCAGCATCTTTTCTATATGTAAAAAGAATAGTAAAGAAGAGTGCATTATGGTACACAGTATAGTAACGATGTTGAATTACTTTTAATGAATCTTACAGAACTTATTTATATTTGCAATGCCCAATAGCTTTTTTTTTGGTACTGGGGATCAAACTTGGGTCCTTGCTCTTGTGCAGCAGGTAGCGAAACCACTGAGCTAAATCCCTGGCCCCAATGCCCAATAGCTTTTATTTCTCAGCCATAAAGTATATGCCTAAACTATGTAGTTTGCTCATTTTCAGATCTCTGTGCCTCTTGTTCCCAGTACTGTAGGTTGAGTCAGCAAACTCTGGCCCTTGGGCCAAATCCCACCTACCATCTGTTTTTATAGTGCCCTTGAACTAAGAATAGCTTTTACATATTTTAGTGTTGTTTTGCTTTTGGTACCACGGATCGAACTCAGGACCTTGCGCTTGCAAAGGCAGGCGTGGTGCCACTGAGCTAAATCCTTGGCCCAGTTTTTACATTTTTTAATGGATGAAAAAAATCAAAAGGATATTTGATATGTGAAAATTATATGAAATTCCAATTTCAGTGTCCATAAAGTTTCACTGGAATACAGCTATTTTCATTCACGTATCATCTGTGCCCTTTGGGAGAGCACGCAACTTAACAAAACAGTTACAACAGAGGCCATATGGTCTCCAACCCTAAAATATTTACTGTCTGGACCTTTGCAAACAAAATTATGCTAATCTTTTTTCTTTTCTAAGAGTTACTGCAAGCTTAGGGATTTTTTTCCAACTGCTGGCATTTGTAAAATGGCAGTTCCCTGTGCTTCATTGCTTTGTTCAGATCAGTAAATTGGTTGGTTGCTATTAACCCTGTGCCATTTCACTTTTCCTCAGCATGGACTTCACATCGTGTGAAGAAGGTTGCAGTTCAGAAGTCAATTTCCAGTTTAATGAAAATAAATTATGTTTCTTTCCACCATGTTCATTCTTGGCTTTAACTTCTTGCCAGAAGATCTTCACCTGTAACATAGTATACATAGGCTTATTAGTGTATTGAGCATGAAGAAGCAGAAATATTTACAGCCTACGAAGAGTTCTGAGTTGTTGAGCCAACCGAAATCCACAACTCTGGTGGCTCTGTTTGGGGGAATCTATTTCCTACAAACTCAGTGTTAGAACATGATGTTTCTAGGAGTAGAACATTAGAAAATTTTAAAAATCGCATTCAAATAAGTTGTTTAACTTTTATTATTTTTGAAACTTTATGATAATTTTAGAACAAATAACATGAAGCAAAACAGTAGCAAAAACACTGAACTTGTTATGAGCACATACAGAAAGACTTAAGTGTTCTTAGAAATGTCATCTTAAAGGAGGTCAGAATACGGTATATAAATACTTATAGTTTCGCCAATGGCTGTTTTTAAAAAAAAGCTTCCCCAACTCTTAAGTAAAGCTGTGAAGTTAACCAAATGATTATAAATGTCTGCTTGCTTCAGGAAAATTGAATCTGAAGGCCATCGTCTAGATCACTGCCGCTCTTCCTGCTCTCCTAAAATAGTAATGTCATCATGGTATGCATATTATTTTAAGTTGCATTTCTAGTAGAGTTGTATTCCTCTGTACTCATTGCAGTCTTGGAGCACACAGAGGGCTGCTTAAATGTAAAGTAGTACATTTCTGACAAATTTACCAGCCTTAGTGTAATTTTACTCCATCATGACTAAAATTACAATATAGACAAGTATATGCCATTATCACACCTGTAATATATTTGATGCTAAGTTCTGGGCATGAAAATAATATTTTAAATGTTGATTAGTGTCCTTATGGCAAGATCCCAGACCCACTGTTATACTGAGTCATTTTCTAAAAGTTGGGCTCATTGTTGGTGCTTAGTCTTAGAATTCATTTGGCTCTTACAGGAGACACCGATATCTCATCAACATTGGAGCAAACAAGAAAGTGAATTTGGAACTTTAACATTTGGGATACCAGATGTATCTCAATAGAAAGTGCTGAACTTTATCGGAGCTACAGGATTGCATGAATACTCACTGTGATCTGATGCTATGTGGTGTCAATTGTTGTCACAGCTGTGAGATTTCTTTTTGATGAGTCTTTTCTATAAACACTCAACAACCCTGAATTTCTTGGAATAGATGGATGTGCATATACTTTGGAGGGAGTGGTTTCCTGTATTTGGCCTCACTTGATATTTTGAAAGAGCCTTGTAAGTGTAGTCTGGGGCACCACTTATTTTGGGAGATGCTCCTTAAACACAGAAACATGGTCTCAGTGTGTTGGGTCTTCCTTTGGACTGGTAAAAATCAAATTTGGCTCGTTCTAGAAGTACCAATGAATTCTTTTATTGTGAACTTCTGCAGTTTGGCAACTTTTAATGAAAAATCCCAGACAATGATAATACAGATGGTGAAGCTGTGTGGTATAAGCATCAGTGTCTTCACTCTGCTGTTGATTTCTTGTGAGTTTGAATCCTAGACCTACTATGGAACAGATAAAAAGTGGGCTTTAATGATCTCTTAGGTTCATTAAGAAACTAAGTGAAACCAGGCACAGTGTCATGTGCCTGTAGTCCCAGCTACTCAGGAGGCTGAAGCAGGAGGATCATCTGAGCCCAGGAGTTCAAGGCCAGCCTGGATAACACAGCCAGACCAGTTTCAAAAAATTACTTAAGTGAGAAGTAGAAATATGTCTGGTTCCTTCATATGCTTTTATTCAGATTCTATATAAATAATCTACTTTAAAATACAATGATCTAGGGCCAGGAATGTAGCTCAGTGGTGCCACACCTGCCAGGCAAGCGCAAGGTCCTAAGTTTGATCCCTTGGACCGGAAAAAAAAAGATACAGTGAGCTGGATATTGTAGTATACACCTTTAATCTAAGCACTTGGAAGGCTGAGACAGGAGAATCATGAGTTTGAGGCCAACCTGGGCTACATAGTAAGTCCAGGGGAAGCCTGGAGTACATAGTGAGACCCTGTCTCAAAAAACCGAAAACAAATAAAAAACCTCAAAGAAAAACAAAAAGATAAAATGAAACTTACTCTGTATGTGAATATTAAGTGGCCTGGCAACACCTTAAATACTATATTTTCAAGATGGAGGTTATTATGTTATTTTGCTTTCTTTTTAACCATCATATCCTGGATGCCATATTTTTATATTTTTAATTGAGGCAGAAGGAGATGAGGTTGTTAAGCTAAATCAAACCCAGTTAGCCTAACATAAAACTAGGAATCCAAAGGATAAAAGCTGAATGATCTATAGATCCTTTGAAAAATGTTCATGTGAGTTATTAATAATTAAGATAGTCCTATGTCTGATGAAATAAGGCTTTGTGGCACTTTGGTCAAGTTGGTTACCTTCTTGGGGCCTTTGCTTAGTTATCTACAAAATAAGGTCTAAAATGTTAAAAGCTTACAGTACTCATGGGTTCAGCACCCTTGTCCTTTTTCAAGGCACTGTTCCCAGCAGCCTTTGGGGGATATCCTCGTGGAGAAGACACAAGATAATATACTCCCTATGCCTAATAAAGTATTTTCAGTTGAGCCTTGTCTCAGAAGGCTGCAATGACTTTGTATACCTGGTGAAACATGCTGCCCTTAGTCAGTGTTGATTATCCACTCTGTCACTGGAGACCAAGCCCCCCACAGGTTTCTCCTCCTTATTTTGGACACTTTCTGAGGCCACAAGCTGAGGAGGTAAGGTGAGTCCCCGGGACTGCTTGGTTGACTTGGTGAGCTTCTTGAATTCACTTGCAAAAGAGATGCCCTTTCTTTTGTCTTCTCGAGATGCCTGTGGCAAAAAAGAGTCTTTCCTTGGTTGAATGTTCTCAATCACAAAGCACTATGTCAGAAAGAGCCCTTTTCCACTTGTTTGTTTGGTAAATAGGGCGTTGGGAAGGACCAAGTGACTCTCAGGACTTCATAGCCACACAGTGGAACACATTTTTTCCCCCCACACAGTGAAAACAAAGCCCAACAATTTTCTCCCAACTAAATTTGACTAAGAACTTTCTTCTAGATTTTACTAGCTCCAAAATCTGATCATAATGTGATTATGAATATGAGATGTTTTATGAAAAGAGCAAAATAACTTTAAACTTTACCTGCACCTGCTCCTTTAGTTTAAGGATGAATTTCCCTGCACCTTTCCACTTGCTTTGGGCTTGAAACACACACTCCTGGTCCAAAAGGACTCGCTGTGAAGACTTGGGAGTAGAAGACTTCTTGTTGGGTGTGTCTTTCACTACCTCTTCCAAAAGCACATAGTCACCTGGATTGGGGTTGCTCAGGATGCTATAGGAATATTTGGCTTTGCATAAGGTCTGAAAGATAAGTTATGATCAACTGAATAAAGCATCTTCAAAATGTGCAATCATTCCAATTAAACTTTAAGGTGGAAAAATGGCATACAGTTTTAGAGATGGAGGGGACCTTCCAGATGTCATCTAATCTGTCCTTTTACATTTGTGTAGTTGTATCTTATAACACACTTTCTCAGATTATTTCACTTATGTCCCCAGCAATCTATGATTTATATGAGGAAGCATAAGCTTATAAAAGTTAAGCAGATTCTGGATGAGGAATCTTAAACTTATTAAGGTTAAGCAGATTCCAGAGTATGCACAGCTCATAAATAACAGAATAAAGGGCCGGGGATTTAGCTCAGTGCTTTCGCCGCCTGCTGTGCAAGCACAAGGACCCGAGTTCGATCTCCGGTACCAAAAAAAAAAACAACAAACAAAAACAGAATAAAGACTTGACCTGGATTTTCTGTACATACATCAAAGCACATGGACATGAAGGTCATGCAGCTAGTGAGGAACATAATCCTGCCCTTCAGGAGCCTCCCTGTCCCATAAGCTTGCCTCTATCACAGTCTTAGATGATGAAGGAATTTTAGTCACATGGTCTTTTTCATTGAGTACAAAAATATCTTTTGTTTACTCATTTATTCATTCATCAGATAGTTGCTGAGGGTCTGCTGTGTCCCAGATACTGTGCTGTACTTTGGGAAGACAGATGAGCAAAAGAAATAAATATCTGGAGTTCAAAGTCAATTAGAATGGCTAATTAACTAAATCATATAATAGAAACAGCAAATAGCACTTAGGTAGTGTTTATCATGTGCTAGGCATGGTACTAAATGTGTTACACTGACAGTCTTCACAATAACCTATCTCTAGGCTTTATCTTTTTGGTGAGTTACGGTATAGGATATGCTGGAGTCAGCTGGACTAATGAAATCAAGCACAATAGGAATAGTTGCACAGTGGAAATAAATCAGATTCCCCTGCCTCCAGCTAGTTTACCAGCACCCAGCACCGCTAAGGAACACATCTGAGCTCTTACTCAAGATCTTACAGTGAAAAGCAGAGCTGAGTTTGAACCTAGAGCAGTGATGGTGAACCTTTTACAGATCAAGTGCCCAAAGTGCAACCCAAAATCCTCTTATTTATTGCAAAGTTCTAACACTGTACTTAAATCTGAATACAGTGGTACCTCGGTTTGTAAAGTTAATTTGTTTTATGATTTTGGGGAAGATGGCTGCACTTGTGTTTGTATGGGGAAGATGGGCGTGGTTGTGTTTTTTACCTAATGTGGAGTTTGTGAACAGAAGCAAAATTTTGCTGAATGCTTTTGTTTGAGAATCAAATTTGCAAATAGAAGTGTTCATGAACCAAGGTATTACTTTACTGAGGTTTTAGTTTAGAAAAAACAACTGTTATCTGATGCATGGCTACTGGGGAGACTTGGTTGGCTCACATGCTGACTGAGAGGACTCTGCGTACCATAGGTTCACCACCACTGAACTACAGCAACCTGATCAAGGGTCTATGCTTTTGGCCATTGTACTTGTACATCATTTCTCAAATCTGTGTTTAATGAATGGAAATCATGAGGAAGCTACGAAGGAAGTGAAGAGTTCTTGGAAACAGTTCCTTGAAACAAGCCTGACCTAGTAGAGGAAAGAGGGTTTAGGTAGCTCTCCTGCTTGTCTTCTGTGATCCTTGAGAAGTGGTTATTAGGTATTGGGTCATGCATTTCTGGGACAATGAAGTCACCACTCTTCAGAATCATCTCTTAAATCCGTTATTATCAGTGCTTCCTAAAGAGCTAGACTCATTGTGGATACTAAGTATCTGTTGAAGGAGTGAAGGATAATATTTCCTAGCCTTAAGAGAGGATAGCTAGTGGGTCGAGTGTTTTTTTGTGGGAAAACAAAAATGATCTCAATTTGACTGTGATCATGGTTGTACAGCTCCTGCAAATATGCTAAAATCTACTGAATCATAAACTTTAAATTTGTAAATTATATAGTATATAAATTTTAGTTTAATAAAGCCGTTATTTTAAAGAAAAAAAGTTTTAAAAAAAGACATTCTACTTTTTCAGGTCCCTCTTGTTCTAGAATACCATTCATGAAATGAACTGTCATAGACATCTGCTTTGTCTCAGTAATTTATACTGACAAATGGACTGAGGTGAAGAAAGAATTTTCCTTTCCTTTCTTTTTTCTTTCCTTCTTACCCTTTCTTTTCCTTCCCCCTTTTTTTCCTTTTTCCTTTCCTTTCCTTCTCCTGTCCTTTCCCCTCTTCTTTCCTGTCCTTTCCCTTTTTCCTCCCCTCTCCTCTCCTCCCAGGGCCTTGTACATGCCACGCAAGTAACCTGCCACTGAGCTACACATCTGCTCCCCAAGGAGAGGCTTTTACCTGCTGAATGACATCCTGGGCAGTGCTGACACGGGGTGCTTTGATCACTGTTCTAGGTTGCTCTGGAGAAACATCATGCACTTGGACAAAGAAACTCTCCTCCTCTGAGCTCAAAATCACCTCTTTGTCATCTTGAACAATGCTTTTCTCTTTTAGAGTCTAAGTATAAAAAGAAAAACATGGAGTGATTGGTAAGGTGATACAGAATAAAGAAAAAATAAAGCAAAAATTTGAATTCTGTCTTGGTAATGTGGAAACAACTTTTTAGGTGTATACTTCATTCATTAGTTAATATTTTATGACTACTCTAAAAGGATATACCTGTCTTCTGATGAGAATGAAGCATTGTATCTCACTGCTGTTGATACTCTCATTAAGTCTGGCCCAGAGTAAGCTAGTTCATCTGGTCCTATTAGGTGCAGATTTTGAAAATCCAAGTCAACTAGGTAAATTTACAGAAAGAGCATTTTGCCAATTACCAAAAGTCAAAATAAAAACAGAGAAAATTGCACTGAAGAGAAACTCACTCATTCCCACTTAGATCTTGAGCATGAAGAAATGCTAGACATCTGAAATGTGAAACTGATGCTGAGCCAGACTGGAAGAAGAAAACCTACAGTGTAAAGGCTGAAATGACTGGAGGTAACCCACACTGAAACATGTTTTGACAAGTTCTCACTAATTATGAGAACTGATTATCAAGTTAATTTGCATTTGTTGAATTGATATCCATTGATCTCTATGGATACATACATATTATGTAAAGATATATGTATGTTATTAAATTTTTTCAAACAGTATAGGGGTAATGAATAACAAAGCAAAGAGTCTGTTTTCATCTTTTTTCTGTCATTTTCCCACATATACACAACCCCCCCAAAACCCACTGCTGTTAGGTTATCTTTTGAACCATTTTCCATGGATCATAAATACATTTTAGTGTGTGAATAAATATACACAAACCGCTGGAATTCTGTGAACTTAGTTATTGTGTGATTGTCAGATGGCTCCTGTCCTTTGTCAGCCCCCATTCTCAAAGGGGAGTAGTTTAAAGTTATCGTATGTAAAAAGGGCCACAGAATGAGGAGAGGCAAGGCAAGTAAAGAACAGGCAACTCCATTTCAGATGTGAGGCTTAGCAGGAAAATCCTATTCTCAGCATTCTCCTAGCATAATCTCCCCCAGACAAAGGTACTGAAATAGTGCTAGCTAGAAGAATTACAATCACTGTCCTGGAAGGGCCAGCTAGTCACGTGACCCAGAACTGTCCCCATTGATATTAAAATCAAGATGGAAAACTGCCACCAGGTGGTGCCATACTATAACCAAGACCAGAAAGGACTGCTCCTGGAGCTTGGGAACCATCCACACAGACCTGCAGTCAGTCATAGCTCTATTATTTTCATGAGTGAATTTTTTGAATCTTGTCTATTATATAATGGCGGTGGAAGGATGGGAGTTATCTATTTTTATTGAATAAAATTATACCCTCATAATATACCATCCTACAACTTTTCTCCCAACTTAAAAGACTGTGCTTATCATTTCACATCCAATTTTAGGAATCTTATTGCATAGTAGGATGTGGCTGTACAAGATGTCATTTCATTGTTCATCATCTAACTAGTCAGAGTGAAGTCAGAGGTAATTCACATGACAGAATTTAGAATTTAAATGTCCCCAAAACCAGAAAGCAAGAAATACAAACAAATAAACAAAAAGGTTCTAAGTTGCCACATGTTCCAACAGCAATGCATCACTTTTTTTTTTTTTGGTACCGGGGATTGAACTTGGGTCCTTACGCTAGCGAGGCAGGCAGCGGAACCACTGAGCTAAATCCCTGGCCCCAACAATGCATCACTTTTAGGAGAGCTCCTGAGAGCCTCACTAGAGTTTATTTACACTTAAGTTTTCAGCCACAGTTGAAAAGCAGAAGATAATAACAATAGCCCTCCTTTTTTACTTAGTATTTTTGTACACATTATCTACCTGTTTGACATAAATCAAATAGGGTAGTTTCTGTTACAGATTTTACAAATTAGGGCAGTGAGGTTTACAGAAGTTAGGTGATCTGTTCAGAATTATCTAATTTGTGGCAGAGCCGAGGATTGTCCAGTTGCAACCCAGAGGGTAAAACAGATCTTTAAAAATTTGGATTTTTTTCAGTGTGAACAATGTACCTAAACATGTACCTTGACTTAATACAATTTTCTTACATGTTTTGTATGTTCTTTGACCTATTAGTCTGGTTTTCAGTCTGTATATATGATAATTTTATAAGGTCTTATAAACAAATGAATCTGATGCTGGAAAAATAAAAGGGCGAAGAGGGAGGGGGAAAAAGAAGGGAATTGAGATGTGTTACATACATCTAGCCCCTACAGTGAATGTAATCATTATGTACTGCAAACATGAACTGATAAAAGTAAAAAAAAAATTAGGATTTTTTTCTTTTAGAGAGAGATGGCTTCTTCAGCTTCCACATGCTGAGAGCATAAATTGTTACCCCTTCCTTTCTCAAATCAGATAACTGAACAGAAAAGTAACACCTGTCAGAGAAATTATATATACACTGTTTGAGAGGAATATGCAGACGCTGGTCCCAAGAGGTCAGTGTCTATTTCCATATTCACAAGGGAGGGAAGGAGCACCAAGAACAGCCTGGGGTGAAGTGAAAGAGTTGGGGAGACAGTGTAAAAACTTTGTTGCCTGTTGTCTCATTGTATCTTCTTTGCTATAAAAATCCTTGCTCACCTGACCAAGGTGAGATGGAGATTTAAGGCAGTAAAAGACCCCTCTGTCGCCTTTGGAGCTAGCTTTGAACAGATCTTTTCCTTTTCCACCAAAGATTCTCTCCTGTGTTCCTGGGGAGCAACAAGTAGTACACACCTGACCAGTTAGTAACCTCATTTCAAACCCAAAGCAGTCAAACGGGGACATATTAACCATAGGAAGATGTAGTACCTGGTGGCTTAACAGCCCAGGAGATAAGAAAGGTATTGAGAGTAGGCAGGAGAGATCTGAGATCACAGAGAACAAGGTGAGAACATTTAAACTTTTTTTTTTTTTTTTTTGGTGCTGGAGATTGAACCTAAGGCCACATGCATCATTAGGTGAGAGGTCTACTACTGAGTTACATCCCCATCCCAAGGAACTTTTAATAGACTCTGTCATCAAATTGCTTAAATATGTTATTAGTTCCACAGGAAAAACAAATGAAAATATTTATAACCCAAATTTATCAACTATGATAGTGCCATCTTGCATTCAATAATTGCTTAAGTCCCTTATTCAATCAGGAAAAAATTTTTTTCTTTGTTTTTCATGCTGGGGATTGAATTTGAGACCTGCATGCTAAGCCTGTACTCAACCACTGAGCTACATGCCCAGCTTCAGCCAATATATTGATTACAAATCACTATGAATTAGGCAAACAATACACTAGCTATGATTTGTTACCTTTTGAAATATATTTGTCATTTCAAATATCTCTTCTCCACAAAGGTGTTATCAAGGAGAATGTGGTGTATTCTACTTATGAGAAAAAGCTTGTTAGCCTTCCCTTCTAATTTACCCATTTTTTTCTTCAAAGCATTTATTCTGCCTGTTTCATGAACATTTCAAATGCATGCAGGCACCCCTAAGCTTCTCAGTCTTTCTGGCATATGATGAACCTGTTGAGACCCTCAGTAGCTTAGTCATCTTTCTTCCTGCTCACTGCCTCCAGGGCTGGAGGTGGATAATCCACAAGGACTGACACAATTCCGGCTTGGGCAGCACAGGATTGTGGATAGAACATTGAACTGGAAGCTGTAAGACTCGAGTTCTTTCTACTTCAAACCCTAACCTAATTTTAACCACCCCTGTCTTTTTTTCTTAGTAGGGGGAATAAACCCAGGGGTTCTCTACTACTAAGCTACATTCCCAGTCCTTTTAATTTTGAGACAGGGACTTGCTAAATTGCTCAGGTGGGTGCTAGGATTACAGGCAAGTGCTACCACATCTGGCTTTGATTAGTTCTGAGTCTGTTTCCTTATGTGTCAAATGGTTTCCACTACATCATGAAATCATTCAAAATAGTTGATACTTGAGCTTTCAATTTTGTAAATGATTATGCAAATGTATAGTTTGAAAAATTTACTCTATTCTTTGATGCTGTCAGAAGACTTTTTTTATAAGTAGCCAGTTAACAAGTGAGTTAGAAATTTAAAAAAAACAAATTAAAGATGGCTTCCAAAGTCCAGCTGAGCCCTCTTATAATTTCTCATGAAATGACTATTATTAGAACTGTTTGTTCTAATGTTCTAGAACTGTTTGTTCTAATGTTCTAGAACTGTTTGTTCTATCTTAGCCATTCATACACCTGACAGAGAGAGGAGCCTGGGAAACAATTACATTTCTTGGCATAAATTAAGTGTCTTTTTATGGTTTGAGGCAAGGGGAGGGAAGGAAGACAGTGGCTCTGGGTCCCAGTGGAGATACTGGAGTTATGTTGAAGCTGCAGGTGATGTTCATAGTAATGAGAGTGAAAAGCTATACATGTTGGTAAAAATTGGCCATCATCTGCACTGTGTCCCAGCAAGCATGGATCACCAGGCACATTTTACCAGTCAAGCATTATTACATCCCAAAAGGAGCAGGCCAGGGCTCAGAACAGGGCCTGGCACATACTAGGTACTTAATGTGTTTAATCAAATTGTTGAATTGGCTTAGCTGCTTCATTATCCTCATATCATGAGGCTTGGTTGTCCATGCTGAAGCAATGAGTTTATATGCTATTTTTAAAATGGCAGTAAATTAGTTGAGGTCTTAACAATATGTTCAGAGAAAAAGGTGCACCACAGACAAAACTGAAGAGGCGCCAACTGATTTGGACATGGTGGTTGTTGCTTTTTTACTTTCCTGGGGATGACTGTGCTAATATTAGTGCACATGATATACATTTTTATTAAATCTGACTAAGGCTGAAGTATTATTCACTTTATGTGAAGTTATGGGCTATTTTATAGGAAATACTATTATTTTACTTCCAAGCCTTTACTTACTTATCTTTTAAAGATTAAGTATCCCATATCTGACATTCTTGGAAGCTGGGTTTTTCAGATTTTGGAGTTTTTTCGATTTTGGAATATCTGTAGAGACTGTACAGGTTATGTGTACAATGGTGTCCGTTACATCATGAGATCATTCAAAATAATGAGTGTCTGAGAACTTTCAGTGCTGTAAATGGTTATGCAATATATGTTTGAAAATGTTAGAGGTGCTCAGTCTGCATTAGATAAAATATAACAGGCACTAACTGGAAGGCAATCAAACTCAAAATGCAGAATACCTACAGCCACGGCATTACACAATACTTTAGTCTCCCTTTCTGAGGTTTTGCTTTCTGTGGCTTCAAAATCATGGTTCCAAAATATTAAGTGGAAAATTCCAGAAATAAATAATTTGTAAATTTTAAACCGAGGGCAATTCTGAGTAGTGTGATAAAATCTCTTGCTGTCCTGTTCTGTCCTGCCCAAATCATGGATCGTCTCTTTGCTCAGCATATCCATAATGGATTACCTACCTGCTAGTCACTTAAGAGTCACCTTGGTTATCTGATGAGTGCTTGTGCTTATATGGGTTTGGTTCTGTCCAAGGTTTTAGGCATCCACTGAAGGGCCTGGACCAAATTCCTTATGGATAAGGGGATTCGGCTATAATGTGGCCTCACAGCAATGTACAAATAAAATACTGGACCTACAGCTGATGACAAGCTCTTTCAACCTCTTGTTCCCTTGGTTTCATAAAGAAGGTTTTTCAAACTGAATTTCTGTAACTTAGAAATAACCTTTTGGATATGTACAGAAGAATAAAATAATTTCCCTACACTCACTTAAGAATAATAGAACCAAGTTGTAACTACAAGAAATTTGGGATATGAGGGAGGTAGTGAGTGGTGAGATGGTTAATCACATACTGTGTAGGCTGCTTCCAAGATGCACTTACTTCCTGCTGGGTTTTTAAGACAATCCTGCCCACGTAACCTTCTTCTGGAAACCAGCTGCTTAAAATTTGCATGATCTCTTCTTCTGGACCAATGACTCTCTGGAAAGGTTGTTTCCTGCATTCATTCTTTTCTTTCGATATAAAATACTTTTCTTCCATCAAAAAATAGTCTGTGGAGAATAATCTGGTATCTTGTTCAGTCATCAGAATCTAAAGAAAAAGCAAAGGCAAAAGTTAGGCACACCTCTGAGAAGTGGGGCACAAATTTAAATTCAAAACAAGCTTTCATGGCTGGGCATGGTGGTGCATGCCAGTAATCCCTACACTCAGGAGGCTGAGGCAGGAGGATTGCTGTGAATTAAAGGCCAACCTGTGATACATAGTGAGTTCAAGGCCAACTTGAACTACATAGCAAGACCCTGTCTCAAAAAACCTAAAAAGCACAACCAAAATGTAAACAATCAAAGCAAGCCTTCATGATGTTCGGACAGGTTTGATGTGGAATTTATATGTGAAAACTACTCTGGAGAGTTGCTTAATTCTTTTTGCAAGATCTAAGAATTCTCATATATCCAAAAAAGATTGTTTATGTCTACTCTGGGCAACAGCACAGTTTATTCATAATCCCCAGACAGCAGAACTATTTTCCCACTGCTGGAATGAGAGCTCTTACTGAATTAAAACCTTCAGGTTTCTCACTCCATGTATTTTGCCCTTGGTAATCTTGCTGGTCAGGACTGAGGGCAAAGGACCTTGTTCGGCTTTCACTAAAATAATCTTTTTCTCACATTGAAAATAATCATCTTCTCATGGAAGGTTCACAGGGCTGAATTCTCATTTGATCTAAGTTGCTGGGAATTCTCCTGTTAGTAAACTCCTGACAGTGTGTCTAACGGGCTGTTTTCTTTGTTAGCTACTGACCATGCACAAATGGTATGACTGAGATAAGGCTCTGGAGCCAGATGGACCTGGGCCTGAGGTTTGCTCTTAAGACTTCCTATCATGTCTGCAAAGTATTGGGGAGATACTTAATGCCTCAGATATTCAGTTTTCCCATATATACAATGGGAATAGTAAAAGTAACAATCTTTTATGTTTGTTTTATGACTGAGGCATAAAGCATAGCATAGATACATCATGAGAACACAATAGCCATCATTACAGTTACTTTTACTGATACAGTCTTTCCCACTCTTCTTGTACAGATTACTGGCAAAAGGTTGAACCTGGGGCCGGGGATTTAGCTCAGTGGTTTTGCCGCCTGCTGCTCAAGCGCAAGGACCCGAGTTTGATCCCTGGTACAAAAAAAAAGGTTGAACCTGAAGGGAGTAAAGGTCAGTTACAGTGAAGAAACTCCCTTTGTTGCCTTCCCGTGAGAAGTGGCTAGGTGATGACTGACAGCTGTCACCACCTGTCCTGGATTAAGCAAACACCTTTCTCCCCTGGCCCTTGCCAATGAGCCAATGACCAGAGTTAACATTTTCTGACTTAGAGGAAAAGCTGAATGTAACGTGTGGAAGATGATAGGAGCAGAAGATTCTCACAAAGCTCTGATCCCTCTACCCTGGTCCTTAAAACAGGTACCATGCTACTGATTCTATACGGGCAAGGCAAATGGATTGGTTTAAGTATGAACCACTACTCAGGAAAAATTCAGGACGTGAAGCTTCCAGGAGGTCAGTTGGGACCGTCACATGTACCAGAGGGTCAGCATCCTCAGGGCTTCTCCTCAATCCTGAGGACTTCTTTGCTTATTTCCATGGGGTGATAATAAAATAAGGGACTTCTTTTTATGGGTGGCCCATGGGAAATTTTCCTTATTTTACAAAACCTCAGCAGTGCTTTATGATAATGAATGCTAATCATGAACTGCCTAGTTAAAAAGCAAACAAACAACCTCCCCCACCAAAAAAATCCCAAAACCTTTAGCAGTAGCTTCTATTTGATAATTTATGAAATGTGACACCTAAGCCATTTTGACTCTGGTTAAGCTAATTATAAAATGTGGGCAAAATATTGACCTGCCCATAAAGATGTGTCTTCTGAACTATTTGTTAATATTCATATATGATTACTCAGTACATTTTAAATTCCCCCATGCATTATGTGATTCCAGCTACATTTTATCATGTACCCTAACTTCCAAGGGAGTTCAGGGTTACTCCCTGTGGTCCTTGCTCCCATTGGTCTACTCTTAAGGAGGAGAAGGAGTCCCATTGGTCTACTCTTAAGGAGAGATAAAAGAGTGTGCAAGGTATGAGGGCTGGTGTCAGGCAGGGATAGAGCTTCTAATGGGTAGAGAAAAGGAACTGCACATGGCTCAGCCTTCTCTCTGGGGAGCTGCCGTCTCTCTTCTGGATGTCGGTCTTTGTTCCTGGTCCTCTAGCTCTTAAACATCTTCTTAAGGATGGTGATCCTGCCTGCAGAAGGCCACAAAGATTCCTAGAGGGATCCAGAGAGAAGTGGCCCAACATAAGGGGGGTTAGGGTAAAGGGATCTCATTCTCTTGCTTCAGAATTGTCATGCTTCTTTGCACTGGAAGAGGGTAGGACCTCAAAGATCAGGATCAAGTGCCAAGGAAAGTGTACTGGTCCCCATGTTAGGCTACAAAGGTCAGAGATGTGTTCTTGGCCCATGAGGTCCATGCTGATGCTCTAGGAATGAATCTGAGCCAACTCCTTGGATAGCAAACAGACTTCATTCAGCTCATGGGCAAATTCCCACTGATGAGTGCTATGTTAAGAAGGAAGATGAAGCCCATGTCTAGGAGAGGGAAAAAATTTACAGGGTTAGAGAACCACCTGTTCTGGTTTTTATGCTGCTGGATTCCTCTGTTTTATGTGGCTGAAGGACATTAAAAATTCTTTTTTATGGTTAAAGTAGCTTGTCTAGTGGTACCAAGATCCCTCAGATCATTCTTAGAGTGGGTCTTGATGATGAATAACACATTTCTACATAATCAAAATGCATATCATTAACACAGACTTTTGTACATTTATGTTCATGTGTGTATGCTTGCACACACATTTACACACATATGTACATCCATTCACATTAGAAGCTGTATTCTTCTAACCATTGGAGTCTATGCGTTCAGGAGACTTGCCTGTTGGAGAAGTTGCTTTGCTTTGGTTCCTCCATTTATGGTGAAAACAGCAAAGGGCTCTGGACCTGGGACCCCATGTACTGTGACTCTATGAGTCTGCAAATATTTTCTCTCTTCTGTATTAAACATCTGTCAAGGAAGATCACATACTTTCTTATTCATCCTAAATAACATGATACAGGAGTGCTAGTACTTAGAAGTATGTGTAGGGACATGTAAATGCAAAAGAGAAACCATTTATAACCTGGTGCATGCTAATGTGGTACAGGAGGCAATGACATCTTCCTTAATAGTCTGGTAAGGTTATTTAGCAACACACCAAAAATTAATTTATTTTAAACCACAGTGTCTTTCTTCCTATCATAATTAGGGACTGATATTATCCAAAATGCATGTCAGTCCTTACTTATGAACTGATATTCTAAAATATCTATTGAGTCCCATCTGTCTTCAGGGGACTGGGCTAGAATTTTGGATAGAAGATGATAAAATGCTCGCCCTTAGAGAGTTCACCATCCAGCACACAAATAATAATAATGATATAAAAGTACTGTATAGAAGTTGCGGAGAGATGGGTAGGTGTGTAACTTTCTTCCAAATATGAAATCACTTATGGAGGGTTTACAGTGAGTCAGACAATATGCCTTGCCCTGGAGAATTAGGGGCAAAAAGGTCATTATCCTCATTCTCAAGGGCTCCCAAGTGAATGAGACAGCTAGAGGAGTAAGTGGACAATTTTAAGAAGCATGGTAAAGTCCTTAGAAATCCAGAGTAAAGGACCTATTCCTGGTTTGAGGGAAACTAGGGAGGTCTTCTTGAAAGTGGTATCATCTGAACTACATCTTGAAGGGCTCAGTGTGATATAGCAGATGAAGGAGATGAAATAGAAAATTGATTCAGTATGTGTGCCAGGATTAGAGGTGGCCTAAGGCAGGACATTCTGAGACCTTTAGTGAGGTCAGTGGCTCACAAGTTGGAGGGAGAAGGCCAGGGTTGTAGGCAAAGCAGAATTATGGAGACCTTTGTCTAACTGGCTAACATTTAAACTAAAACTGGCAAAATGGCAACCTGATGGACTGAACTGTTTTAGCATAGACATTTTTACTTTTAAATATGGGGTGGAGAAGAGAGGTAGCCCATTTTGCTATGCTTACACAATGTTGTTTTTATTTAACTAGTCTTAAAGATGTAGAAAGTAGCCAACATTTGCAAGAATCTAGATGTTCTGATTCTTTTGAAAAATCAAAAAATCTGGTAACATTGAATGACAACAAGTGGCTGGAGCTAACAAGTGGGTAACATCTGCCCCTCTAAATGACCCAAGAGCTCTCTACTTTCATGGAATCTCTGTCCTGTCTACTTACATGTATTTACACACCTTGTCACTCTCAAGCATTGGACCTTGTTACCCCCAAAGCAATGGAAGACCAAAGAAAGGTCTCTAGTGAGAAATGACATGATCACATCTAGGTTTTAAATAGATCTGTCTGGGAGGCCCTCAGAGAAGACAAAGGCAGACAATCCCCGAGGAAAGCAGACCAATTAGGAATTACTGTCTTAGACAGGTGAGAATGAATGAGGGGCAAGGTAGAAGGGATGGACAGAGATGAATAGATCTGAAATACACAAATGGGCTAGAATTGTCAGGTTTTAACTGGGGGACATAAGGAGGGAGAAGTCTGAGATGAAGTCCAGTTATCGGCAAGAGTGATGCCGTCCACCTTGACCAAAGGATGCAGTCCCCATGTCCAGGAACCCCAAGGAAGGCATAATGTGATACAATAGAAAAATAAATATTTGGTCTCTGTTCCTGGCTTCTGGCATATAGCGCCTAAGAACTTGGAGTCTCTGGAGTGATAAAAGGATCTAACTAGCCTTGCTTTCTTCTCTGGCCTTCTCTTGCCCCCACCAGTCAACTGCTTGAGATGACCTGTGGCTGAGAAAGTAGAAGTCATGATTAGAACAGTGGAACTTTCAGCACCACTGCCAGACCTGAGGGAGGGACATGGGAGGAGAATGAGCCAATGGTTTAACCAATGGTACCCACATAATGAAACCTTCATAAAACCTGAAATGATGAGATTCAGAGACCTTTGAGTTGGTGAACAGGCAGAAGTTCTGGTAGGGTGGCATAGAGCAGGGAAGCTCTTCCCCTCCCTTGTATCCTTTCTATTTGGCTCTTCCTGAATTGAATCTTTTATAATAACTGATAATAATATAGTACTTTCCTGAGTTCTGTGTCATTCTAGTATATTACTAACCCTAGAGTGTTGAGGGAACCTCTTGAATTTATAGCTCATCAGTCAGAAGTCCTGGTGACAACCTGGGAGTTGAGATTAGCACCTGAAGCAGGGGTAATCTTAAGACAGCTAATGCTAATTCCAGGTGGTTAGTGTCAGAAATGAAATGAACTGAAATGCAGGACACTAAGCTGGTTCTGGAGAGTAGGAGCAATGGTGTTGGAAAAGACATCACCCATTTGGTTTCAGAAGTGGTGTAAGTAAAAACTGTCAACTCATGGCATTTGTGGAATCTTCAGCTCATTGATATTGAGCACAACCAGCCAGGAGCTGGGGATGAAGCCCTACTTTGCCTCTCTGAAACCATCTGATTCCTGCTTTTTGGTAGCAGGAAGCCCTGCCCATTTGCGAAGTCTCTGTACCAGTTGGAGGCCAGATGTCCCCCACCTTGACCAAAGTGTTATTTTCAACCTTGATGGCACACTGGAATCATTTGGGAAACCTACAAAAAGTGGATGCCATGCTGGTTTACTTGGTGTGGTGTGTGCCCTGGTCATGAGGATTTATTTTTAAAGCTCCTCATGTGACACAAAGTTGCAGCCAAAGTTGCTGTGCAGTGTTAAGAGGAAAAGGAGGAAAACTCAAGAAAACAAAGTCAGGAGCAGAGAGAAGTAACTGACTTGTGAGGGCAAGAGAAGATCAGAGAAGAAAGCACGGCTGGTCAGAGGTAGTGGAAGCCGTCCAAGCTAGTGCCACTGCAAGCACAGAACACGTCTTTCCAAAGCTTATTAGGACTATGCTGAAGTATAAGATTGGCCAGACGATTAAACATGTAAAGGTGGAAAGCACTGGACACATTTTCAGATTTATTTTTAAAGAAGAAATATAATGGAATTAACCAGTTAATTAAAACAGTATTAAAAAAATTTTTTTTGACCACCTCAGCATTGGCTTTCATCCACTCTTGCTGCTCATCCTGTATTAGTGGAGTGAATCCTGATTCAGTGGTTCTCAAAATTCATGGGTATGGATATTATGTAGGAGACTAAGGAGTTATATATGTAAAGTGCTTGACAAGTGCCAAGTTCCAGCTATTATTATTACTATTTCCATAGCTACTTAATGACTTTTACTGACCACTTTGCTATACCACAAGAAAGCCCATCTCCAGCATGGCAGTCCCTGCACATATGCTGAGTAAAAGAGAACTTAATTACCAAACAGGCAGGCATGGTAGTGCCAGAGGAATTTTCTTCCATTCTTCTGCTGTTTATGAATAAACTAGAGATTTCCAAGACTTCATTGTGAAGGTTTCGCAGTTGAAGATGTCGATATCCTGGAATAATGAAGAATTGGGAAAGCCTGTTAACCATGTGCTACATATCTCTGCAAAGATACACACTGGAGGTCAGTGAATGATAGGTAGAAATACTACTTTAGGGGCTTTTTTTTTTTTTCACTTTTCTTTTTTGGTACCAGGAATTGAACCTAGGGCCTCGAGCTTGCTGGGCAGGTGCTGCGCCGCTGAGCTAAATCCCCAGCAGAAATAGTACTTTAAAATGGGCAGTGGAGTACCAGAGATGTAGCTCAGTGGTACAGTGCTTGCCTGGCAAGCATGAGGCCCTGAGTTCAATTCCCAGAACAAAACAAACAAACAAACAAAACAAAAACAAGACAAAACAAAAGGGCAGTGGGTGGCAATGGACATATGACCAGCAGGCACCTTTCTACTGGGAGAGTGGTGCTCCCTGAGGATGGTTTTGGGCCACCCAGTGGTAACTCATCCAGTACTGTTTCACTTTAGACTCAGATGGAAAAACAAAAACAAAAACACTCTCAAAAAGTAACAGGAAAACGTGATCATTTTAATACCATTGCATCTACTACTTCTGTTTTACTAGGGGCTAACATTCCATCTTAGAGCAGCTTTAATGGTAAAATATCTCAATAACAGGGGATTGGGTTAAACAAGTCATGGCGTGAATGTGTCAGTATAAGATGGAATATGTGGTCAATAAAAGTGGTAATGTAAAGGAGGGGGTGTAGCTCAGGGGCAGAGTGGTTGCCTAGCTTGTGCAAGGCACTGGGTTTGATCCCCAGCACCAGAAAAACAGTGGCAATGCAGATGGATAACTATTAGTAGGAAAAGTTTCTCACTATATAGATTAGAAAATGAAAATTATTAAGTTGCAAAATAAGATTAGTGGGAAGGTTATTTGTTCAAAACATATCTATATGCTCATGTGCTATTTACATGGTATAAAAATAAAGCCTGCAAAAGATATACACTTAAAGTGATTAGATTGGTGACATAGAAAGATGGATAATTTTTTGAGACAAGGTCTTGCTATAATAGTCCAGGCTGATTTTGAACTTGCTATGTAGCTCAGTTTGGTTTTGAACTCACAATTTTCCTACCTCAGCCTCCTGAGTGCTGGGTTTACAGCTGTGTGCCACTACTCCCAACAAGATGGATAATTTTTTAAAAATTATTTTGCTTCTCTGTCCTTTCTCACATTTCTGTAATATAACTATTATAGGCTGAAATAATAAATGGCCCACCTCCCACTTGCCATTCATATGTTGAAACCCTAAAGCCCAGTATCTCAGATGGTGACTATATTTGAAGATAGGCTCTTTAACAAGGTAATTAAGTTAAAATGAGGTTTTCAGGGTGGGTGGGCCCTAATCCATTGTGACTGATGTCCTTATAGAAGTAGGAAATTAGGACACAGAGAACCCAGATGTGTACACACAGACTAAGCTCATGTGAGGGCATGGTGAGGAGGCCACAACAACTTCTCAAGAGACCAAACCTGCAGACACTGTGATTTCGCCCTTCTAGTCTTCTGAGCCATAAGAAAATATATTTAACCCAGCAAATGAATATAATGATCAGGAGCTATGTGCAGGGTGGAGAAGAGAAACAGGAAATGAACAAAAAGTAGGAAACTATTGGGCATGGTGGCACATGTCTATAATCCCAGCCCAGAGGGAAGCAAAGGCAGGAGGATCAAGAGTTCAAGTCTTTCCTGGTCTATTTAGTGAGACTGTGCCTCAAAATAAAACAAATAGAAAGGACTGGGGATATAACTCAGTGGTAGGGTGCCCCAGGATTACAACCTGTGTACCACGAAAAAAAAAAAAAAGGGAGGAAAGTAACGTGTTTGTGGAGCTCAAAGGATAACAGTTTGAGTGTGGCTGTAGGTGAGGAGATACAAACTTAGAACTTTGGTACTCAGGGTAGGCTAGCATAGTCAGTACCCTTGGGAACTTGTTAGAAAGGCAGAATCTCAGGCCCCGCCCCAGACCTACTGAATCAAGATCTGCTTGTTATTATCAAGAGCCCAAGTAATTCCTATATTCATCAGAGTTCGAAAGTAATGCACAGGCCAGGTGCAGGAAGCCAAACATCCCTGGAGTGCCAAGCAAAGTCCAGCTACAAGCCAAGAGCTCTTACCTTTGCTCAGAATTCTTCATCTTATCCCTGCTCTACACCTAACCCTCAGCTTCCAATCCTGGACTTCTGTCAGGCACTGCCTCCAGCCATCGGTCATTTTTGCCACTGCCACACTCCAACTCTCCTTTCTTTTGGTTTGTTTTTCTTTCTTTACTCCCTGGTTTAAAAATGCCAGGGGTGGGGCTGTGCCTGCCTGGCAAGCTCAAGGTCCTGAGTTTGATCCTCAGTACTGAGAAAAAAAAATGCCAGAAGTACTGTGGGTGTGATTTGGGAATTTCATTTTACCTCGTTTTAAAGCCTTGAGTGGAATTATTCTCTGAGCAGTTACTGCTGAACTGTTGTTTTCCACAACTGCAAAACGAACAAATACAAGATCTTCAAAGTGAACTCGGAACAGAAACTGTTCACTCCACATGGGGTTCAGAGTGTTTCGATGGATAGGCTTTGTGCGGAAATGGCAGCTGTCCAGGGACATGCCCAGCACGTCAACTTCAATGCATGGACTTCCTGTGCTGTTACCAGGGCACACATTTTGGCCAGAGACAATCTGAAGGCAAAAAAAGGATCAAGGTCATGGAAGATAAAAAAGGCAAAGACAACCTCTAGACCTTACTACTTAATCTGCAAAGAACACTGGAACAGACAGGTAAATGATTAATGAAACTGTTAAAAAATAAAGTGATTGGAGAACCTGGAAGGAGGCTCCCCGCCACCATCCCAGGCTCCCAGGGCAGAGAAGCTCAGCTGGTCCCAGCACCTGGAAGGAAGCTCCCTGCCGCCATTCCAGGCTCCTAAGGCAGAGAAGCTCAGCTGGTCCCAGAGCTCGGAAGGAAGCTCCCCTGCTGCCATCCCAGGCTCCCAGGGCAGAGAAAGTGAGCTGGTCCCAGAACCCAGACGGAAGCCCCCCCCCCCGCTGCCATCCCAAGCTCCTAGGGCAGAGAAGGTGAGCC
>NW_004624737.1:5642604-5673638 GCF_000247695.1 Heterocephalus glaber | reverse complement strand
AGTTGTCAAATTTTTTTCAAAAAAGATTTTTGTAATATGCTTTCTATATCCTTTTAAATTCTGTAAAATCTGTGGTAATGTCTCCTAGATCTAAACATTGTAATTTAAAAAATGTATAACTGATATTGTGTAACAGGAAGAAAAGGTCTAAACGAGCAGGGGAATTGGGAGGGGTAGGGGAAGGGAAAAAAGGGAAAGGAAAAAATATGAGAAGAGGTAAACAAAATGGAAACAAGGTCTTTGCAAATAGGGAAGGGTGGAGGGGGTGAAGGGAGGGCAAGGGAAGGGGAAATAAAAATAAGAACCAAGAGATTCATGTAATGGTACAAGATTCCAATGATGAATGTAACTGTATTTTATACCTAAAATGTACCAATAAAGTTAATGGGGGGGGGAAGTGATTGTAATCAGGTAATTATATGGCTGGAATAAAATGAAAAGCCTATTTTGTCAACATCATTCTTTTAATTATAACCTTTCAATTGTCACAATTTCATGTACCTTCAAAACTAAGCAATTGAGGTGAAATTAAATTTGTCACAGAAGTTCAAAGAAAAAAGATGCCATGTAACCATAAAGTTGTTATGGATACTCTGTTTAAAATGTTGGTAGGAATGTATTCTACAACTTCAAAATACTCTTCCTTTAATATTTCTGCAGCAAGTCACATGATATTGTTAAAATTCATAACTCATACCCTTTTGCAAACACATAAAATTATGCTCAACTCTAGCTAAAATGGTCTTGTCTTAGAGAAAGAGAAAAAATCAGTTTGGATGGTTAGAACATCTGTGAATGGGTTAGGGAATTTGGGGTGTCATGAAAGACAGAGAGAGGGACAAGATTTAAGATGGAGAGATGACCTTATCTCTGGCTCTTTGCTATCTGCACCCAGATGTTTTTCTCTGTTAGCTAAGAGGAAGGGAAGGGATGGGGTAGTAGCGTTGAGTGAGGGGCTACCAGGTTTTTGTTTTAAAGGAGAGTATGTGGGGTTTTTATAATGAGTTATTTATAATCTAAAAGGAAAGGGAAAGGCCCTTTAAAGTTTAAACCAGAAGCAGGAAAGATGCCTCAATGCATTTGTATACTCGCCTAAGTTTGATCTTAGAATTTGTTGGAGCTTAAAATGAGCTACACTTGATCTTAGCCAAAAGGCCGAGAAGCGATTAAAATAAGCTGATCTAACAAGAAGCTCAATTGTTATAGAGGGGTACTAATAGTCACAACTCCATGGATTCCTGGGAGGCCAAAGTGCCCATCATTAGTACATCAGGTGAGGTAGGCATCTCATAGGGCCACCTACTGGGCTCTGGCAAACACAGTGCCTGACAGCAGCATACTAACCATAGCTGACATGACAGCTTTTTTTTTTTTTTTTTTTTGGTACCAAAGATTGAACTCAGGTCCTTGTGCTTCCAGGGCAGGAGGCAGAACCACTGAGCTAAATCCCTGGCCCCATGACAGCTTTTTAATGCCTCAGTACATTGTGACAAGAGCGGCTGTACTTACAGTTAAAGAATAGACAGAAGGCTCCAGGTTGTCTAGATCTCTTTCCAGTGGAGAAAACTTCTGATACATGGGACAGTTCTTGTCCCACAGAACTGGTGGCTTCAAAACATAACCACAGCCACCATTTGCCTCAAACATAGCAGCATTTAAATGTAAAGGGAGATCTGCAAAACAAAGAAAGCCAACACTACTTGTTACTTTGTTCCTTAAGTGTCATAAATTTAAAATTGAAAAGAACTTGGCATCTATTTTCCAGAAGCTCAAGAATGAAGAAGAGAGTATCAGCCACTTGTTCCCTGAACTGATGAAGGAGTGCCTATGTGCCAGGTTGTGGTAGGCATCAGAGATACAGCAGGTAACAAGAGAAACAATCTCTGTTCTCTCACAGAACATACAATCTATGGAAATGCCTGGTGTTTCCACTCTAAGCCGGCAAGTAAAAATTTACCACATCCATCATAAAATTCTTATAAAATACCTCATTTTACCCTGAATTTTGAAATAATGTCATTTTCTTAACTCCAAACACCAAACCATGTAGACAAGTATAGGGCCAATTCTTGCTATTTTAAAGGAGAGGTAAAACCTTAACTACACAAGAAAATACAGCCAGAAAAACAGCTTTTTCTTGAAATCTCAATTTCAACCCATAAATTACTTTTACCTCTTTTTCTATTGTAGTTAAATATGAAAAAAATCATCATCACATATGATTCACATCATGTGCACAATCCCCTCAATCATAAATTTTAGGAATCCTCACAAAGGCTTTGAGTCTTTTGTGGCCAAATTTTCTTTGGCACAGTTATTTGATGAATGGCTGGATTCTTGCACTGTTTTTGGACTCTTCCACACTTACATGCTTATCTGATGGCTCAAGTCTGTATAAAAGTCCCCAGATGAGCAAAAGGTTTATGAGACACACCTGACACATGTTCCCTCTGATAGATTCCTTCCATGTGCAGAATGAACTTTGCTACCTGGACCAACATCAAGGAAAAGTGTAGTAAGAGCCTTGGAGCAACAAGAAGTTGGCTCCTGCTCTTAAAGTCTTATGTGTAAATTGCTTCCGTGTATTGGAGCTTGGCCAGGATTGTGTGCAGAATTCTTGGGACAAGATGTCTTATATACATAAGAGCTCTGTAGGCCCCAACCTTTCCTTCTCTGGCAAATACATGCACGGCACCCACTTCAGTACTGATGTGATTGATTCACTGAGGCCATGTCCTCTCACCTGCAAGGGCAGAAAATTTGTTCCCTGGCCATTCTGACAGAAAAAGCAGACATGGCTAGGATGGCAAAAAGAGTGAAACGAACTAGCTCACAAGAGGTGGGTAAGTCTGAAGTGGCTATACATAGATTGAGGATCCTTAATCTGAAAATCCGAAATGCTCCAAAATATGAAACTTTTAGAGTGCTGACCTGACACCATACATGGGAAATTCCATGCTTAACCTCATATGGTGGGCTGTGATCACAACACATGAACACTAAAAATATATAAAACTATCCTCAATCTACGTATATTAGGTATATATGAAGCAAATTCTGTGTTTAGATTTGGATCACATCCTCAAGATATCTCATTTTATATATGCAAATATTCCAAAATAAGAGAAAATCTGAGTCTAAAACACTTCTATTTCCAAGCCTTTTGGATAAAGGATACTCAACCTATATTCCTAATAGAGCAATAGTGGCTCATACTTATTGATTATAATTCAGGTTTGTAGCTAGATCTTACTAGTATTGTGTCTATCCTAATAGCTTTCCAAAACTTTAAGACACTTTTCTTAACTAAGATCTCATTTGGTGACCCAATATGTAAAACAGATCCACATGGAGTTGCTTGGTTTGAAATAAGAATGGGACCCCAAATCTAGCTCTTTTACTGTTCCCTGGAAGTGGTCCCAGAACTTCACCTGGGACTATAGTTTGAAAGCCCCTGTTCTAGCCAAGTGAATGAATGTGTAGGAATCAATGTAGAATAAGAGACTATTGCTTTTATGGTCTTCTATTCATTTACTTGTATTGAGTAACACCATTCTCATAATATTTATCCTTATGTTTGGATCCTGGAATAGCATCATAAAAAGCACAACCATTGTTCACCAAAACATAATAAATTTTTTTTTTAAAAAAGAGGCTTTTCTTTTGATGGAGGTTGCATGTTTACATATTTGCAGGTCCTGTGTATGAGGTGGGAATCGTTCTGCCCTAAATGGAAAGAACCAAGAGACTGCTGCCAGTAATAACCAGAGGTTTTCCTACCAGCCCTGGGTCAGTCTCCACAATTGAGAACTGATTTTATTGAGTGTAGACCTGCTATAAGCTGGTTCCAGATCACTTCTGACATTCTTGGAGTTCAGCAGAAAGCTTACAAAGAAATGGCCTAGCTGTGTCCACAGACAACCATTTGGGGCATCAGAGACCCTGACACCCAGGAAATGGCAAGGCAGATGGTCCTTGGCACATATTGGGAGTCTAGAGGCACAGTGGGAGGCATTATGGAAAGCCAAAGCACTCCTAACCTAGGAATTATTTTCAACAATTAAAAAATGGCAATTTCAGTGTTGTTGCTTATCTGTCGACTTGACTTTGCAATGCACAAAACAGTAAGTACCTGGAAGAGCTTTGGACCAAAAATCAAGAACCACAGGTTCAGATTGCAGTCGGGCTGACAGGGACATACTGCTTTGGCTCATGGCAGCATGCATTTATTGTGCATCTGCTATGTGCAAGATATTGCACAGGCTCTAACCCTAATTTACAGAAATGACTATTTTTACAGATGGCCACCCTGATGCTATATGTAAGGGGAGAAGTTTAATCGAGGCTTGCTGCATTGAGTCAATAGGTTAGATGACAGCTCTCCTCCCTCAGTTGGAAGACTGTGCAGAAGAGCTTGAGGATGAACCACATAACATAGACATCTGCTTCTGGCTTGATTCTGACAGGTGCAAAGCCTTCAGGTGTGAGTGCAGGGCCAGCTGCACTTCATTCAGCACATACTGCCAAACTGTGGGGTGACCCAAGAAATGGCAACTCTTTGCATTCCCCTCAGCTGGTGCTCCCTGTGCCATTAGTGGAGCCAGTGTGTCTGCATCAGTTTTGGCACTTCAGGACAAAAGGCACATCCAAAACCAAATGCACTTCCATTTCCTTGAGAAAAACATTCTGCTCATTATTTCAGTGTACTTAAAATATTTTAGTATTATAATAACCGAGGGCACCAGTGAACACAGGGCTACAGGCTGGGCCAGGGATGCGAACCCACAAGCCACTCACAAAGATTAAAAAAGAAATGGAAAATAAAATTTTTACAACTTTGAAAGTGTTCCACCGTTATTTCCATTTGTGGATCCAAATCACACTGTTTTCATAACTTATCAAACACACTTAAGGTTATTTGTGGAATGCTTTCTATGTGCCAGGTGCTATGGTAAGTATCACCTGCATCATCTTAGGTAATTTCAATGGAAAAAGTAAATACAATAGGGGCAAGAAAAACCATGACTGATATCTCTGTGTCTTTGGGATCTGCCACATGTGGGTAGTGATACCAGATGTCTAGCTAGTCCCAGAGCTGTGATTTGACCTTTGCTGGTGATGAGGCTCTGCTGTGCTCTTTTGGTTCAGAATGGTTAGTTAGGTTCGGATTCAGTTCATGTGAAAGGAATGATAAGGGCTGCCATTGCTCAGCTGTTCAAAGGGAAGACTGGTTTGTTGAATGAGCTTCTAGGAAACACTTCTCATCACCTCTTTCCTCACCTTCTGTAACTGCCACCCTCTTTCATAACCAAGTGGGCACAAAATGCTTTATTCTTCAAGTTCTCAGAGGTCTTGAATTTATTATTACAAGTCATTCAGCAACCTTGAACAAATTAACTACTTTGCTGTGTCTTGCTCATCTGAGAAGTAAGGATCATAAGGTACTACTTCTTAGGGTGGTTAAGATTAAAAGGATAATAGGAGTCAAACACTCACCATAGTGTCTGGCCCATATGAGCATGTAATAAGTGGAAACTTTTACTTTGGAGTTTTAGGACTCATGTCAGTCTCACCGACAGCAGAGAAACAGGAATATCACTCTCCCTATTCATTCAATTCATGTACTTGTTTTCCTTTTATTAGCTCCCCGTAGATAACTGACTGGTATTCTCCATCTTGATTTCAAAGGAATGAAAAGAAGCTAAAATGGTTTTAATTTGCACAGTGTTTAGAGAGACACTACTGGTTTTTGTTTTGTTTTGCGATACCCAGGGCCATACACAGGCTATGCAAGCACTCTACCACTGAGCTACATTCCTTGAAAGTATTATTTTCTTTTGTCCTTTTTTTGGGGACATGGACTATGTATGTTGCCCAGGCCGGCCTTGAACTGAGTTCAAGTGGTCCTTGCTTCAGCCTTTGTACTGCCTATAACTATAGATGCACATCACCATGCCTGGCAAGAACAATTAGAAATAGAAATAGAAAGACAAGTTCAGTAAGCAATGCTAGGAAATCCTTGTCTCAAAAGATCTTTAAAATCAAACTAGATATGACTCTGTGAAAAGGAGTCTATGTTTAAAAAAAAGCTTTAAAAAGGGGGCATGACTCCCCCTCTTTTTTGGTACCGGGGATCTCCCCTTTTAAAGATACCTCTTCATTGTTCTTCTCTATCACCTTAACTCCAAAACATCATGGGGAAAAGGTCAGTATCAAATTCACTTTTTTTTTTTGGTACCTGGGATCGAACTCAGGACCTTGCACTTGTAGGACAGGCAGTGGAACCACTGAGCTAAATCCCTGGCCCTCAAATTTACTTTTGTTTTCTATTCTCTGTATTCTGCTCTCACATGTTGTGTCCCAGTCTGGAGTTTTGCCCCTTTGAAAAATGCTTGTTGAACCACATTTCTGAAATATGAGATACAAAAGAGCAAGATGAGGATGCAGGTCCATTACCGTCTGTCTGGTAGTTGAGTGCCACGAGTTGTATGCCATGGAGCCAGAATATGAGGGGGTTAGGGTTAGATGAGTCAATGCGGGTGGCAGCCGGGTAAGTCCTCAGCAGCTGACAGGTGGTGTGCTGGATCAGTTTCTGAGAATACCTGCGACACAGACGTTTGGCGGCATTTTCATTCAGCGATGAGATATGATAGCATTTGGGAGTTCTAATGATAGCGCTGAGGGACGTGGTTGGGTTGAGGGGGGAAGATGATTCCTCCCATGTCTGTCGAATTCCTTCATAGGAACCTAAACTCCGCAAAAGATCAGCCTCAGATTAGTGTAGAAAACTTTAAATATTTTAGAAAAATAAACACAAATGACATCTCATAAACAGTCATAACACATAAGTACATCAGAATACATCTTGCATTTTACTTCTGAGTTACTTTATTACCTTGAAAAAACATGGTGGTTACTGAGCTTTCAAACGAGGGTAACAGGCTGGGGGTATAGCTGAGTGGTAGAGAGTGTGGTTGGCGTGAGCAAGGCCCTGGGTTCAATCCCCAGGACCCCAATTAAAATACAATAAAGTAAAAGGAGGGGAGCAGGACAAATTTAAATTAAAAGCCTGGAAGTCCTTTCCCTCAGTATCTCATCTGCACTGTGGGTGTATTTGTGCAAATACACAATAATATATATACAAGGATATAAAACCTACACACACACACACACACACACACACGCACCCCACAGGAAGCAACCAGAATCTATCAGTGACAAGGTGATTAAATAAATTACAATATATTCACAATGGACTATCACACAGGCATTAAAGATAGTAAGATAAATGTATAGAAGGTTATGTGAAAATTTACAGTAAGTATAAAAATTATACAAGTATGCTCAGTTATATCACATTTGGATTGTCTTAAAAAGGATCTTGTTTTTCTTGAACAAAACACAGTAAACTTAACAGTAGTTACCTCTGGGAAGTAGAATCAATACACTGAGTGGAAAAGAATTTTAATAATAGTCTGTATTATTTGAGCTTTTAACTGTGAGAATTTATTACTTTCACAATAAAAAGTAATTAGAAATAAAATGGATGTATCTTCTGGGTAGGAATGCAGTTCAAGAACCACTAGAATGTTCTAAGGTGCTTCCAATTTTTACTTTTGAGGCAAATGATGCTAGAATATCTTTAGTTAAATGTTATTTTTAGTGAGTTAAAAGTATAAATTAGCAGTTACAAATATTTATGCCACACTTAGACAATATGAACATTCATGCATGAAAATAAAAAAGACTTTACAAATTTAAAGGAGGTGCTGAGGCAGCAAAATATCTGAATCATTCGGCATGCAGGATCAACCAAAGATATTGTAAGAAGGTGACTTTACTTTTTCCAGATGTTTTGTTAAATGATGCTGTCTCCCCTGTGCTCATTCTGCCCGGATTGTTGCCAAAAATGGACTTCCTGCTTTTCCTTTCTTTTCCTCTGCTACAGCCAGATGCATTTAGAGTTGACAGGCCTGTTCCCATAAAATGAAAATAAATAAGCAAAAAACTACAGGCAAGGGAGCTCAACATTTTCCATCCCTGTTAATGTTTATTTTGAAGTACTACTATTCCCTTGCAACCAAGCTCAGAAGTATAAATGCTAGCCTCTTTAGCACTGTTAATAATAGTACTGTAGGAAAGTATAGCCAAGTTTTTATCTTGGTAGGTAAATGCAACAAGAATTACATGCTTATTGCAGAATAATTACAAAATCCCTCCCCCATACCCATAGTTGATTGTACATCTGAAAGATTTTGAAAAACTGTATGAAAAGAAAGTGTTGCAAAAAAGGGAGAAAGTGTTGCAGTCAATATTTAGTTACCAGAGGCTAATTATTCAATTTTGAGAGATGAAAGAATGGCTATAAACCCAAGCTTTAGCATCACATTGCTGAGGTTCAATTCCTTCTGGTATGAGCCCAGTCTTAATATTGTACTTTCTCTGTCCTTCAGTTCCTAGTTATCTACAGAATGGGTGTGATTATAGGAATTCACTCATAAGGTTAGTCTGAGCATTCAACGGGAAATATATTAAGATGAGAATGAAGTTTCATGGCTTCTCTTTCTCACTTCTGGTCCAAGAACTCCCTGGATCCATCAGCCTGGCATAGTGCCTGGTGCATAGAGGATCTTAGTACATATTTGTTGGATGAGAAAATGAAGCACACCACACAGACCTGGCTCCAGTGTAAGAAGAGTGATTTAAAGACTCCAGTGAAGCCAGAGTTGCCTCCAAACCATTCCCATTGTCTGTAATTGTACTGTTGGAGAGTAATTCCTTAATTTGAAGCAGGAATAAGAGGTTTTCTGTAAGATGAAAATATACTTTCCAAACACATCATCACAGAAGACAGGATAGAGTAGTTTTGAAGAGCATAGATGTTAGGATGAAAAAAATTGAGGCTCAGAGAGGGACTCTGCCTTGGATAAAGTCACAGAGAATAGGTAGCACAGAGTTCAGGCCTCTGATCAGTTATCTTGGCCAATGATCTTGTCACCATCTATTATTTCTCTTGGCTGTACTCTTAATTGGGGAATAGTTCGAGACACAGGGGTGCCCAAACACATGCCTATAACTGCAAGGAGTTACAAAAGAGGAGACCTCATACGGGTTGAAGAGTTTCGGATAGTTCACAGGGACCCTGGGCCTTGGAGTGTGGACAGTGGCAAAGGGAGAAGAGCCAGGTTGAGTAGACTGAGAAAAAGCCCAGCAGGGGGAAAGACCATGATGTATGTAGGTGCCTGATAAGAATAAGGGATACAGGGGAGCTCACTGGGAAGTATCCAGAAACTATGTAGGTGGGGTACTATGATAAAATACCATGTCATTTTTTATATTAGAATTAGAAAAAACCAGAAAGATATAAGTACTACATATACTATACATATAAATAATACATATACTACACATACTTGAAAACCAAATGCTATCAGATAGGAGATAATACATGTAGAAAAACAGCTACTTCCTTGGCCATAAGTAAAAACAGACAATGCAGTGAGAAGAACACAGCACTGAGAACTGAGACACCTGCCTTCTGGCTCTTGCCCTGCCACTGAACAGGTTTATAATCATTGAGGAAGCCACTTTTCTTCCATGGGCCTTGGGCCACAGGATTTTTGGGTGCCTTGCTGCTCTGCAGGTGTTTCACATGTTTCTTGAGAAGGGGATTGGGATGGTGAAAGGTAAGACACATTGAGACTGATAATGTAACTTAACTTATCAAACTTAAAAACAATAGAGTAACAAAATCAACATAGTATGGTATTTTCCTCATGTATATCAAAATTATGGTAACAATAAATGTTTAGGAAGTATTATAACAGTGATTCCAGCAACACACTTATAAAAATATGTGTTATATAAACACATTTAAGCAACATACTTGGAATTTTAAAAATAAGCCAAACAACCACATGCTTACCTGTGCTTCAAGTCAGAAGCTAGACCAAATGACTTCTTGAACCTTCCACAATTCTCTAATGGTATAGAGACCTAACTGACTTCACATATCTATGGTTCCTAATTACTCAGTTCTCAAGAACTGACAAAGCCAGTGGAATGGTTTGTATATATGTACTGTCACCTGCATTTATACAGAATAAGAGACGCAGTGTGACTCTTGAACAGTGTGGCCCTTACACTTGACCTCAACACAGAGAATATGCCAGCCATGATGCTCTTGACAGGTAAAGGATTTCCTTCCACCATAAACATAGTTTCACTGTGTGCAAATATGATTATAATGTACTTATGTGACATAACGACATGCTCAGTAAAACCACATGTAATTGCTAGCTTCTTGCATTTCTTTGAAATCTTTGTTGCTACTTGTATGCTCATCTCTTCAACAGCATTTGCTAGCAGAGAAGCAGTAGTAGCTGCCAAAAGTTTAAAAACAGTTGCTGTTTGAAAACCTAAAATTAAGAAAATTTTAATGTATGATTTTTTTCCTCCGTGGTGTGTGTGAAAAGGCCACTTAGTAGTGGCCTTTAAATTTGAGGTAATTTTAAAATTACTTCAACACCTCTGTCCCATTGGCCAGGAACAATATGAAAACAGGTGGTTAAGCTAAGCTCTAGAAGCCAGGATCTGAGTTAAGACCATCTTGAAAAGATGAGGGCTGGCATTTTAACTCCCCTCTCCAGGCCAAGTACACATATCCTATTTCATCTTCAGATGGATCCTCCAACCCCAGCTTTTTCTTGTCCTCAGATACCTTGTAGAAGATAATTCTTTTTCTTGGTGTAAGAAAATAACTTTTTCTGACTTCCATATATTTATAGGCTTTCTTGACTTTTCTACCTCTTGGTCTCCCATTTGTGGGATACATAATTGGGTGAGCTCACAAATAACATATCCTACCAGGAAAGGCAGCATTGTGTGCAAGTCAAGCAGGACTTTGGAGGTAGACAGGCTTCAGAATCATAGATCTACCATTTACTAAATGAAATGAACACTCTTTTGAAGAAGTGGCTCATCACCATAAGTTCACTGTACTTTTAGAAATGGCCAATTGGGAAAATGTCCTCCCCTACCACAACACCATCCTTGGTCCTTGTGGTTTGGGTGGAGCCTCAGGGATGGAGCACATGTGACTTAGGCCCCAGAGTGATCAGACCAGCACATCCCCTTAACTGCAGTGATTGCTTAAGGTTTAGGTGAAGAACCCAATGAGAAAAAATAAAACTGCCGGAAGTTCTGAAGAAACTGTTACATCAAAGCTGAGTCTAGAAGTATGAAGTGTTTGCCTGCTACAGCTATCTTGCAACCACATAGGGAATAAAGCCAACAAAGTGGCTGTAGAGTGACACACAAGCAGAGAAAAAGCATGTAATCTGGGTTAGGCTTCAACCAAAACTTGCATATCATCATTCTACATTGTTCCATACATGAGTCAATAAATTTTCTTCTTCGCTTAAGCCAATATTTGCACCTGTCAAACAAGAATCTTAACTGATGCGTTCTGAAACCTCAGGCAAATTACTTTATCTCAGATTTTGTTTGACTTAAAAATGAGGATAATATCATCAACCTCACAGAATTATTATGAATAGTCAAAGATGTCTATATAAAATACTTAGCATAGGGCCGGGGATTTAGCTCAGTGGCTCTGGTGCCTGCCTCGCAAGTGCAAGGTTCCAAGGTTAATCTCCAGTACCAAAAAAACCACAAAACTTAGCATAAAACCTGGTACTTAAGTGTTTAATACATTTCAATTGTTATATGTTAAAAATATTATTATTAAATTTTATGGAAAAATATTGTTTGGTCTGCAAAATGAACTTTTATGGTATTTTTCCTCATGTGCATCAAAGAAAATTATAATAGACATTATGGTCATTATTTGTTTACAAGCAAATTAGAAGACATTATAACCATTATTTTGACCACACCATTTAGTTGTTTTGGAGTGTTCACAATTCCCAATTAGATAAATAGAAAACGTTTATCACTTGGTATCTTTAAACGTTATAATAACATGTCTACTTTTACCTGGAAATTTTACTGCTTGGCAATAGATGACAAGGTCAGAAAGCTCTGGTGCAATCTGTCTGCTTTCTTTTTTATTCTGAGGAAGATAAAATTCTTCGCCCAGTTCCATGTCATAAACCTATTATGGGAAAATGATACAATTTTACGTCGAAGGTATATGTGGCTCAGTTTTGAATCTCCAAAGGTCTTTACCTGTACTTCTCTGGTGTCACCAGTGTGCTTTTCCTCGCTCAGTATTTATCCACATTCATGTCCTAACAACTTCCTGAAGTAAAAGCTTTCTGAGGGCAAGGGACTAATCTAATTCATCCTTTATGTCCCTCATCATGTCCCATAGCCCTAGCCCACTACATACAGAATGGTTTTTCTACTCTGTGTCATTCTTCTGATAACATGTCACAATGTGGCCCCCATTTATCTGTAAAGGGATTGTCCCAAATGCCTTTAAAGGTTCTTGCAATTTCCTTAACAACCAGGCTGTCCCTTAGTCTGACTGAATGCCCTGTTTTTTGTCTGATTGGCTCAATTTTCCTTCTCAAGCATTGCTGCTCTTTGCATTTCTCTACAGGTCTGTTCCCATCACTAGACTAGCTTTTGTCCTGGTTGAGAGCCTGTACAAATATGTCTTTGATAGATATTGGTTGGATGAATCAATGACTAACCTTTACCAGTAGCAGGTAGGTGTCCCGTATTATTATCACCCTGTGGATGTTGGCATTAAGGGACAGTGAGTCAAAGGTGAAGACAAGGGATAGGGAGGAGGTGGAATCCTACCTGTGACAAGGGAATCATGGTCCAAGTATCACTTAACATAAACCATTTACCTACCTTCCCTTTGTTGCAAGCAGAATTATCTGCTTTCTTTATCCTCTTGGGGATTTCTTCATTGTACTCAAACTGAAGCTTGTCATTGCATGATTTATTTTCAGGTCTGTCTTCCAGAATGTTGTCTGAAAGTGAGTTAGCAGGTTTCAGTGAAAAAGAACTGAATGCTTCAATTAAGGGCTGCATGAACATCCTTGTGAGGACATCCAGATACTTGTACTTATCTGAAAGTCTAAGGCTTTGGCTGTATGTTACAAAACGACAGCCTGAAGCATAATTTCAAAAACTGGGTTGATGTAATTGATTTCAGTTTAACTGACTCATTTACTAGTAGGCATAGTGTAAATGAGAATGCTAATTGTCATACAGATGACTGGAACTGTGCAAATCTGAGGGGAGATATTTTGTGTCAAGAGGCTGATGGCACACAAGTTTGGGAAGAATTTAGTTTTAGTCATCCTTACTTTGAAATGAAGCTATTTGTTTCTTTTACCTTGAGAAATGTCAAAACCATTGTGTGTGTAGGCTGTTATGTACAATGTAAAGTTTTCACAATTATAATTAATTGGAAAGTAAATTTTTCATGATTGTTGATTATTAAGTGATAATCTTAATAGTAATTAAAACAAATATATCTAAGCATGATGGATAATCTTATTCTTTGCTTTTATTGGCATTTCTATTCAGAATGAGTATACAAGTATTAGCAGTATGTCATGATTATACTCTTTTAAAATGAAAAACAAGAATGTTGATTTCTCAAGTAAGATTTATTATCTCATCAGACCACAAATGCTTACACCAAAATATCTTTATAGCAAATCAGAGCCATGCAGGGTGCCAACAAGTAAGAGAGATCAATCATTTCATTACATTTGTAATCACAGAGTGTTACAACTTCACGCTAATCAGGCCCAAGAAATTGGAAACAAAATGTGACATCCATGCAGTTAAAATGGGGAAGGCTAGTTCAAATAGTGTTTACCTTCCTGATCGTTAGGAGCAGGGGAAGCAGTAAGAACATCTGCCACAGAAAAACAGAATCAGAAAGGGTATACAAGTAAGAAGAATTAAGACAAAAAGCCAGGTAAATTAAACCAAGGCATGAAGTGCAGCATAAATAACAGCTTCAATTACAAGATAAGTGAAACAAGAAATGTTCTGTAGATTTAACATTTTGACTATCAAAGTATGCAAAGGCTAGCAATAAAAATATACCAATATTGTTAATCATGCCAGTGGTTGCCACAATCATGCTACATATTCTCAGTTACTGACTATGGTATTACTCCCAGTATGACTTTATTTCAAATGGACAAAAATAAATTAATTTGTTAGAATCATGCATTGTTATATGTCTACATTAAGTTATAAATTCAGACTTGTGCTCTAGTGCATGGTCAAAATTAATCAAGGTAAACAAGGTTGGGGGGATAAAATTCAATGAAATAAATATTCATTAAGAATTTATGATCCAAAAAACAGAGTAACAATTCCTAAAATATATGACCTTCATTTGAAATTTCCTTGGGGGTTTCTTGAAGTAATTCTGTGACTAGAATTATTTAACAGTAGCATATGGATGCATTCAGAGGACAAACTTCCATAAAGCATGGTCTAGCTGCAAGGATTGTTTGGGAATCAGCCAGTTAGAAGACTCTTCAATGAAATGGGAAATAGTCATGTAGTGGTAATGGACTTTAAAAAATTGTCATAGATCATGGGTATTGGTGCTAGAAGTAGAGGGAGGGCATCACCAAACACTGCACAGAAAATTTACATTACCTTTTAAGGGATCAAGCCTGAGAGTGGTGAAAAGACATTGCCCAAGTCTTCACAGACCTCTGGAGCAGACTGGTGGGGCTCTATTGTCTACTGATACCCCAACCTGGCACACGTGGGTTTTTAAAAATGCATGCAACTGTCTTAGAATTTTCTCCAATCTGAAAATAACTCACAAAGAGCCTTCTCCACTGGTTTGTTATTTGCAAATCAAAAACATTTATAATAATGATTTTTAAAAGCCACTTCTTTTCCTGTTTTCAAAAGTACAGAAAAAAACCACAAGATTAATTTATGATGGAGAGTGAATTTGTCTTCCAGTGGACTAACTTCTTATAGAGGCAAATGACATAAAGATTGGTTGATTTCTTTTTTCTTAAATTTTTATTTATTTTTATTTATTTATTTTTTTGGTTGATTTCTTAAGTGTGGTTTTCATATCATACTCCGAACCAATTTGTTCTTCTATAGGACATTATCACAATTGTAGTAAAATCCATAAGGAAGAATATAAGTCTATATAAAAATGTCCACATTCCCATGACTTTTGAGGAATAGGCTGTAAAGACACTGTCCTGACTCCTCTTAATTTTGTCCTTCTTATGATCTGATAAGATGTGCCCCTTGTGTTATAGAGTTTCAAGTCAATAAATTGGCCTTTAGTTGATGTAATGAATCAGTCAACTATAATGAAGGACAAATATTAAATAGAGCCATTGGGGGCAGAAAAAGACTGGACTTGTCACCAGCGATGAAGGCTCATGAGCGTGAGAAGCAAAGATTTGGAGGAAGATTAGTTACCTCAACACCAGTGGTAAATGGTTGCTAGACTGGAAATATCTACATATTTAACAAAAGAATTAGCCTATCTAAAAACATTCTAAAGACATTATATTTATATAAATAGGAACCTTGACATTTTCTCATTAATATGTTGCTGTCTTTCAGAAGTTGCCAAAATGAATCAGCCTACTATCATCAATGGTGCTGGAGAAAACATTTGGCAAAGCCCAGGAAATGACACTAATTTAGTGCAAATGAAATACACTTGAAACCTAGTTCTCACATAAGAAGAACCCTTCCTAGTAAGTAATCTGCCCTAACATCATCTATATGGCTCTTTTGTATTGTGTCATTAGCCATCACTCCTGTTTCTTCTCTTTGGTGGGGCTAGAAGGAAACGTCTTCTTGTTTGTAATCTGAGAACCAGGGAGGGAAGGGGACCGAGGCACCTTTCTTTTCTGTACTCTAGAATGCCAGAATAAGAGGAATGCCGGCAGAGGAAGAGGGCGCACAGAGTAGTGATGCTGCCCCCTGCAGGTAGTGCTGGAAACAGGATTTAGTCATTTTAAAATTCCTGCCTTGGAGCCTCAGCCGCGTTCGAAAAGGAAAGGATGAAAACAGAGCCTCTCTGCTATCATTTAATCTCTTCCTCTAGAAACACAATTTAGCATCCCCCCCTCCCCGTTTCTTCCTACACCATCGTCTTCTTTCTTGAGTTGTGGCTGTAGTGGCTAACAGAATCCTTTTCCTTCCTTGGTCTTTGCTTAGTGACGGGGTTCAGAAACTCCCAATGTTAGAACAATCTGTATTGTTGGTCTATGGATTCGACTTAGTTTTTGGGAAAAAAATGGAAAATCATTCAAGCATTTCCCCGCACGCAGCACTGGGCTCTGTTTCTCTTACCATCAGAAAGGGATTCATAATCATAATCATATTCATCTTCTTCGTCTTCCTCTTCCTCATTATTAGCAGGTGGGAGGTTGGCGTTGCCTCCATTATAAGCCTGTGCCTGCATGGATGCTAACTGATGAGCCTGTAAGACAGCAATAATTAAAAGCTGTACAGTGTGTGCCAACCTATTGGACTTTCACTTATAACCTTCAAAACGACCACCTAATGCTTACTATGGTCATTAAAAGTGGTTACCCTATTTTGATTCATTTGAGAGAGGAAAAAATTGTATTCATTGGAAATGCAATGTTAATACCTGGGCAAATGTCTCCATTCCTACAGGATGAATCCTGGAGCGTTTGGAAACAATCACAAGGAGCCTGTGTGCAGTGCTCCCCAGGCTCTTGGGGCAAACCTGCTGAGAGAAACCCATGCTCTGGAAAACCACAACAGGCCCAAAGAACTGAAGAACTGAAACAACAAATTTGGAACAGAAAGTCTCTAATAAGGAACCAATTTATTTTTCTTTCTTAAAATATCTGACCTTGAGACCAACGTTAGAATTTCTGTTAACAGAGAGACCAAAAGAATATTTGTTGGTTTAAAGAAAGGTTTTTCAAACAGTCTTTATCTGAACTCTAGATAAAATTAACAAAATTAAGCTTAGGAACTTTAGGAAACTTGATATGTACAGGGGGAGGTCATTTATTGAATAAAAAACAATTGCGTGTGTATATAATATCTATACATGTAAATGTATACATATATGTATAATGTATACTTATAATTAAACATAATTATTATATATAAAATACAATTATATGCCATGGCATAAATAAGAGGCTAGATATTAAATGTTAATATAGCAGGGGTTAGTAATTTTTTTGTTTGTTCTTTTGTTTTTTGAGACAAGGTCAGGCTGGCCATGAACTTATTACATAACCCAGGCTGACCTCAAACTCACAGCATGCCTGGCTTCTTGATCTGTTTTTGTCATGATACTTCTGGCAGTCTGTTGAGGTAGAATCCTTCCTCAGAAGTATCTCTTAAATGCATACAATTAAGAGAAATAATGTTGAATAGAATTATCAGAGATATAAAAAATTCATTTTTAAAAAGACGATTTATTTGAAGGTGGAGAAGGGGAAGAGAGAGATGACAGACAGCTACTCTGGACAAGTAGGGAGTAAAAACTAATTTGAAGCTGGGCATGATGGCAAGTGCCTATATTTTCTCGGGCGGTTGCGGCAGGAGAATTGGTTGAGGTCAGGAATTCAAGGCAGCCTGCGCAACATAGTGAGACCTTGTCTCAGAACAAAAGAAGGTAAATAACCCCATAAATTTGTGTGGCTAGAGTTGCAGTTCAGTTTGTGGTAGAGCACATGCTAAGCATGTGTGGGACCCTGGGTTTAATCCCCAGCACACACACACACACACACACACACACATACACACACACACACACTCCACATACACTGTACTATTAGAATATATGTGTTTTTTACTATCATGGTAAAACCATGTAATAGCAGGTCAAGTAATATTTTTGAAAATATAATGAACATAAATAATTCTTGGAGATTTTAGCAAAACTGTGAAGCAGTATCTTCCATTTCCACTGGTGACAAAGACACAAGTAATGCCAACATTACTATAGTTTGTCCCCTGCATTTATAATGAGAGACTATGCTAAATTTGAGTTAGAGGTTAGTGAAAATAAAGATGCAACTTTTTTGTCATTTACATTCATGGATCCCCTGAGTTTGAACTGTGGATCTTACCAAGGTTAAGAGCTCTTATAATACAGGTTCTATTTGGCCTTTAGATCTCATATATATATATTTTTGTTTGTTTGTTTGTTTGTTTCAGTATTGGTGCTGGGAATCCAACCCAGGGCCTTGTGCATGCCAGGCAATTGTTCTACCAAATAATTATCTATTCCCTAAATTTTTTGAAATGTAATTATATTACCTTTATAATAAAAATATATATATGGAAGATGCAAATTAGTCTGTGTTTATATCTAGATAAAATGTCTTAAAATGCAGTCCATTCCAGATAACTAGACATTGTCTAGCCTTAGATTTCTCAAAGTAGATTTTATGGAGCTCTGTGGGTGTTAATAGCTTATATGGAAAAACTGACCACAAACAGTGACCACAAACAGTAACCACAAACACAATGAAAGCCTGGCCACAGTAGCTTAACCAAATTGACACACATTCCCACTACAGGGCTTCACAGAGCCTTTATTTATTTATTTATTTATTTATTTATTTATTTTGCAGTACTGGGGTTCGAACTCAGGACGTTGTGCTTACAAGGCAGGCGTGGTGCCACTGAGTTTAATCCCTGGCCCCTAGAGTCTTCATTCTTCAAAGATTTTTAGCGCAGCATTTCCCATGCTTGTTTAACCAGGGATTTTTTTTCTCCTTTCTTTCTTTTCTCATTCTCATAGGATTAATGCTCTTCAAATATTTGGGAAAGCTGCCCTTGGCCCAGGTGAGCCACAAAAGTCAAGTGTGTGTGACTTACACTTGAGAAAAGCCTTATGTCATAGCAATCAAGGTAAGGCCAAGTGCTAACAGTGATGGTGCCAAGACCCTGACAAATCCTCGGGCAGAAGTGTCAGAATCATGTAGAAGAAAGAAAGCATTCAGGAGTCATGGACAGCAATGTCAGAATGTAGCACACTAATGCCCCTGAGACATGCAAATATTCCCACTAGGTAAGATACATGGAGAGGTGGCCACAATCCAGCCAAGAGGTGACACTCTTACTTATTCTGTGGCAAAGAGGGCCATGCTCTTATATAAAAGCAACCCAGATATAGGTTTGGGAGTTGGAGTCAGAGCTCAGATGAGAATACAGCCCCTGTGGGGCTAGGCAGGAGCTGTGTCTCACTCTTTTCTGTTCTCCTGGAACCTGGCACAAGCCTCAGCATCAAGTGTGAACTCTGAGTCTACAGGAATGGGGTTCAGGAGACCACAGTCAGGGTCCTAAAGAATTCTGTGGGTAGGAGGCCTCAGGAAAAGCCTCAGCACAAGTCAGAGGCAGATGGAGGGCTTCAGAAATCCTGCCTGGAGCCAACCCATCCTTGCTGGCAGTGAGTTCTTTGCACAAAAATGACTGAGGCCTTCCAAGTGAGGGGTTAGGCCTGAGCACACTGGAGAAGATTAGAGCACTAGGTCCAAACCCACAATCTGCCAGGCAACTGAAAGAAAAGACTTACAGTTATGATTGGGAAACCACTGCCTATACTCCTTGGAAAATCATGATGGGGGGCTGCAAGTGGTTTTAGAAAACTAGGAATGGGATAACATTTTTCCATCTTTCTAAAACATGGGAGAGGTAACTTGTGGAAATTATACCGTGAGTAATATCAAGGTGACACCTGACAAAATTTCAGAATGATTAGTAGGTTTAAAGTTCAAATTAAGGATTTCACTGTTCTTGCGGTCCCAGACTCTACTAGTTCTGACTTAGTTCTGGAAGTCACGTTTTAAGAGTGATACATTCAAGAATATCCACAAATTTAAGAATATTCAAAATATTCTTTTAAGAAATGTGATCAGGTTCTCTTTTTTATTAGTCACTGATTAGAGTAATGGGTTTCATTATGGCATGTTCATACATGAATATAACATATCTTGACCAAAATATGTTTTTAAAATTTTCATCTGTTTTAGTACATGTTACAGTTAGTAATGATTACATTCATTGTGAGGAGGTGGTACAGGCACATAACACATCCTAATTCTTTTTATGCCTCCCTCATCTCTTGGTCCCCTTTCTATTTACAAAAGTTCTACCTTCCTGCTTCCTATTATCTTTTATTTTGCCTTTTCATTTATTTATATTTCAGGTTTCTTATATATGAGAAGCCATGGGATATTTAAGCTTATGTGTCTGATTTCTTTCACTTAACATTATGATTGATGCAAATATTCTTAATGGAAAGTGAGAAGGCTTAGCAACCACATCCAGTGAGGAATAAATGTTTATCTTTCAGAAGAGAAAAGCTGGTGGGGAAACACATGACAGTTTTCTAAATATGAAATTACTCTGTATGGTTGTGGAGGGAAGGAGAGAGACCATGAGAAGGAGAAATGGGAAGGAAGGTTTAGGTTTAGCATACAGAGGACTTTGGAAACATCGGGACTTATTTGTTTGGGAAATGGCAGCCCCATAAGTAACTACAAAGGAGAGTGAAGAACAGGAAGGTGTGAACATTCTGCTACTCCTAACATAGTCCAGGGCTACTCCACCAGCCTGGCAGTGAGGAGTGTATTGAATAAAGAAAACAGCCTGAGGACCAGAGCTCTGGAAGAAACAGTGCCCACTGCTAGGCAGCTAGTCACCAATATGGTACTTAAGGAAGGTCAGTTTGAGTACATTCATCAACACTGTAATTAAAAGACTCCCTAACAAAGCCCATCTGCCACTCGGATAACCCACTATGAGAAATCTCAGCCTAAATAAGGTCTCATTGTCTGAATGGACTACATTCTAAAACATTTTATTTGGATATAGATATAGAAGTCTTGGCTTTCTGGAACCCAATCAAATGTGAGGGCTCCTAGGGCAGCTTTGAAGGTACAGGTCTGGACCTCCTAGGGGTCTCAAACTGGTGAGCCCAGGGGCTGACTTCACCTCTCGACTGGACTTGTTTGGCTGATACAGCATTTTCTTTTCTTTTTATTTTTTAAGAGATAGGGGGTCTCACTATGTTTCCCAGGCCGTTCCCAAAGTCCTGGGCTCAGGTGATCCTCCTGCCTCAGCCTCCTGAGTAGGCGGGATTGCAGGTACATGCCACCATACCCAATGGGTGCAACAATTACATTTTGTGTGTATGTGTGTGTGATATGTTAGGGATGGAACCTGGATCTTCATGCAGGTTAAGCAAGAGCTTTACCACTGAGCTACACTTTTAGCCCTAAGTCTTTAAAAACTTAGAATTGTTCCCATACTCCTCTTCCTCCTTACCATCCTTAGCTCTCATGTATCTAGCTGGCTCCACACTTTGATGTTTTTTGCTTGACCCTAGAAGGCAGGTGATTGTGCAGTTCCTGGCCTAGGGTTGCATGTGACCTTCAGCTGGGGAATGTATATTTCCAGAGTACTCCAAGACTTCTAAGGATATTCAGTTTCAGATTTTTTTTTATTAGTAGTGTACATACTTGCAGTACATAATGTTTACATTCCTTGTGTGGAGCTGGTACATGTACATAATACATTTTAATTCCTCTTTTCATCCTCTGCAGGATCGCTTGATCCCCAGTGACACTTGCATGTCCATATTTTATAGTAGCACACTTCATAACAGCTAAATCTTGAAAGCAGACTATATGTCCATTGACAAATGAATGGATAAAGACAATGTGGTATTTACATACAATGGAGTACTACTCTGCTATAGAGAAAGGTAAAATTGAATCATTTGTAGGAAAACTGATGTACCGTAAGACCATAATGTTAAGTGAAATAAATCAAACACAGAAGCTTAAATATTGCATGGTTCCTCTTATATGAGCTTCAGATATTTTTAAAGGAGTTGTTTTCTGGACCTTCAACCTCCACATATATGTACTATTTTAAAAATAGCCCTACCTGAAACAAGCTGATAGTTGACTTCTCCCTTCCCCCTCCTTTTTACCAGTGTTCTTTTCCTGCCCTATAAAAGAGAGGCACGACCCTCACCGATCAACAATCTTAGTAACACCTGAGGCAAGACATGAAGATGTGATGGTCCTGAGAGAAAGTCCTAGTGGACTAGAGAAGCTAGTGGAAGTTGGGAGCCCTGTTTCATCTGGGCAATAAACGCATTCAAGGCTCCACAACTCTCTCTCCCTCTTCCCTTTGGTTGTCCTTTCTGCTTTCCTTCCATTTTAGAATTAAAATCCAAGATCAAGATGATCAAGATAAAGATGATAATACAATAATTATTTGAACTAAAAATATTCAGACTTTTTTTTAACAGAAATTAAGTCTGGCTGATGAATTCAATGAGGGATATATATTGCAGACATTCCTTGTTTAACAACCAACTCTGGTTCTGCAGGTTAAATGAATTGGTTGCTAAATGAGGAATTGGATATAGTATGTACATTACAACATTCAGAAGAGTCAAAGGAAACTCCAACTTGATGACTTTGCTTTTACATACATAACTCATATTCAGTACTGTAATATATAACAGAACATAAAATTACAGTATTGTACTATACAGTACAATCAGTAAAAATTACAGTATTGAATAAAGAAGGTGTAGTATACAAAAAAGACACTGAGGCTCTATAAATAAGATGTACAGAACTGTACAAAAAAAAACACAGCCAGGGGCCGGGGATTTAGCTCGGTGGTTCCACCGCCGCCTGCCTCGCAAGTGCAAGGACCCAAGTTTGATCCCCGGTACCAAAACAAAACAAAACAAAACAAAAAAACCACAGGTTGTAAGTCTGAACAGTCATTAAACAGGTAGGTTGTTAAATGAGGAATATCTATCTATATATACGATATATAGATATATATATGTTTGTATATATTTGTATACAATGTTTACATATGTGTGTATGTAAAATACATGTATATATAACAAATTATATGTTAGGAAATATAGCTTTTGTAACTATTCAAATTTGTGATAATATTTTTAAATGTGACCTTAAAAATGCATGAGAGGAAAAAATGTGTAAGAGAGGTAGATAATTTTTCAAAATTCTTGATACTTGAGCAAAAAAGTTTGAAGGCCATGGGTCTAGAGGATCCATGAGAATCCTGAGCCACTGTAGTTAGGGCATGCCTGATCAACCATGATCCATTAGGCTGGATTGATTTGAGGCCTTTCTGAAAACACCTATTTTTGTGCCTACAAGTACAAGTTTGAAGATTTTGGAGCCTTTGGCCTTACTTTCTCTCTTCCCACTATAAGGGATCAAAGACAATTCGGGCTTCGTGAGTATGGCGGGTGATACAATATAGCCATCATTTCAGCCTGAACTTTGAGCTACCCAAACTCTGTCGGTAAGCTAGAAAATCTGGGAACTCCTTGGGATTTACTGGGACAGCAGATAATAGGATGCTCCAGGGGTCTCTCCGAGAAACAGTAATGTTCCAGAATGGCAAGAAACATTGGACACAGAGATCAAGGTGTGGTATGATAAAATGTTCACAGAGTAGTCTGCAATTCTAACAGGGGTCCTATGATATACATGGGAAACATTTGGTGGGATTTTAGTGTCAGAAGGGTCCTTTGAGGCCAGTTACCATAACATTTCCATTTTACAGATGAAGAAATGGAGGCGCAGAAAATTGGTCCCTGGTCACCTGGTGTTCTTGTCTTCCAACATTATGCTGCATATCATTCTGGCTTTCAGCTCTTTCAGCTCTGCATATCATCTGGTTTTGAGGAGGCTTGATGACTGGTCCAAACTGACTATTCAACAGTATCAAACTGGATACTGGACTCATTTTGACTTGATATTTTTTTTTAATTAATCAACTAGGACAATGGTTCCAAATTCACTATACTGAACTCTGTTCTCTGAAACTACTAAAGCAGGATTGGGAGGCTTAGAGGTGGTAGCACAGAGTAAAATCAAAAGCTCTGGGATATACATAATTTGGGCTTTGGAGGCCCTACTACTGGTGCTACCCCTGTGTGGGCTGAGGCGCATGCAGCATGCAGCAACTGTTGGTGCTGTAAGTAATGTTTTAGGGCCAACAGTGTCCTTCTAAATAGGGCAAGTAGTTTTGGCAGCTGTCATTGCGTGGGCTAAGTAAGTGAGACAGGCCTATGGACTTCGCACCTTGGACTGGAATATTTTCACAGGTCCTTGGGCTGAGGATCCTCCTGATGGGTGGGTTTGTGGGGCTTGGTAAAAAGTTTCTGTTTATGAGGTGGGAATGGAAGCATCTTGGGATCAACATGCTGTGTGATGCATGGGGGTCAGATGGCTGCTGCTATTGGACTTCCTTTGCAGCCCCATATGTCCAAGTACAATCCCTAAAGGGGGTTCTCCTTAAAGGGCAGCAACAACTGCAGATTGACAACCCTGACAATAGTTATACCATCATCCTACTCAGAATAAATTAAATAATAGGGTTACCTTCTACATGAGAGTAATTTCCACAAGATAAAATTTTAGGTATGTAGGATGAAGAATTTCTCGGTCTTAAGAAATAGAAAGACAAATACATCACTTAAGGGAGTGATAATACTGAAAGGTCCAAATACTGCAATACTGATTTCTTTGTTCTGAGCACACAGAATATTCATAATCTGCTGAATGACAGAAAAGTACCTTTTGTTTTAAGATGTCCACTGGTGTCTGATGGGCCTTTAACTTCTTGTTTTTAAGAAGCACTTTCCTCCTAAGTTGGTCAGGTGAGGGAAGCATTGGATCATTGGAGAAATCAGTTTCGAATAAGAATTTAGCCACCAGCTTTTCTCCAAACACAGTCTAAAAATAATAAAGGAAAACACAATCAATGCTTTTTATCTATACTTGATAGATATATTTATATTTCATAAGTCTACTCAAGTTTTCAGCCTGGTTGAATTGTTTAAAAAGTTCCAGGAAGATGAATGAGGAAAGAACATGTTTATTCTCTCTATAGCTTCTTTCTGTAAGGAAGGGAGGTGTTTACTATGGAGGAGAGATCTAGGCTACTCTGCAGCTCGGGCCACATCTAATGATTTCGGAAAATGTTTTGGAGCCTGATGAATTAAACAAGAAAATAGAGATTCAGTTAGAGGTTGCAGCTTGTAGAACATGGTCTCTTCCCAATGAGGAAAAGGAGTCAGAAAGACAGAAACCTTGGAGGAGACTGGAAGTGGGGACAAAGATGAAAGACCATGGGGAGAATTTGCCCCCGCATAGGATAAAGAGCCATATTCTCACAAAGAATTCTGAGCACTGGTCTCCAAAGCTGAATGTGTCTCTCGAGGTGGGTGAAAGGAGGGTGATAATCAATTGAGGTGAAGACTGAAAATATAGCAATTTTTTCTAGTTATTATTATTATTATTATTATTATTGGTACGAGGGATCAAACTCGGGTCCTTGTGCTTGCAAGGCAGGTGGCGGAACCACTGAGCTAAATCCCTGGCCCTTTTCTAGTTATTTTTAAGTTAAAAAAAAAAAAAAGCATCAAAGCTTAGGCCAAGACAATATGAAGAGCTTAAATTTTGTTGGCATTTGTATTAGGGGACATTTTCCTCTGCCCTCTACTGAAAGCTAAGCTTCCACAAATGCTTGAATTACCGAGGAAGGAGAAGTTTAACGAAATATCTGCTGCTAATCCTGTCTGAATTCTACGTCCCTTGTATAATGAAGGTTGGTGTTAAAACAGCAATTGTTCTGCTCAATTTAAACCCCGTTAACTTGGATTTCTACTATAATGTGGGCCACAAGAAGATCTGACTTACTTGCTCTGAAATATTTTTGTATTTTCTACATAAAGCTCCCAGGATATCTGGCATCCCTCACTTGTGGTACCAGTTGGAGAGTTGGTCTATTCTTACCTCCTAAGGCTTTCTGGAGTTAGGAGACCAGAGAACAATGCTTATGTCACTCCAGTTGAAAAGAGGGATCATTCTAGAAGAGGCTCAAGCTCACCAAGGAGTTCTGTTTCTCAAGTCTATGTGCTTCAGGGCCAAAGTACAGATGTAGTATGGTCTACAATAGTCCCGTATAAAATTCAAAGACAAGATACCATCCTGCCTCTTAGTTCAGAGCTCACCTTGAAAATTTCTGCCATTTTTCGTTGCTGAGGCAATGAACAGTGGTTCTCAATTGATATGATGATTGGCAGGTCAGAGTTGATAAAGGCGCTGCGATCAATGGCTTCAACTACTTCCTACGACAGTCCAAACAGCTTGTTAGAGTCAGTATCTGTTCAGTGTGGTGAGAAGGCAATGTACTTGTAGCCACTGAAAGCATCTCAATTGTTGTATTCAATAGTCTGTGGCCAAAGGTGGTTTTATCTTTTCAAATGTACAGCTGTCCTTCAGTGTGTGGTGGAGGATTTATTCCCGGGCCCCCAGGGATAATGAAGTCTGTGCAATACTCAAATCCTTTTTTTTTTTGGTACCGGGGATCGAACTTGGGACTTTGCACTTGTGAGGCAGGCGGCAGAACCACTGAGCTAAATCCCTGGCCCCTCAAATCCTTATATAAAATTTTGTAGTATTTCCATATAATCTACACACATCCTCACATATGCTTTAAATAATCTCTAAGTTAATGCTTAATTCAATGTGAATGCTACATAAATAGTTTAGAGCAATAAGACACATATCACATCTATTTACGTATGTCTATAAACACAATCATCAACTCATACTTCCACCAATATATAGTGCAAGAGTTTTAATGTGCTGAATAGGTAAATGAGCTAAAGAGAAAATATATTTTAGCCTTATCTCTTCATATAACATGAAAATAATAATATTCCTTCTCAACCTGACAACAGTTCAGAGAAAAATATTATGTAGCCTAAGACCCTCTGAGTGAATAATAATTTTACAGCTGAACTACTAAGCTACCCAGAATTTGAAATAATAATCCAATGAGACAAGTCTTCCTGGGTGACTATTCTTCTGAGGTGGAACTCATTCTCATTATTTTATAATGCTAATTATTTAATAATCTAACACATGATACTGGTCTTTGTCAGCAGGACACCAGGACAAATGACCTTTAATTCCTATAGCAGGAGACCAGTTTCTGCATTTTTATATCATTATGTCATGCAAAAATTGCAACAATATCATTCATTACATCCTAAATAACATAAGTTAACTAAGGAGTTTCTAAACTTTGGTTGAATAAGAGTCTAATGAGAGTTCTAGAATCAACTCCCCCAAAAAAGAACGTGAGTATCCCACATAGCACTGTAAATACTTTCAATAACTCTTCATTCAGATTCAGCATAAGAAACTAAAACTTAAGGTAGAATTTGGTAGAGTGACTAAATGACAAATGAAGATAATGTCCTTTGTGATTTGATTGGAAGATATTATAGACAGCTAAATTAGATAGAAATTAATATGTAGCCAGAGGGATTGGGCCCTTGAGAAAATCAGCACAGAAGATGAGACACACCAAGATTGTGGCTAGAGGCGAATCTAAAGAGAACCATGTCTCAAAATGAAGATGCAATAGCCAGGCCTGCAGGCCTCCCTAGAGATAAACAGAATTTGAGATTATAATGTAATTAGCACCACCTGGACCAGTGAGGCCAGATAGGCATCATAGGTGGGTGACCAAAACATTTGGACTCATACTCCCACCCCTTTCCAGGAATGCCTTTGCTCTTTCCATATACCCTAGCAACATGACTTGTTTTCCTAATTGGATCAATGTTAGCCATGTGACCATCCTTGTAATCCTATAGGTTGACTGTAGTTTGACCTTTGTACCCATGCTGTGATTTTTGCTGTATAAATTATCCCTGACAGACTTGGGACCTCTCCTGGAAATCCAGGAGCTGTTCTCCTTATTTCCAATAAAACTTTCCTAACTTCCCCCTTAGGTTCAAGACTTCATTGTCATTGTGAGACCATGAACTTGGCACATCATCACAAAGGGAGTGCTAAAGCATTACCTTGAAGGGGATCTTTGTTGTCAGTGTATGTCCATGATAAATGATGGGCATTCCATCATCTCCATCCCAGCAGTCCAGCTCTATGCTCCTGCAGCCTTGCAAGAGGACCTGTGTGACCAATGAATGAATCCACTTGAGATGAACACCTGGAGATAAAGCCTCTAACTGAATCCACCACATAGCTCTATACATCAACATTTACATTCAGGTATAAGGCAGAAGGGTATAAGATTTAAAATAAGTATTTTATTTTGGATAAAGGCCACAATTAATCAGGGGTGGGAAAAGGAAAGAACAGATTACGTTGGAAAAGAGTGTTTACCAGAGCTGAATATTACTGGAAGGTAAAATCAATCAATCAATCAATCTATCTATCCATCCATCTATCCATCCGTTGGAGCAACCTCTTCCTCCATAGACTTTATCTATAAATTACCTTAAAATTATCATATAAACAGGGCACGATGCCACAGGCCTATAATCCTAGCACTCTGGGAGACTGAGATGGCAAGTTTGAGTTCAGCTTGGGCATGTTAACAACTTAATGAGACGCTGTCTCAAAATAAAAAATAAAAAAAGCTGGGAACATAGGTCAGTTTGAAAGCTCTGGGTTCAATCCTCAGTCCCAGAAAAAAAAAACCCTCAAAACAAATAAATAAACCAAGAAGTTGATATATCTGTGACTGGGATGACCCACTGATCTGAGAATCCATGTAACTATTTCCAAGTGACAGCAATCCATTATTGGATTTTAGTGGCCACTACAGTTTCTGGAACAAAAGTCAGATAGTGGAATGGTGTTACAGTATGTGTTTAGATGTCCCCCCAAAGCCTCATGCAGATAAAGTGGGACTTTCTTTTTCAGAGGTAGTTGAATCTGGAATGTGTGATGCTGAGGTAAAGGGCATGTGATTACTAAAACACCACATGTGAGTGATTAGTTTGGCACTGTCCTAGTCCCAGTAGTCTGAATAAAAGTGGCAGAAAGATTGGGTGAAGCTCTTTCTTGTTGCTTTTCCTGTCTTTTGCCACCGTGAACTGAAGCCCCCTTATTGCCTTTGCTACCTTTTGCATGCCTTGTTGTTTCTCCTTTATGAGGCCTATTTGCTATTCCTGTCTTGGAGCTAGCCAACTATAGACTAAAACCTCTATGAACTGTAAGCCAAATAAACCCCTTCCCCTCCAACTTTGGGTGTTGGGTATTTTGTCTCAGCAACAAGAAAAAAGTAACTAACACAAATGCCTCTTATTTAAATTTTTTTGGTAAATACATGCTAGATTCTTCCCATTACACAGCATGGACTCCGGCTATCAGCTTCTGGCAGCAACTAGTATATCCACAGGTAAATTGCCTTGGGCTAATGATTGCTATGTAATACAGTAACTGGAACACAAGGCTGCTTCATCTTTGTGGGGAGCCTTCTAAACTAGGAAAAATGGGCAGCATGGTTTTTCAACATGAAAAGACTAAAGGTCTTTATCAACATCTGTATGACCTTAAGACCTTTCTATATGGCTAGAATAGGAAAATCAGGGCTGGAAATTCCAGGTAAAATGAATGGGGCTTACTCTCACTTTCCATCTGCTTTACAGAGAAAAATGAGAGGAGGTAATTATGAGGCTCAATGGAGAGTGGGGAGTATTTAGAAATGAAGTAAAAGTAAAATTGATCTGCATATGAGTTTAATGTGTGTGAGTCTACTTGAGGGGTTCTTGTGCCTTATTAAAAACTATGATCAAAGATAAACTTGAGACATTTATAGCTAAATGGATGCACCTTGAGGCCATACTCAGAAGTGAAATAAATAGGACACACATGTGTAAATACCGAATCATTTCTCTGGTGTGAGAAACTGAAGGTGTAAATGAGGACCAAAATGTATAATAGATATTGTGAAATAGGAAGAAAATGTTTAAAGGGAAAGGGGAACTGGGGCGGTGGGGGGAGTCAGGGGGAAGGAAAGAAGGGAAAGAAAATAATGAACGTAAGAAGGAAAAAATGGAAACAACGCTTATGTATATGGGGGGGTGGAGGGGTTGAAGGGAGTGCAGGGGAATGGGGAAAAAATAAGAATCAAGATATATCATGTACAGGTACAAGTTCTCAATGATGAATGTGATCATAATGTATACCTAAATGTACCAATAAACTCAATAAAAAAAACAACTATGATTATCTTTGGTATATGTGCTGCTGAAGTGAGCGTGATCATCTATACTTGGAATGTAACATTAAGGGGGTTTAAAAATTTTTCCCAGGCCAGGGATTTAGCTCAGTGGCTCTGCTGCCTGCCTCGCAAGCGGAAGGACCCGAGTTTGATCCCCGGTACGAAAAAAAAAAAATTTTCCTCCCAAGTACTGAGTCTTTGGAATGAACTACATCCCCAGCTCTATTTACGTTTTTTTGTTTTGTTTTGTTTTTTCTTTTTACAGTACTGGGGATCAAACTCAGGGCCTTGTGCTTGCGAGGCTGGCGCGGTGCCACTGAGCTAAATCCCTTCTATTTAAAATTTTGAGACAGGGTCTTGCTAAATTGTCCAGGCTGAGTTCAAACTTGTGATTATCCTATCCTCAAACTGCCAGAGTGCTGTTTAAAAATTCTTTGAAACAATGAAGTCAGATTGAAGCTAAGATATTGGTCCTTGATTATTTTCCTAGAATACAAACACACACACACACACAGGTTTGTGTGTGTGTGTGTGTATGTATATATATGTGTGTGTGTGTATAAAATATATATTCACATATATGTCTATATATACTCATATGTGTATGTACATGTATGTACATATGAAATATATATAACCTGTATTTTTATATATGTCTTTCATTTCTTTTCCAAAAAACAACAAATTTCAAACTTCTTTTCACTTTGGATTTCTCTGTGCAAATAGAAGGCCAACTCGCAGAAGTGGGGCAAGGTATGGACCCTTCCTACTTTATAGCTTTTTTTCTTGCAGTTGAGACCCCCCTGACAGATTCCTTTTTTGAAAATTATTACTCTAAGGATGCATTTTCATTTCATAATAAAGCTTCCCTAGAAAACAAAGTTTAATGAATAATTGATAATTTGAAATAGGAAGAAAAGGTCCAAAGGAGTAGGGGAAGTGGGAGGGGAAGGGGAAAGGAAAGAAGGGAAAGGAAAAAT
>NW_004624737.1:5626270-5641575 GCF_000247695.1 Heterocephalus glaber | reverse complement strand
ATAAATGATAAAGTTTAATGAAAACCACATTCCTAGTGGCATTTTCAGTACCTGGCTATAGAGTTCTACTGAGGATTCTCCTTTGAGTTGATGGCCTGTGAGGTAGGTATTGTGGGAAGATTCAATGTAATAGTAGGAGAGGGGTAGCTGCAATTCTTTTATGTTCTCCTGTGACTCATCATTTTTTGAAGCAAAATTATCTTTATCCATGAGAAACCTAGATAAAACACATTTTCTTAAGATCTCATGAGAGCAATGTATACTCTTAAATGACAGCCAAAAGATAATCTAAAAGTTACCTTGCAAATCCTTCAAATGACATTAGACCCTGATGACACATACTGATGTTAGGCTCGAACTTCTGCAAGGAATTAAAAAAAATATTATTTAGGTAAAGGAAACAAAGAGGGAGAAAAAAATCACCACATCATTTTTTAAAATTGTTCTGTTTTCATCAGGAAACATCTAAGCCAAATATTTGAACTAATTTAGTAATGTAGCAGTAAGATGTAGTTTTCAGTCCAAAAGAAAATATTTATTATATGTGAGTTTATCATACTAAGCATATTTATTTAGGAGAGAAAGGGAGAGCAAGAGAAAAGGACAAGGCTGATTTATATGAATACAACATCTATCCATATATCCATGTGAAAATGTGGATTATAATAGCAGCTACCATGAAGTTGGTGGGACATGAACGAGATGATTTGCATGCAGCATGTAGTCTAGCGCCTGGAGTCATTATCTTACAGTGAGTGCTCAACAATGTGATAATACTCTTACATTTTTAGTGATCATATCCAATTGCCCACAGCTAATCCCCAGACACCCAATCAGATGATGAAACTAATTCTGTTTGACAGGCACCCTGAAGTTTTACCACCCTCTCTCCTGCCATATTCTATTCTAAACCATCCCCACCTCTTGTCTGGGCTACTGTGAGAGCCTCCTGACCAGTCTCTCTGCTTCCATCTTTCACCAACACAGTTTATTTCCCAGTGGGGACAGAGTGACGTCTTAAAAACATAAATCATGTTACTCTCCTGCTCAAAAATTTCTAAAGGCTTGCCATTTCACATGGACTAAAGTCAACCTCCTTCCCATGGTTCAAAAGGCCTAAATGTTTGGCCCACAGATACAATTTGAAATTGTGCTTGCATCCTCTGCCTCCCTTATGCAGCTCCCAGTACATTCACTTTTTTGTTATTCCTCACAAACCCTGAGCTCACTGCTGACTCAGTCTTTGAGCTTGCAGCTTCCTGTCTGCCGGTTTGGAATGTTCCTTCCTTTGAACTTCATGTGGTATGTGGACCTTACCATTTAGTGCTCAGTCCAAATGCGTCCTCCTCATAGTGGCTTTTCCTTATTCCTCCTCAGCCTCCCTGCATCACTCTATGACCTTACTCTGCTTGACTTTGCTCATAATCTGTTACTACCTAAAGTTACACTATATCTTTTGCTTATTGTCTGCCTCACCCACTAAAATATAAGCTGCATGGAGGGCCAGCACTTTGATTTTATTCACTACTATAGCTCTAATTCCCAGAACAGAAACTATATAGTAGGAGCTAAATAAATATATGCTAAATGACAAAAGAGGTGGAAAACCTACAGTAATTCTATTATATGTGCTAGAATAACAAGAATTCATGCAGTGATTCTTTATAATAGTCACTGAGTCAGAGACAGCCTGAGACCAAAGTTAAAGAACACTGATATACTTGGTATTTCAAAAACAAAAACAAACAAATAAGCCATTCTATTTCTTCTCCACACAGGAAGCTTTTGGAAAGAAGTATAGAAAATGTTTAGCAGCAAATTAGAAGTAGTTAGAGGCAGTGAACACACAGGCACAGACAAAATGGCACACACCTGGATGATACTGAGGATTTCATCATAAGTGCAGTGTTCTCCTTGGCAATTCACTAGGAAGTCACTGAGCTGGAGTATGCCAATCCCAAATATGCCCAGGGATGTGCTCTCAATCCCAGTGCCATTTGTCACAATGCTTGCAGCGGCAATGGCATCAGATATCTGCCTCTGGTTGTCTGACAGTTGCTGTTTACTCTTAATGAACAACCCCAAGTCCGAGACATTTCTGGTTAACAAATCTGAAATAGAGCCATCACAGACTATAGAACCTTGTCTAGCCACCGTCGTTCACAAAGCTCATTTTGAAAATAATGATGTCATAGAATCATTAAACCGGACAAGCTTTTTACTAAGCTCTCCATACAAACCATGAAGCTTAGTGCTTATTCCTTGCTTCATAGAGGTGAGGGACTAAAAGACAAATCAAGGAATACATAAAGAAAGAGCGAGGTTGAGAATACTGAAATCTCATAAACTTTAGTATTCTATTGGGAAATCTGTAGATTCAGCTGAGGATTAGAGGCCAAATTCAGATTTTCATTTATTTTTTTCAGGATTGAACTGAGGGCCTCAAATATACTAGGCAAATGCTCTTCCACTGAACTATGTTCCCAGCCCTTTCTTGTTTATTTTTTAAATTTATTTATTTATTTATTTTTTGGTACTGGGGATCGAACTTGGGTCCTTCCGCCTGCAAGGCAGGTGGGGGAACCACTGAGCTAAATCCCCGACCCCAATTTTTTAAATTTCTGAGACAAGGCCGCACTAAGTTTCTCAGGGTAGCCTGAAACTTGCCATCCTCCTGCCTCACCCTCTCAAATAGCTGGAATTACAGGTGTGCACCACTTCACCCATCTTTAGATTTCAACATTTTTCTTTTCATAGGGACTGAAAATATATTCTTAAAACTGTTAAAACTCTTAAGTTTTAAGTCTATTAAAAGTTTTCTATAAAACTGTGACTGTAGGCCTTTGTATATAGGTTTTTGTGTGAATACAACTTTTTAACTCATGTGGGTAAATTATCAAAGAGCATAATTGCTGGATCATATGGAAAGTGTATGTTTCATTTACCAAGAAATTGCTGTACTGTCTTGCAAAATGGCTGTACCATTTTACATTTCCACCAGCAATGTACTAATGTTCTAATTGTTCCACATTCACATCAACTTTGGTATGGCCAGTCATTTTAATTTTAGCCATTGTAAGATCCTCTGGAAGTCCCTCCCTTCCTTCCTTTTATTTTGCTGAAATAGTGTCTCACTATGTAGCTCAGGCTGGCCTCAAACTTACGATGTAGCCTGCCTCAACCTCCCAAGTTCTGGGATTACAGGCATGCACCACCATGCCCAGCCAGCAGTTTCTTATAGAGCTGAACATAGGCCCACCATGATCCAAGAACTGCCTTTTAGATATTTACCCAAATGACTTATGTCTATATACAAACTTGCATTCTAGTGTTACAGTAGCCTTATTCATAATTGCTAAAACTTAAGAGAAGCATCCAAGATATCCTTTAGTAGGTGAACTGATAAACAAATTGTGGTAATGTACACAATGAAATATTTTTTGTTTTCAAAAGAAATGAATCATCACCCTGCAAAAAAGGTGTGGGGGGAACTTAAATGCACATTGCTAAATGAAAGAAGCCAGTCTCAAAACTCTGCATACTGTATGATTCCAATGATATAACCATCTGGAAAAGGCAAAATTATGGAGACAGTAAAAATAATCACTGTTTATCAGGGATTTGGAGGAAAGAAGGAAGGGATGAAAAGGTAGGAAAAAGATTTTCAGGGTAGTGAAAGTATTCTGTGTGATACTATTATAGTGTCTACATTATACATTGGACAAAACAGAATATACAACCCAAGAGTGAACACTAACATGAACTATGGGCTTCAGGTAACAATAATGTGTCACTATGAACTCAACTGTAACATATACTTCACTAATGCAAGATATTACTAATCAAGGAAAGTCAGTGTGTTTGTGTGTGTGTGTGCACACACACAGGGGTGTAGAGCTTACTACATGTGAACTCTGTACAGTACTTTCAACTCATTCTTCAATAAACTAAAAATTCCTCTACAAAGTAAAATCTAATAATTTTTTAAAAGTGTAATTATTTGACTAATGAATAGGTATGCATATTTTAATAGCTGTCCAACAATAGTCTAAGGACATTGGTTTATAAATAATTTTGAAGAAACTGCATCAAAAAGAGTTTTTTTCTTTGCTTTTTAGTGTTTATAGCTCCAGCAAGAATGAGGAGAAAAATGATAGGTTTTATTTATTTATTTAGTTAGTTAGTTAGCTAAATCCCTGGCCCTAATAGGTTTTAAATGTAGCAGTGGCTGAAATCCTGAGAGGTGATGGCAGTGGTGCTGATAAGTGGAAAAGAAGAGAGAGACATTCTGTTTTACATAGTAGAAAATATGTCCTAGATAGTCAAAGACTCTCCTTGTCAAAGAGCAGGCAACTACTGCCCTGGCATCGAGTAATCTCCTGCCTGTAAGTAGGCATACGACTGGTATTCCTGGGCCGGGGATTTAGTTCAGTGGTTTCGCCACCTGCTGTGCAAGCGCAAGGACCCGACTTTGATCCCCGGTACCGCAAAAAAAAGACTGGTATTTCTCAACTATGAAACTTAACGTACCTCATGGACATTCGGAAATGGTTGGGAAAGGGTTTTTGGTTGTCAGAATGTTTTGAAGGCATTCACTATTGGTTAAATATCCTGGAATAACGGGCAGAATCACACAAAGATGAGGTTCCTTGTCCAACATGACCATAGCATCTTCCCCCAGAACACCAAATGACCCCTTGAAAAATTCTTGCTTCACCTGGCTCCAAGTAACAGTGTGCCATGCGGGACAGGCTGAGTTTGTGTGATTGGATCACTGACCTTGATTTTTAGACTGAAAAGTCTCAAAAGGAAATCCTAAAATGTTAAACAAACCTAGATCAGGCTGAAAGTCACTGGTGCTTTCCTCGATTGTCAGGTTGGTGTAGAGGGGGGCTGACTCGGAGCCTGATCGGTTGCAGGGCACAGAGTAGACGTCGAAGAGATCCTTCAGGTCCTTGCGGCTCCTCACACTGAGCAAGGGATGGACAATACCTCCCATTTAGTACTGTTATAAAAATGTAGGCCTGAGAAAAAGTAAGGAGGAAGCCTGTGCCATACCTGAAAGACTTGAACAGCTCAATAAATTCAACAAAACTCATGTTACTGTCTGAAACTATGAAGCTCTGGAACCCCTTCATTCCGCCTTTGATCCGCCCATGCCAACTGCTGCTGCTCCAGGCACTGTAAAAAAGACATTTTAGGTTGCTGCTATTTATCTGTACATTCTCTTTAGATCTCTTACTCCAGATTGTGTCAGAGGAAATAAACATCACCTATTGAAACCACTTTGTTTCTGCAGCCTGTTTAATGAGGGCACAAGAGTGAGTTTAAAATTCCTCAACTAATCCAATAGTTCTTTGAAATCAGAAATCAATGGGAGGAAACAAAGTCCTAAATTCAGTGGATCTCAAGAAAAATCTTTTTTAAAAAAGAGCTGCAAATAAATCATAATTTATGGAAAGTAACACATGTTCTTTTCTATATTTTAAATTATAGGAACACATTTAAGAGGAAAGTTTTGAATGCATCAATGTCTTCTCTTTTTATTTCTTAACTAGTTCTTCAATGAAAACAAACAGAGAAGAGCTTTTAATACTAATGGAAAGTATGAGTCAGAAAAATATTAAGAATGGAAAGAAGCCAATTCCACCCAGGATTATATTTGCACCTGTCAAAGCTGCATCCATTCAGTATAAAAATGCCAGTCAACTCAGTCAAAAATTTAGTTTCACTGTTTTACATTTAAAAATTTTTAAACTGTTTTCTCGAAGAATAATAAAAAATGTTTTGACTATGTTTTTTAGTCAAATCAGAGGGTAAGATCTTTCTCTTTTTTGTCTTGGATTTTAAAAAATATTCCAAATATACAAGAAAATACAGATATAATGAATAGGCAATCTAATCTCAATCTTACTAACAATGTTTGCTCATGGAAAATTATTTTGTGTTGACATCTGAAGGTCACCTCCTTCAATGGAACAGTATAACAAATTGATAGATTAATAGTACTGCGGAGGCATAGGCTGTTGAAAGTCAATGTGGAGTGGGAAACAGGCTGTGGGTTCAGGGAGAGGGAAAAATTAGCTTCATCATTTGTATTTAAATAAGTGATTCTTTATCTTTCTTCTTTCTAGCGGCCTGTCTCTTTTCTGTAGGGATCATCTCTTTTTGACTCTAGGAAGCTATGTTCACTCTTTCTCCCACTGGATTTAGGACTTAGTCTTGCTTTCTCCTTGAACAGTATTTGGGCTAGTTTTTCTTTTTCTGTCTTGTCTTTTCTTCCTATTTTGGAATACTGTAGTGGCCACTGATCTCTGTCCTCATGTGGTTGGGCCCTCTGACCTTGGATCTGGCATGTTAGTTTCTCTTTCAAACTCTTTTTCTCTCTTACACTCTGTCCTTCCTTCTCCTGCTCATGGGTGACTGAAATAAAGATAAAAGTCACTTAATTCAAGTAATATGTTTATTTTATTTACCCAAGGTCCTGCATAGGCCTAAATTTTAACATGAAGAATTCTGACAATTTATAACTTTTATAAATTGTTATAAATGTATATGGGGGGAATGAAATCAAACCCAGTGTCTGCTCAGACCCACTCCTCTGTGTGAGAAAGTGAAGAGCAATTGTTTAATTTCGGTTCTGTCTGGAATCTCTGAATTTCTTTAACTTTATTTGAAATATATAGGTGGAGGGAAATGGAGTCACATTCTGGTTCCCTTTGGAAGCCTTTCATTTTTATATTATTTCTTCTGAGAGGATAGATTTTGTTTTGAACCTCCAATTTGTATGGTCCTTGTGTAACAGTTTACTATAATACCAGATTTAGAATTATATCTAACTTGCTGTAATGTTTGCATTCATTTCTCCAGGCATGTATAACTTTTCTAACATATGAAGAAAGTATTAAATATATTTCATCAATCAGCAAACGGTCAGGTAGCTTACACTAAAACTTTATTCTTCATTTAAGGTGGTGCTATCCAACAGAATTTTTCCAATTATAGAAATGTTCTCTGCCTGTAGCATTCAGAATAGTAACCATTAGCTGTTTGTAGCTGTGGAGCACTTGAAATGTGGCTACTGTGACTAAAGAACTGATTTTTAAATTTAATGTTATTTTGATTAAATACCCATATAATGTTAGTGACTACAGTATTGAACAGTAAAGATTTACAGAATCACAGATTGAGTTTTATTATTGCTAATGACCTTTGAAGGACTGGTCTTTCAAATAATTAGGGGCAGTTATAGTAATATGAAAAAGCAAGAGAATAAATCAGGAAAATTATTAGAATAATTAAAATTTGGTGGCTTTCAGTCTTTAATTTACCTATAAGTCAAAATTAGAGACAGTCTTCCAACAGATAATTGGAAGCACAGAACATGCCCTTCTACACAACTGAAATGATGAGAAGGGTCCTTCTGTTTTATCATGTTAAGGCCCCACCTGGACGGACTCTTGTGTGAAGACAGCACAGGGGAGGAGACTGGCCTGATGGGAGAAGATAGTGTAGTAGCCAAGTTGGGGGACCCAGCTGTGGTCAAAGAATGAGCTCTTCTTGAAGGGAGGGGATTGGGAGGACCAGTGATGGCATTAGCCTCTGTGAAGGTGAAAGACAGAAAAAAGACAATGATTCAGATTACACTTTCCCTTAGAAATCAAATACAAACTGAAGATACTTCTGGATGTCTCAGCAAACCAATATATGCAATCTATTTCTATATGGAAACCAGCTTCTGTATAAGAAACATCAAAGTATGTTTGATGAATAGACTAATTGCACCATCTGGAGAGTTTAAAAAACACCAATGGAGAGTTTAAAAAATCACCAATAGAGAGTTTAAAAATACACAGATGCCCAGGTTCCAGCCAGAGAATATCTACATCAGTTGGTCTTGGGTGTGGCCAGGACATCCAGACATATTTTCAAAAGCTCTATTATATATCCAGTGCTGAGAATGACTGATCTAATCCATCAAATTATACCTTGTATATCTAATATTCTGGGCTTATATGATAAATTCATTAACTTCCAAGTACATTATACCTATAAAAGAACTTATAGGTTTTATCATCTGGTTAAAAACAAAGGTATGTCTAAAAATATAATTTTGTTTAGGAATTCCACAACAGTTAAATCACAGCTTAAATCCAAATGTGTATTTCCCCCTGAAAACTAAAAAAGAAAGATCTCAGAGGTGAACAGCTGTGTTACCTGATTCTTCTTGTTCATTAATGTCTTGAGGATCAGAACCACTCCGGCTTCGACACTCTTTCTGCATTTTGGCTTTTCGGGTTGTCATCTCATCATCAGTTGCCTCTCCACTCTCACCCTGGGAACACAAAGCTCATGATGACTCCCAGACTATTTCCTTCCCATCACTGTGTTAGTTCAGGCAGGACTCTATTTGAATCTACCCACCTTCAATACTATCTCCTCCTGGTAAGAGTAATAAAGACCTATGTTAAGGTGCACCAGGAATTCTCATGTCACATTATCTAATTCGTGCTTCATTCTAAAGCAGCATTCCTCAGGGAGGGAGGGAGAAAGAGGTGGCCCACAAACCCTGGAATCTCTGTGTCTAGACACAATTGTGAAGCAGATAAAGTCCTACTAATCATCAACAGCCTCCCATATGAAAGAATGGGCTATTTTTTCAGATAGCCATGAACAACAACATTATCATGATATAGTGATAATATATAACTTATAATATATAGTGATAATATATTTTAAATTGTGTTGTACATGTAACATGGCCCTGTAGGGCCTTCATAAGTGATTCTTCTTCTTTTCTAGCCCTTCCCTACCCACCACAGAACTCATGCTCCAGCCCCCTAGAATGGCATGTGCTTCCCCAAGCAAGCCAAGTCTCCATGCGGCTCCACTTTCTCCTCTGCTGGGATGCTTTCCTTTGCATTGCCTGCTTGGTAAACTCCTATATACCCTTTTTTAAAAATTATTTATTTATTTATTTATTTATTGTTTTCCTATATACCCTTTAAGACCCATCTGTCAACTGCTCTGTGAGGTCTTCTCTACTAGTCTCTCAGCTTGTATATTCCTTCTCTCTGCTCTTATAGGACTATACAGATGCCTGACAATGACTCTTATTTAAATTGCACTGTTTGTTTATATTTCTGTGTCCTTCTGTGAACCTTGCCTGGTTCCTGGCATAGGCCCTGGCACTCAAGAGGTCTCTGGAAAGCTCTTGTATTATTTGTTTTATACCTCACCTTATCCCCAACTCAAATGATGTAAGGTGGCTTATGGTGATATAAACCACAAGATAGTCCTGGAAGGTTGGGTGTGTTGCTTAATAAACAAATACCACTCTACCCTCATGAGGATTTTCTTCTTTTTCTTGGTGGTGCTTATGCCCAGGGTGTTGTTTCTCTGCATATTGGGCTTCTCAGCATTCTTTGCTGATGTTCCAGGGCTGGGGTTTCGAGTACTCCACCGTCTGCCACCAAACAACTCCACTGCATGAGCTAAAGTTGGGCCTTCATACCGACCATCCTCCTATAAAAGAACCGCATGCTGAACACACAAGGCAGCAGCAAGCAATGGGAAGCAAATATGTTAATGGATACCAGTTAATTCCCAGAGGCGGGAGAGCACAGGCAGCCACAGAGGAATAATGACCTGACCACCCAAGTGGCTCTGTCTTCTAACTCTCTATTTCTTCTGACTCCATGCTGTGTGTCCTGGACATGTCCTTGATCAGTTCCAGTGGTGTGTTTTGAACCATCAAGCAGGAAAACTACTTTCCCCATCCTGGATTCCGAGGTTATGTGCCAGAACTAATACTGCAGGAAAATCTATTAAGACTTATTTTGTAAATCAGGGCTTTGAAGGACTTACTGGTGTTGGGGGGTAGGGAACAAGATGTGATTGTGTTTGTTACAGCTTGTGTTTAGATGTCTCCCCAAAGCCTCATACTTTTTCAGAAGTGGCTGAATCTAGAGTGTGTGACTAATTCATGGGAGGGCTAGGCCCAAGGGCACTACCCACTCTAAGTAGTCTGAATAAGTAAAAGGGGCAGAAAGATGCTGTTAAGGTCCCTTGTTGCTTTTGCTATCCTGTGGGCACAATCAACTGTTGTTCTCCTCTGAGATGCCCTTTTGTCATGTGGCACTTTGCCTTGGAATTAGCCATCTATAAGACTGAAACCTCTACGAACTGTAAGCTTAATAAATCTTTCCTCCTTTAACTTTCAGTGTTGGGTATTTTATCTCAGCAATGACAGAAAAGTAATTAACACAGTGTTTAAAGAAAATTTAGCTTCTATTTGTCTGTTATTACGCCATGCCAGGTAGATTTTTCACCTTGTTTGATGTTATTTCAATGTGTGGCACTTGGAGTTTCTCAAAGAGTTAGCCTGCCATCCTCTTGAGTGACTGAAATTTGAAGGTAGATGCAGAGCCTGTGGGACTCAGAATGTCTTGTATATTATGATACTGTAAGCATGCATTGAGTTAGTTATTCAGGATATCTTCTCCTTAACTTCCCAGAGCTCTTTCCAAATACCAGCTCTGTCATGATGGCCTTGAGCTAAAGCTTATGGAGCCAGCCTCTCCTTTATACACCACACCAACATCTCTGCACAGTTTACTGTCTTCTTTTCTTGGGTTTTCCAAGGCTTCACTACAAATATTACTGTTTATTCTCCTTTGCTTTCCTGTTGTTCTTCCCAATGGATCAATTATAAGCACTTGTAGTATTTGAAAGTAATTTCATATACATTTACTGCACAAGGGAAACCTAATGTTGGAAGATTATTTTTATTTTCTGTGTGAATATTTCTCAAACTGGGAATAAAGAAATGTTCTTCTAGGGCTGTTAACAGAGGTTTGGAAAAATCCAAAAAGTTTTCTCAAAAATTTCTTTATCTTACAGATAAATTTAAATTTTTTTTTGTACTTGGCATCTCAGGGCATTTAATGTGCTAACATGTATTATAAATCACTTAACAAGCCAGGCATGGTGGTACATGCCAGTAATCTCAGCACTGAGGAGGCTGAGGCAGGAGGATTGCTGTTAGCCTGGGGTACCTAGTGAGTTCAAGGCCAGCCTGGACTATATAGTCTTGTCTCAAAAAAGAAAAATCACTTAATGAGAATGCTAATGCTACATGACACATAGACAGTTTTAATTAACTTATCTAAAATGGAAAGCAAAATACCTGCTTCCTGTGAAATCTATACGGAGCTTTCAGTGTCATTAGCATTTGGGAGAAAAGTCTTTAGGAGCCATCATTGAGTATTGATTTTTAATTAGGAATATTCCTCAGTTTTTCAGAAGGAGAAAAATCCATCACACACGGACATTTAACATTAACATTAATATGTGACCCTTGTGCTCTAAGTATTTTATCAGCATCTTGGGGTTCCCTGTGCTAATTTGGGATATGGCCTATGTAAGGAGAAAATGATCAGTCTGTTGGCCTTCTCCACTTTTTTCTTCTGAAATCCTGAGTCCAAGACAGGTAGCCTCTCTTTGGAAATGGCACCTAAATGGTAAAATGATGCTCTGAGGAAGAATGTTCCCTGCATTTCCAAAGTGACTGGGATACTTGGAGCTGTTTGGCCTTAACTCTGCAGCATCTTGGTGAGGGTGCTGTTGCTTGTATTTGCAGCTGGGTTGGACTGAGTCTTCTCTAGATCACTTGGCCTCTGCTCCAGCAGCACCTCTTATCTCTTCATTAGTTTTGCTCAGTATCAGCTGACGCTTCCTTCAGCAAGAGCTGAAGACTGCCAGGCAAATGAGAAACCAAGTATATATCATGTGTTAATTCAATTACTTATGCCATAAGCTGGACAAGGAAACAGAAAAACTGGAGATAGAAATAAATGGAGCGAACATATAGGCATGTGATAGGGATTGTAATTGAGCTCAAAGACTGGTTTATGTCCATATGTGATGGCTTTTCCTGATTCTAGAAGGTTGAGGAAGAATTCTAATTAAAAATCAATACTCATAATAGCTCTTGAACACTTTTCTTTTTTTGTTTGTTTTTTTGGGTTTTTTTAAACACTTTTCTTCCAAACAGTCAACCACATTGAAAGTGCCTTGTGGAACACACAGGAAGCAGATATTTTTGGTTTCCATTTTAGATGAGCTAACCAAAATGGCTTTGTGCTATGTAGCTGTAACATGCATGAACAGATAGGGCTATCTACTTGTTAATGCATCGTTAGTTATTCAGGATATGATCTCTACTTATACTCATCACAGAGTGTTGGGAAAGGGAAAAGAAGGCAAGTTATATGAGTCTGTGCAAATTTCCCAGGGAGGAAATGTTTTTAATTGTCAGAAACATTTTAGAACTGTGAAAATACATGAAATCAGTCGTTTGAGTAATTTAAGTCATATTTCAATTTGTGAGACTAATGTATTTTCCCATTAAGACAGAAAAGAGTGATAAATAAAAACTGAATACTTTGATAGAATTCATTTGACAGAGCCATTTCAACAGTGTCACCCTGTGGCAAGATTCATGATTTGATTTATCAGCAATAGGTACTCTCCTCCCTGACAAGTATGCTATTCTGGTTACACCTGTATTTCTCTTCTCACTACCTTATTTAGCCCAGCCTTGTCAACACTCGGAAGAGATAAAGTACCTAGTAAGTCAGGGCTAAGGAGAGACACATTTTGCTTAAGCAGCAGACTGTGAAACACTGCCTGCTGGGGGCTGCTGCCACTATATACCTGGTGAGAAAGAACTCTAGGTAAGAATTATTCAACATTTGGGAAAGTTTCTTTTATCCTTAAAAAGCTCTACAGTTAGGATGCGATACACAGTAAAACAGAACTCTCCAAGAGTCACATAGCATGTTAGGTAATGAATCAGAATTTCAATTTCCAAAGGGAAGGCTTCCAATATATCAGCTAGTCACAAATTAATAATAAAACAATTAAGATCACAATGCTTTTGATTAAAACCTTTAGTCAATGGAATTGCTTCTATTAACCAGTTTATCTCCAGATATAAAATTATAATGACTATAATCACTATTTTCATAACAAAATAATTACAGGACCTAGCATAAGCAGATACTATTCTTTACACATATGAATTTACACTGTGGCTTTATATGTATTAACTCTGCTCTCACAGCCATCCTGTGAACAGGTATTGTTATCATTTCCATTTTATAGAAAAGGGAATGGTGGCACTGAGAGGCTAAGTAAAAAGCTGCACAAGATCACACAGGTAGTCCTTGCTCTAGGCGGGCCGGGCCCCCTCCTCTCTGCTCCCCCTGCTCCCCGCCCCGCCCTGTCTTCCTCTCCCCTCCCCGCCCCTCCCCCACAATGCCTCCCCGCCCTCGTCCCCCGCCTCCCGGCTGGTGACAGCCCGGGCCTCCGGGCGGCCGCGGCAGTGCTGGCCTCCTCCTTCTCCTCCTCCTCCGCCTCCGCTGCGCCCGGCCCGCTCCTCCGGCCTGGCCGCAGTCGTGGCTGCTGATGGGGTGGACGAACGCTCGCCCCTGCTGTCGGCAGCCCACTCGGGGAATGTCACTCCCGCTGCTCCGCCATACTTGCAAGAAAGCAGCCCCAGAGCAGAACTCCCACCTCCATATACAGCCATTGCCAGTCCAGATGCCAGTGGTATTCCTGTAATCAACTGCCGCGTGTGCCAATCTCTAATCAATTTGGATGGCAAACTTCACCAACATGTGGTTAAATGCACGGTTTGCAATGAAGCTACGCCAGTCAAAAACCCCCCAACAGGGAAGAAATATGTTAGATGCCCTTGTAATTGTCTCCTCATTTGTAAGGACACATCTCTGCGAATAGGATGTCCGAGACCTAACTGTAGACGCATAATTAACCTTGGTCTAGTAATGCTTATTTCTGAATAACAGCCAGCTCAACCTGCATTGCCAGTACAACCAGAAGGTACAAGGGTCGTGTGTGGCCACTGTGGAAACACATTCCTGTGGATGGAACTGAGGTTCAACACTCTGGCAAAGTGCCCACACTGCAAAAAAATCTCTTCAGTGGGTAGTGCACTTCCACGAAGGCACTGCTGTGCATACATTACCATTGGAATGATAAGTATTTTCATTGGAGTTGGATTAACTGTTGGCACCCAAGATTTTGAAAGACAATTTCATGCAACCTACATTTCTTGGGCCATTGCTTATTTCTTAGGTTTGATCTGCTTTATCCGAGCTTGTTACTGGGGAGCCATAAGAGTCAGTTATCCAGAACACAGTTTTACATAAACTTGCTTATGATTCAGTGATCCAGGTGAGAGTGTCTAACAGTTCTTGATAAACTACTCTGGACATCTTTAAATCATTTATTCTAATGGATTCCATTCTAGCTTATGTATAATAGTTTCAAGACTTTGGGACTCTCTTTCAAATAAATGCTATTGCACTACATTATATGCAAATAGTTTGTTTTGCTGCTGGATTTTCAAACACAGAAAGATAAAGCTGTGTTTTTAAGTTCTTTTAAAGCAATTAAAGATATTTTTGGATTTGTCACCAAACCTTACATATTATGTCACATTTGTTTTGTTTAAATCAGTTATTCCATTACTTGCTGATCTGTGAATGTTCCCAAAAAGTGTTTGAAATATTCCACAATAGTTTCACATTTATACATATATTTTAATTACAGTATCAAAATTGCTTGCTTTATAATCTAAGCAATATTCATTTTTGCTTGAACTGCTTACAGTAAGTTTGACCGAAGATTATAGTGACTTTATTCAGGAAAAAAATTTGAGTGTACGTTCAAAAACTTGACATTCTTGTCAGAGAAACATTTCTAGATACTGTATGCTAGGGTTTTTTTGTTGTTTGTAGAAAGATACAATATTTTGATAGTAATTTAAAATATGAGACTGAAAATATTTATTTGTCCACTGTTGGAGATGTTGGATAAATGTCTTTTCTCAATGATCACAGGAGTTTTTGTCTTTTCATTGGCCAATTATAGTAAATCTGGTCTGGATTTATAGAATTTAATATTAATCAGCTGTATGTATTCCTTTATAGATACCAGAGGAAGGATTTCACATAACATATTTTTATTTGCCCATTTAATCAAAGATATACTTACATTGAGTTATGCTCTTTTTCATTAGATCATGGTAAATTTTTCTTATTTGGATAATTATGTGCCACTTAAATGTGCAGGAAGCCTATGACATTTTGCACTAGTTAAAATGTTAAGATTAGAGGTACTCTTACCATTCTTCTCAAATATAACTGGTCAGATAATTATTCAATTTATTCAAGAAAACATCAAAGATAAAAAGCAACATAGTTTTCTAAGAATATGCT
>NW_004624737.1:5597039-5626053 GCF_000247695.1 Heterocephalus glaber | reverse complement strand
AGATCGGAAGAGCACACGTCTGAACTCCAGTCACCTACCAGGATCTCGTATGCCGTCTTCTGTTCAAAAAAAAAAAAAAAAAAAGATCACACAGGTAGTAAGTGGCAGAGCTGGGAACTGGTGGAGCTGGGAGTGCCCAGTGTGTACTCTTGGGGATCCCACTACTCAAGAGAGAGAGAGATGCTACTCCCCTTACCTGGTAGAGGCTGACATATTGTTTCCGCAACCACTGCTGTCGTTGGTCAGGGAACTTCTTCATCTTTCTCACAGCGCTAGTGAGTTCCAACAATCCACTGAAGAGCATCTTAGCTGTGTGCTTTGGTGCCACAAAATGCAATAATCTATTGTCTGTGGTCTGAAGTCCATAGAGCAGAGTCACACCAGTCTCTGACAGAAACATGTTACCCAGTTTGTTCTGAACACACACAGTGTGTAGATCAATACCAGGGTGTCCCATGTACACAGCCTTTGCTGAAAACAGATCTAAGACCCCCTCTGTCAGGCTGCTTAATCCAGCATTGCTCAGTAATGGGAATTTGCCAGGCTCAGCTGTGTTACTGAGCATACTAAGTTTTACTTTAGCACTAGCTGGGGAGACAGTGGGGGGCTTCATCCAAGTCAATGTACTATTGTCAGGCTGAAGCTGCAGGAAACAGCGAGCAGAGAGATGTGTGTCTTGGTCATAGTGGATGACTGTAGCCCCCTGCAGCAGGAACTGGTGCACATCAGCTTGGATGGACAACACGTACCATGGGATGAGCTCTGTCCCATGGTTGAAGGCTTTCTGTGACTCCTCCGACCCATGAGGGTCGCATTCTTTGGACTGCTCAAAGATGTCATTTTCTGAATCCAGCAAATCTCCAATTATAAACCTAATGGAAAGAGACATAAATCTGGTCATGTGTGTTATAACCAGAAGGGAGACTAATCCAAAGCAATCCAAAGCAATGTCACTCACATTGGACTTCATTTTTCATCCTGCTATATATTCCAATTAGCATGGGAAATATAAAATGCCAAATGTCACAGGGTAATTTTAATAACAGAATTCTACAATCTTATATTTGGAAGAAAATATTATATTATGCATAAGAAAGGAATTAGTAGGTGAATTATTGTATAATTGTCAACAACAATAATCTTCATTATACATTAATTTTTTCTCTTGTGACAGAAATCATGTTAAGTACTTTGAATACACTTTTGTACTAAATCATTCCTTCTTATAAAGTAAGTTTATTATTCTTTTTTTCACTTGTGAGGAAACTGAGGTTCAGAAGGGTGAAGTGCAGGTTACCCAGCTCATACGAGGCCTAGCCAAGATGAGATTCTGGTCTAACTCCTGAGCCCAAGATTACTAGGGTTCTTTGCCTTCCAGTTAAACCATAAACAAAAGTTATGACTCAAATATACTTAGGCTAAACTAGACAAAAATAAGATGTAGGGCCGGGGATTCAGCTCAGTGTTTCTGGCACCTGCCATGCAAGTGCAAGTTCCCGAGTTTGATCCCCAGTACCAAAAAAAAAAAAAAAAAAAAGATGTAATATGCTAACCTGAGAAGTACCACTGATAAAAATATGATTTGTGGGCTGGGGATTTAGCTCAGTAGCACCACGCCTGCCTTGTAAGTGCAAGGTCCTGAGTTTGATCCCTGGTACCACACACACACACACAAAATCTATCTATCTATCTATCTATCTATCTATCTATCTATCTATCTATGATTTGTTTAAAGGTATTCAGTGGGAAATATGGTCATGGTGGCCAGATAAACAAGGACAGGTCACCTTGACTCAACCTTATATGTTTTCTCTGTCTCTGTCTCTGTCTCTATCTCTGTCTCTCTCTCTCTCTCCATATACTCATATTCATCTGCTTGGAAAGTTTAGCAAGTTCCTTCCTTGAGTCAGGTACCTGCATTACCAGGAGGATCTGTGGAGAAGGTGAGGGAGACATTACTGCCTCCATTCTAACTGGCCATCTAGGCAAGAGATTCATTTTCTGTAAAAGCATAAGAAGTTGTTACTAAGATCAAGGTTTCTATGGTTTGACCACAGACATCACTAGCAAAGTGGTGGATAACATGGTAAAGGAGCTGGTCCATGTGTCTCTGGGAAGGAAGGATTTCATTGTCTTGAGGCACTGGGGGCAGCCTACTGCCTCTTGGCAAGCCATGAGCAGCAGCCCTGGCTCCTCTTTGTGTAGACTGTGACCCTTGAACAAGACCACCATTCCTCCATTCAAAGAGTAGCTCCTTTTGCCCTTCCCTTCAGAAATGTCTATTTTTTAAAAAAATCTAAAAGACATATCAAATTTTAGGGTCTTACAAGTCTGATGGTCAGAAAATCCTTTTCAGAGTTCCACACTAGAGACAACTAAAATGTCCAATGACAGTAAAACATATATACATTTTGGTGCATTTATACAATGCAATTCTATACAGCAATGAAAATGAAAATGAAAAAGGAACAGTTAACTACATGCAGCAACATAGATAAATTTTAAGCAAGACACGAAAAAAATACACATAGTATGATTGAATTTATGTAAATGTAAATTTCAAAACAAGGCAAAACTACTTAATACTCTTTAGGGAAGCAACTTAGTGGAAATACTATAAAAAAAGGATGTCATAAAATTCATATTAGTATGGATTTTTCTCTAGGGCAAAAGGTGGTGACACAATTGAGAAGTGAAACAAGAGGTTTCTAGTTGCTGATAATGTCCTACCACTGGATGGAAGTGACACACATTCACTTCGTTTTACTCAAATACATTATTTTTTATTGTCTATTAATTTTATAAAATATTTTTTCAATGTATATATATTTTGATATCTATCTCATTACCTTCCCTTGTACCTACCCCTTTTTTATTCCTATCCTCTTGTCTAGTAAGTCTCATCTGATGTCAGTTTTTTATATTTTACATACTAGAGAAAACACACAATACTTGTCTTTCTGAGTCTGACTTATTTTGGTTAACATGATGACTCCAGTTTTATCCATTTTCCTTCCAATGACAAAATTCTAATATACTTTATGGCTGAATAATACTCCATTTTGTATATATACATTTTCTTTACCCATTCATCTGTTGATGCATACTAGGCTGGTTATGTACCTTAGTTACTGTGAACTGTGCCCCAATAAACATGGATATGTAGGTATGCTTCCAGTATGCTGACTTTAATTTCTTGAGGAATACACTAAGGAGTAGCATAGGAGGATCAAATGGTAACTCCACTTTTAGGTTTTTGAGAAACCTCCATACTGATTTTCCTAGGGGCCTTGTATTAGCTTTCTGTTGCTGAGATCAAAGATTTGATATATACACTTTAAAGGAGGAAGGGTTTATTTTTGCTTATGGTTTCATAGACTTTAGTCTATGGTTGGGTGGCTCCAGAACAAAAATATGAAGTGGATGGTGGAGCAAGAGAGGAAGAGGCCAGGCATTAGACATAGACGCCAAGGTCATACCTCGACGACACATCTAGGCATGCAGAGTATGCTTTACTAATTTCCTAGGTGGCTCCCAAGCCAATCAAGTTGGCAAATTAAGCTTAACCATCATAGGGGCTACAACACTTTACCTTCCTATAACAGGGTAGAAGAAGAGCCCCCATCCCCATCCTCACAAGCATTTATTTTTTGTATTCTTTTTCTTTTGGTAGTGGGGATTGAACTCAGGTCCTTGCGCTTGCACAGCAAGCGGCCAACCCACTGAGCTAAATCCCAGACCCTATTTTTTGTATTCTTGATGATAGCCTTTCTGACTGGGATGAAATGGAATCAATGTAGTTTTGATTTGTGTTTCCCTAATGGTTAAAGATGTTGAACATTTTTTTCATATACTTATTGGACATTTATACTTCTTTTGAGAAGTGTCTGTGTACTTCCTTTGTCCATTTATTGATTGGGCTATTTGATTTTTTGAGTTATTTATATATTCTAGATATCAATTCTCTTTTGAAGAGTAGCAAAGACTTTCTCCCATTCTGTAGGCTGTATCTTCACTCTGTTAGCTTTTTCCCATGGTGCGTAGAAACTTTAATTCAGTGTAGTCCCATTTGTTGATTCTTCTTATTATTTCTTGGGCTACTGGAACCCTATTCAAGATGTCCTTCCCTGTCCTTATGGTGTTTCTCTTATGTTTTCTTCTATAGTTTCAAAGTTTCATATCTTACATCATTCTCTGATCCATTCTAGATTGATTTTTGTACAGGATGAGAGATAAGGATTTAAAGTCAATCGTCTATAAGTGGATATTTAGTTTTCCCAGCACCATTTGTTAAAGAGGCTGTCTTTTCTCAAAGGTATATTTTTGGCTCCTTTCTCAAGAATCAGATGGCTGTAGTTGTATGGGCTTGTTCCTGTGTTCTCTGTTCTATTCCATTGGTCTATGTGTCTACTTTTATACCATGCTGTTTTGTTACTTTGCAGAATATTGTTGTAGTAGTATTTTGCAGTATATTTTGTAGTACTGTGTTGTTTTGTAGTATAATTTGAAATTGGGTATTGTGATCCTCTAGCCTTGCTCTTTTTGCTTAGGACTACTTCAGCTATTCTAGGTCTTTTGTGTTTCCATATGAATTTTAGGATTGTTTTTCTAGTTTTGTGAAGAATGTCACTGGAATTTTGATAATGATTGCATTGAATCTGTGGATTGCTTTTTGTAATGTGGTCATTTTAATACTATTAATTCTGCTAATCCATGAACATGGGATGCCTTTCCATCTTCTAGTGTCTTCTGCAATTTCTTCCTTCAGTCTTCTGTAATCTTCATTTTAGAGATCTTTGACTTCCTTGGTTAGTGTGATCCCTAGGTATTTTTTTGGGGGGTGTATGTGAACGGAATAATTTTCCTGATTTTTCTCATGTAGTTTATAATAATGTATGAACAATAGGTGTATAGAAAAGTTCTTGACTTTTTAATGTTGATTTTAATCTTGTTGAGTGCATTATTTTTTGATAAATTAAAAATTTTAGAATCATTTAGATCTATAGACAAATTGCAAAGGTAGTATACACAACACAAAATTTCTCTGTCATTAACATCTTACATTTGTGTGGTATATTTGTTATAATTCATGAAACAATATTATTGTATTATTATTAATTAGTCCATGCTTAATTCAGATTTCATTAATCCTTTTTCTCTTCCAAGATCACACTCAGGACATCACATAATTACATTTAGTTGTCATATCTTTTTAGGCTCCTCTTGACTATGATGATTTCTCAGACTTTCCTCATTTAATAATAATCTGATCTTTTTTTTTTCTTCTGGTACCAGGGATTGAACTCAGGACCTTGCTCTTGCAAGGCAGGTGCAGTGCCACTGAACTAAATCTCTGGCCCTAATAATAATCTGATCTTAATAATCAGTTTTGAAAAGTACTGATTTTGTTGGTTCTTCAATTAGGACTTTTTTGGATATTTTTCTCAAAATTAGACTTGGTTATGGGATTTTTGGGAGTAAGACTGCAGAGGAAAAGTGCCATTCTTATCACATTGTTTACAGGGCACACACTGTTAACATGCTGTATCCCTGTTGTTGATCTTGATCATGTGACTGACATAGACCTTGTACTCTAATGTTGCTTATTTAACTTTTAAAAAGTTCTTTCCATACTGTACTTTTTGGCAGGAAATCACTATGACAAGTTCACACTTGAGTGGGTATTATATTCACCTCCTTCGGAATGAAAAATCTACATAAGTTATGCATTTGGAAGTCTTCTCATGAGAGATTTGTCTGTTCTCCCCTATTTGCTTCCTTATTTATTATTTAAACATGTCATCTATTTATATTAGTATGAACTCAAGGATATTCATTCAATACTTTGGGTAGGTTATAATTTCATATTACTCAATTTATTTTGTGCTTTGGTCATTGGGAGGTCTTCCAGAATGTGTGCCTTTCACATACTCCCATCATTGTGCTTCCTTTTTGCTTTTCTTTTCTTTAAAACTTCTTGACTTGTGGCACAAATTCTCCAGGCACATCTTAAGTATTTCCTGCCCAGGGCTGGGGATTTAGCTCAGTGGCATCTGCACCTGCCTTGCAAGTGACAAGGTCCTGAGTTTGATCCCCAGAACCAAAAAAACAAAATTTCCTGCCCAGACCTAGAATCAGCCAAGAAACTTTGCTTCTTTTTAATGAAGAATGTTATTAGAAGCCAAGATCTGGGTGCAAATGCATTATATTTTATGCACCCCACCCCCACCCCCAGTGCTAAGGATTAAGCCCAGGGACTTGTGCATGCTGGTTAAGTATGCATCTCTGAGTTATACCCTCATACACCGTCGGCCTTTTTTTTTCCCTGAGATAAAAGTCTCACTAAGTTGTCCAGTCTGGGGCCGGGGATTTAGCTTAGTGGTTTCACCTCCTGCTGTGCAGGTGCAAGGACCCAAGTTCAATCCCCGGTACCAAAAAAAAAAAAAGTTGCCCAGTCTGGTCTTGAACTTGTGGTTCTCCTGCCTTACTGACCCAAGTAGTCAGGATCATAGACATCTACCAGCACACCTGGCATTATGCACTTCTCTTAATGTTACATTTCATAATGAAAAAAGGAAATCTTTCTTATGTAACTTAGCTCTATCCCTCTAAAACTGCTATTAGTAACAGTGGAAAACCAATGTTTGTATTCACCTACACAATTGCTTTAAATTGCTAGTATGGTGATTAGGAACATACCCCCTGGTGCCATTGTGGGCTTAATGTTCAGCTCTACCACCTGTTTACTAAATGAACTGGTCAAAATATTCAAACTGAGATTCATTTCACTTATCTGTTCAATGGCCAAAAAGACAATGTGTTTATATCAGGGTGTCATGGTGAAGATCAAAAAGGCAATACTTAAAAACCAGCACAGCGCCTGGCTCAGTAAAGTACACCACTGTAATTAAATATAGGGAGACCAGGGTTCATTCCTTCCATTTCTTCCTCACTTCCTCTTCTTGAAGCTAAATCAGCCTGGCTGTTTCCCCCAGAGGGGCTTTTTTCAGAGGCCACTTCCAAATTTTTCCTCTGGGACCATTTCCACATTCTTTATGTCACACTTCTTGTTGTTTTAACAGCAAAAAGGATTCAGTTGATGAGTATTAGCTCTTAATAAAACACAATATATGTTAATTTAGACATAAACTTCTGATTTTAATTTAGCAAGACAAATACTATTTCCTAGATTACATTTAAATTAAGTTCTGAGAGAAATCAAGCAGCTTCCAGTGAAAAATTACAGGCATTATGAAAAACAGCATTTGGATAGAAAAATTATGCAGCTTTTCTGGAGTCTGTTTCTGCCTCTCAGAGATGATGTAAGCTAAGAGAGAGGGGACACTGTCTTTCCTGGTGTCACTTTGATTTTAGAATATAAAAAGAACTAATGCCAGATGGTAATAATTTCATTAAAAAGCATTCTTCCAGGGACTAATTTCAAAAATAAAATTGACAATTGTTTGTAATAAAATAAGTTCATTTCAAGCAGGAAACTACTAGTAGCTTTGGTCTCTTAGTTGACAGAATGAATTTTCTGCAGTTCTATGCCTGCTTCTCTCAGGAGAGAATTTTCTGCAGGTTGACAAAAAGGATTAAGGTGGAATATTAAGAGTTATTTAGGAACCAAATAATGTTAACCAGAGATCAAAGATGTGGTCAGCCAGCAAAGAAAATACATTGTAACACTTAGGTCTTATGAAAATAGAAGAAAGTTTTTATTCTATCCTTGAAGAGCTTCTACAATATTCTTCAGTTAGAAACCATAAGTTGACAGCTAGACATTTTTCTAATGTTTCTTGATGAAATATTATATTAGCTGCAAAGGGCTATTCATCAACCTGGCTATATATTTTCTTTGTAAGAATTTATTACTTTTGACAAATTTAATATGATTATTTAAACATGAATCATCAAGTGATAAATGTGCCTAAAATTAATGCTTACAGTAAAGAAAATCATCTTTCCCAAATGACTTGCTACAGCTGTTCCCTGTAATAAAGATCTAATGCTTCACAAAGTCTTTGTAAATAGGGAGGGATGGAGGGGTTGAAGGGAGGGCAGGGGAAGGGGGAAAAAATAAGAATCAATAGGGCCGAGGATTTAGCTCAGTGGTTCTGCCGCCTGCCTTGCAAGCGCAAGGACCTGAGTTTGATCCCTGGTCCCCCCCAAAAAAAGAATTAAGAGAGTATGTAAAGGTGCACACCTCCAACGATGAATGTCATTATATTGTACACCTAAAATGTACCAATAAAAGGATTAAAAAAAAAGATCAAATGTTTCAAAAAACTCTCTTCTGGAAAATTCTTGCTTTTAATTAATGTAACACCTTTTTCAACTACAAGCAGTTTCTAAATTATATCTAAGTAGTGTGTGGACTTTGGAGACAGCTTGCCTAAATTTAAATCCCAGCCCTGCAAGCTTATGAGCTCTTGAGTAAAATGAAAATGATGCAAAGATTATATAATTTAATATATGTAAAATATTTAGGATAGTGTTTTTTTAAAAAATGGACTCAGTAAAATCAGCCATGATTTTACAAAAATGTTTACAAAAATGTTGTCATTATTATTATTATTATTATTATTATTATTATTATCTGACTTGTGTTCAGAAAGTCAGTACTACAGAACAAAACCACCCATACAAACACTGTTTCTCTGACAAACTGGTGTCCTGTTTCAAATTGTGACAGAAGTGAGAAATAACCAAGATATGATAAAAATAAGGCTAATGTTTAAATTTTTTAAAAAATGCATTATAGTAAAAGACACATTGCCATTAATCTCTCTCTCTCTCTCACTTTGAATATACTTATCTTGCCACTTTCTGAAGCAGTTCTGGAAGTTTTCATTCATGAGCATCTTTAGTTGCGCTGACATGGCTGTCTCAACGTCCTGAATCAATTCAAAATATTTACCTTTCATGGTCATTTTGGCATTGGGGAAGAGCTAGAATTTGCATGATGCTACATTTTCTTTTTTTTTTGGTACCGGGGATCAAACTCAGGACCTTGTGCTTGTGAGGCAGGCACCGTGTCACTGAGCTAAACCTCCAGACTGCATGATTCTACATTTGAAGAATTAGGTGGATGAGAACACACCATAATGTTTTCATTTGACAGAATCTGAAGTGGCAAGATCATGCAACTCCAATGAAAGGTATTGTGATCCATGTTTATGGTACACTCTGTCAACCATAACTTTTCACATGCTCTTACTAAGGTTTAATACTCTGCTTCTCATACTGAGTATCTCTGCTTTCCACTGGCAGGCACTCAGCAGAAGCATTTTATATATATCCAACACACTTTCATAAAGTGGATTTTATACAAATAGTGGGAAAATAGCTCTTTCTTTATAAGTCATAGAAGCAGGGCTGTGCTCAAGTTTTGGTCAATGAGAAGACATGAGAGAGAAACAGAGGGTCCCTGGCATCTGCAGCAAAGCTGGGAAGGGAGACCATGTGAAGGACCTGGCTGAACTGTAGCAGTCTGCTGTACATAAAGGATGTTATGAGGTGGGTGTTTGTACGATTGGGATTTATCTACATCATCTGTTTTGGAAGAAAAATGATTAATTTCCTCTGATTTTATTATACTGTATATCCATGTGGATAGATGTGTGCAGATATGGTTGATCATGATAACTATGATCTTTTCTAAGATACAGTACTCTACTTTCTTATGTTTAACTCTCTTATTTTCTAACCCTGTGGGGTTACATTACTTTCCAGGCAAGTCTCTAGGGTAGTTTGGGTGGCGAGGGCACAAAATACAGATTTCTCTAGTAAATAAGGAGAGCAAAACTGAGGGAAGCACCTGTAGTGGTCACTGCTATGAAAGATGTCCATACCTTTTCTCTCTACACCTTAATATTCTTAATTTCCATTTCCCAACAATGGGCCCTCATACAACTCTTATTTCTCCAATGACTTAAATATATTTACATAGGCATGGCTTATTCATTCTTTGTGCTCATAAATTTAAGAAAGTTATCATAAATGAGCTTTATAGGGTATATCAAATATAACTGAAATGTTTTAGAATTCAGATGTTCCTAATCCACAGAAAAAGACATGAAGACAAACTGAGGCTTAGGCTCTCTCCAGTGAAAAGAAATGCCTTAACTACTACAAAACACAGGGGCCCAAGCCTTTCGGTTGAGCACATACCCTGGCCCCGCTAGTTATTGCTGAGGACGATGACTTCATTTCTCTCAGCACAACTTCATCATGTGTGCAGAGGTTAGATAAGTTTACCTTAAGATCCCATTCACACTTTGAGATACATTCAATTCTATTTCTTTCCGGCTGAGCTCCTGAACTTTTTATGGTCACTTTTCTGTGGTTTCTGTGAGTATTTTCATCAGGTTTTCTGACAGGAGCAGCTGAGAGTTTTCAGAAGAATCACAAGAGCACTTTGCAGGCTGAGTGAACCAAAGGACTATGAGATTGTCCTTTTTAATTTTTAAAAAAGTTTTTGAGTACTGTGAATTGAATATGGGGTCTTTGCACTGAGCTACATCTGCTTACATCTTTTCATTTTTTAAATTATGAGATGGAGTCTTGTTAAGTTGCTCAGGCTGGGCTTGAATCTGTGATCTTCCTGCCTCAGCCTCTCCGAGTCCTGAGATTGCAAGTATACACTGCCACACCCAGTCATCCTTTCTTTGCTGTAATTTCCCCAGAGTTGGTAGTTATTACATGAACAGAGGCTGGAGCTTACTGTTTACGGAGCTTTGTTTCCACCAGATCAAGAAAGCCCCATTCCTCTGGTCTTCAGGATCTACACGTCACTTTGCCACACACAACACTGAACTGGGCACTTTAATGTAGAGCTCTCAATTAGGATAGGGGGTTCCTAAATCCAGGCAGATGGTTATGGAAATACTGCTTGTCTATCTGAGGTTTCAGTGAATTCTATTAAACACCCCTTCCCCCTCTTATGTGTGTTCAGAGGTTCCTTTCAGAGTGGCAGTTACTTGGCAGTGAGGAACAAAGGTCTCAAAGTGAGGATTTCAATATGACTTCAAATAAATATTTACACTTTTGTATTTTTTCACCCTGCTATGATAACAGAGTCTGAAAAATGAGCAATGGAAAAGAATAATCTTAGGATATAGACGACAAAATGCTTAGAGAAAGAGGTCAAGAAGAAGCAGAAAATTAGAAATAAAATTTAATGAGAGAGGGCCGGGGATTTAGCTCAGTGGTTTCGCTGCCTGTCGCACAAGCGCAAGGACCCGAGTTCGATCCCCGGTACCAAAAAAAAAAAAAAATTTAATGAGAGTGATTAGAGAAATTTATCACTTGGAGGACCTCAGAGAAAAGGAAAGGAAGGTAAAAATAAAGTTCAGAGTCTAGGTCTCTGGAAGTCAGTCAAAGGTGGCATTCCTGAAGGTATTTTTTAGTTGATATCTTTACATAACACACACAGCCACAACAGACACCTGGCCCCAAATGAAGGTTGGTATTCAAAAATGTCATTTGAAATTCACTATTTTATCTATTCATGGATGATATGCCCTTAATAGTAGGATTTAAGGTGGGAATTTCAACCAGATCTTAGTAGGAGGAAAAAGCATATGTCTCCCAAGCAGCTGTTCGATTTTTCTTGTAAATACCGCAAATTTGTTTTCCTTTATCCACTAAGAATCTCAGAACAAAATTTAGTCCCCCTACAGACAGGAGAGTGTACATTTTTAATGTTTTTTCTCTACTCTTATTTTCCTTTTCCTTAATATCCTCAATTTATTCTTATAATCAGTTTATTCTTATAATCATCTACAAATATTTTGTGGAAGGAGGTAGATATGCACATAGATATCTATATAGAGAGATGGGTAAAATGGGTAGATAGGATAGTAAGAGATTAAAAATTTAAATGATGCTTCCTGTGTACACATAATTCTTGTAGAAGGCCCACTCACTAAGTATAGATTGCCCCTAATCTGTCAGTGAGAAAATATGGAAATATTCTGATTTGAGATAAACTAAAACAATAACAAAAGAACTAGTGGATATTTTGCTGAGACATTTGAACATTAGGCCTCAGACACTATGGTAAGGAAAATAACAGTTAATCTTTGGAGGTTTGGAAGAAAGCCCAAAGGCCTTGGAGAAATCTGGAATTTAAGTTTACTTCCTTAAAACATGATGGCATTAGGGAGTCATACACAGGATGTTCATTTCTGTATTTATAATGAATTCTAAGGATCCAGCACAACTCCAAAGAAATTATTTTCTAAAAATACTATTGTCTTTCCCAATGTAGTGCGTACAGACAGACAAACACACGCACACACACAAAAACAGAAAAAGCTTTGCAAAACAAACAGCAGTTCTTGCAAATGTACATATACATGTATAAGGACTCCAAGATAACAGTAGTGTAGGACTCATGTACTGACTACAAACAAACCTTTCACAGGTAAAAATACCAAAGCCAGTAGACGTAATGGTTTGGGTGTCTTGAAAGGATCCCTTTTCCACTCCCCAGGCAAGGCTCTGTCATTTGAGGTTAGGCTTGAAGAAAGCAAAGGGAGCTCCAAGCCCATTCATTTTTCTCCTTTTACTCAGCTCTGGGTAAGCTTGCCTGACTAGACAGCTATGCCTGCTGACAGTTTTAGGACAACTGAACAACTGCAAAGTTTCAGATCTATTGTATGATCAGGGCTAACTTTAACATGCCTCACGGAGCACAGCAGTGTTTCTCAAAGTTAGGTCCTTGGACTTCATGACTTAGAGTCACCCAGAAGCTGAATGGAGCTGCTAAAACTACTGATTCCTGGGTATCTCCTCAGACCTACTAAATCAAAGGCCAGCCCATCACCCCAGGGACTAATAAAAACTATAAAATCAATAAAAGATTATAGTTCTAATCCTGAAATTTAATTTGTTAAAGTTTTAGAAATGGCAGGATGGCCTTAGGTGTGTGTGTGCTTTTTTTTTTTTTTTTTGGTACCAGGGATCAAACTGAGGTCCTTAAGCTTGAGAGGCAGGTGGCAGAACCACTGAGCTAAATCCCTGGCCCAGGTGTGTGTGTTTTTTAAAGAACAAGAATCCTACTAGTATGTAGAATTTTTATATTTTTTACGTATCAGTTAAAAGTAATTTTACAAAATAATAAATCATATCTTATTTTAAAAAAGGGATAACAGATGGCAAGAGTTAAATTGTGAGCAGTAATTTTAGAGCAAAGCAGTAAAATAAGAAAAACAAATTCTAATTCAAAGATGGTAACGTTTGAATGTAAAGAAGCATGGCTTAAAGACAAAAGTGTTAGACAACAGGAAGAAGAGTGGGTTCTTCCTTTTTACTTTGTAAAACTTACGGCCATCGGGTTTTATCCTTCAAGGAATTTTTCCTAGAGCTGTCGCCTTCACTGAGGCTGTCCTCTTCCTCTGCCTCCAGACTTCGACTGCAGCTTCTGATGATCTGAAAGATGCTGTTGACAGTGGATTCTTTCTCTGAATTCTTTAAGCCATTCTGTCCTACTCGTTGCAAGAAATTATCTTGTCCACTGTAATCTGCTACAAACTACAGAAAAAATATTTGGAGAAATTGCTACTGTAACTTAGTATGTCTGCATAACCTACTTGGCTAGGAAAACTAAATCATAACAGCAATAAATAACAAGCATTTGTGCCTATTTTATTGGAAAGAAAGCAAGACTCTCCAGGAAAAACATTTTTTTTTCACTTTACCACATGAAATATTAAGACTTACACTTGTTTTCAATGAAATAATTTAAGTCTTCTAGGAATCAACACTGCACTTAGAATTTAAAACACAAGAAGCAATATTATTTCAGGGATCCCTAGGGAAAAGGTTAGCTACTTTACAGAGGAGCTACAGAGTTATTTTGTTCATGTAGTGAAAACTGAGAAAAACTATGATAAAATATCTTATCCTAAGAAACGAGATGAAATGACAGGAGCCCAGTGAAAACATTAAGAAAAGGTAACTTTTTGCTGTGTTGCCCTTATGTCCTACAGTGAGACCATGGCTTCTTGGTAGTTTTTCAGCTTCCTAGGAGCTCCCTTTTCCATGACATGAGGAGGCTTGTGTGGATAGAGCTTGGGAGACTTCATTTAACCTTTCTCTTTCATTTCTTGTACTTTTATCCCAGCTTCTATGTCCAAGAGATGGTAGCCAGTGGTGCTGCCTGTACTCACTCATCTGGGACTCAAATCTTCCTGTTTCCAGGTGATGCCTATGTTTTCAGGTGACACAAAAATGCCTGGAGTTTTAGGCAAGTCTTTCCACTTTGAGAAAGGGTGTGTATGTGTGTGCGTGTGTGTGCGCACACACATGTGTGAGAAAGGCTAGGAAAGAGTGCAGTCACGTTGATGAGAATGACCTTAGATTTGGATGTGGGACTTCTGAGTATGGGACTCCTCTAAATCTCCATAAAATTCCTTTTTTAACTCTCTTCTTTCATTTTGAAGCACCTCAGAGGGAGGTTTGTTTATATTTTCCTTCCAGTTGCTCAGTGCCCCTTTTCGCTAAAGCCCAGTGCCCGGGGTCAAAGTTTATACATCCTCTCCATCCAGAAACAAGGAGCTGAGGGCCTGGGAGAGCATGGGGAGCTGGGAGCAGGAACCTAGAGCATGATTTCAGACAAGGCACAAGCTTCTGCAGCATCTTCCCACAAAGCAGGAGAAGGCAGTGCCGACCCCACCCCTGTCCCCATTATTTCTGCCACTGATTTGAGAAAGTAAATATTTTCAGTAGACTTTCTTTATTCCCTTGCATCTAAGCATTCCCATTCAGTAAGAAAAACTGTGAACCTTTAAAATCAAAACAAGAAAACAACACCCCTTCCATCTGTATTTACACAGTGTCACATTAAACCTAACATAACAATAGTGAGCCTCAAACAGTGGCAGTTGGCACTTTTCTTCAGAACTTTTAAGAACCTACCTGCTGCCCAGAAACAACATAATGATTACCCCTAGGTAGGCTCAGTAAGAGATCTCTCATCGTGTTCCTGAGTATCCATAGGGCCTGACTGAAAGGTGGAAACAATGGCTCTTCAGAGCCTGGTGATTGTGAAAGGCCTCACCTCTAAGGTCTCTTCTTGGGAATTGTACCGTGGGCAAAGCTTCATGAGGCCAGAGGCTCCATCCAGCACTTCACAGAGCTCCTTTAGAAACACCCCACAGAATGGAACCACCCTGCAGCCAGGGATGTGCAGCGCCCGTGTCACCACCTTCTGGTACTCCAAGGAGGACTCATGCTGAGCCATTGCATCCTTCAGGCTTCTCATGGTCTCGATGTCAGACTGGTCCATGAACTGCCACATCTTTAGAACTTTTCTAGACCTGTTGCAAGTACACGACATTATTTTAGATTGAAGGAGAAATAATATAGCTTTCAGTAAATAGTTTAACTTCCATACATATTCACTCTGATTACCTTCTAAGTGTTCTTTACTTGTTAGTAGTTATTTAGGATTTCTACATATCCCCAAGTAATATTGTTTCTGTAAAGTGAAACTCAAAATTAAATATGACAAATATAAATAAACATAGGCAGATGGGATGAGATAATTATGGAAGCTGGGCACTCAGTGTAGGTTTGAGCTTTTCTGGTAGCTATAGCCAAAAGGGAAACCGAGTGGATAATTACAATTTGTACAAATATTCATTGAGGGTTGCCTGCAGAAAACCTGGTCCATCTATTTCTCTTGCTCTTTAAATGCCTTAGTTATATACACGGAGCTTGCTATTTTGGCTATTTTGGAGAACTGCTTTTTATTGAATCAAGCTTTAATATTAAGCCACCAGCTCATTTGGGGAAACTTTGTCTTAAACTATTATCTGCACAATAGGATGTTAAATGGGACTTTCCCTATTTTAAAACTGCTGCTGATATCAACAGGTAACACTGTACTTTTCCTTCTAGAGTGAGGTGTCACATCAACACAAGTGTATACTAAAACAGCTCAGCCTTTCCGGCCCTCTCACCCTCCTTTGGCCCACACTGAGGAATTGGATCTGTGTAGCCAGGTAGGGAAAACTTCCTTGGAGAAATTTGGAAGGCCTCATGTGAGAAGGTGGATAGTCACCCAAGCACAGAGGCTTCAAGTGAACTCTATGAAGACAGTGACCCATGTCCTGGTGTATGACTCTCACCTCAAGAAGAGAGACTGGTTGCAGCTGCCTGATGGCAAAGGGGGAGACTCTAGCAGATGTGTCCCGGATTTGCAGAGTTGGAAGGGCAATATCCTGGTGGCTCCTGTGTGTTTGGGAAGGACACTGTGGAAGGAGACTGGCCCTGCACTGCATTGAAAGGCCCACCTGCCAAATGAGGTGACCCTAGTAGAAAGAGACCGGGAAGGAGGACTTCTAGAGCTAGTCTGAGGAGTGGTCGTCTGGAAGGTGTACTGTCAGATAATGGTCTCATGGGAAGTCCCTATAGGACAAAGTAGGAGGAACACTTAGAGGGAGAAATTAGGAGACGCTAAAACCATTCACATTGGCTCTAAGGGCAGCAAGGGCAGAGCATAATTGCCCCAGCAGAGTAGGGACTTTTGCTTCCTTCACCTCTTTCCCTCTTCTCTTCCCTCCCTCCCCTCCTCTCTCTTTATCTTCAGAGACTCCTACCCCATTCATTGTAAGTTCCCAAGACTGGTTGGGTTGTGCAATGTGGGAAAAGAGAGACACTATAAACTGAGAGATTGAAATTTAGACTTAGAACAGACTGGATTAAAAATCATTATGTAACATATGAGGCATTAAAAGGATATAAAGAAATACAACATAACAAACACCCATGTGATTACCTCTCAGTTTAAAACAGTCAAACATCAACAATATGGAGAAGGCACCAGTGGGTTCCTCAAGGAGCACGGAGCCCTCCCTCCTTCTTTGCCAGAAGGGACCCCACTGGGACTCAGGTGTTCTCTTTCTCTTATAATTTTTTAAACTTAGCATATATTGCTAAGTAAGTTATAGAATTATAGGCAACCTGCTTTTTTTTAACACACCCTTATGTTTCTGAAATTCATTCACATTCATAAGTATGGAGAATGAGACTGCTTATTAAACTCAAGAATAACTGGAAAAGCCACAGAATTTCTCTGTGTACAATCAGGGTCAGGGAGGGTGAACCAGTCAGACAGATTTGAAGTAGTGGAGCTGGAAAAACAAAATTGTTTTCTGATTTCATGCCACTAAGCCCAGCTTATCCTATAACTAGATTGTTATAAAGCAGAGAGAATCCCTTTTTCCCCAATAAAATGGAGATACAAATAAGCAAAGCAAATGAATGACTGAGACATAGTTCTCCCTTATTAGTCTCTCTTTTGTGTAGGTAATGGAGTCAAAATGATATACTTGGTGATAAAAGACAAATTTCAGCAAAGATTAATTAACTTTTCTTAGATTGAGAATTGGCCTATCTTAAAATTTTACGATTATGAAGGTACGAACTGGTCATTATACAAACTGAAAAAATCAAAAACAAAAGCAAAACAACATCAGCTCCCCCCAAAAGAAAACAAAAACTAAAAAATAGAAAAATCACCCACAATTCTACATATACTGACAACATTCAGTGTATTTCTTTGTAGTATAACTTAACTATCTAGGTCTACCTGAGTGTATAAATATTGCCAAGGTTGTTAGGTATAGACAGCTATGCTCCCAGATAGCATTAGTCATCGTGTGTCATCTATTTTCCAACAATATAAAGTTTTTCAAACATCTTTTTTTCTTAAAATTTTGAGACAGGGTCTCACTAAGTTTTCTAGGTTGGAGTTGAACTTACAATCCTCTTGTCTCAGCCTTCCAAGGAGCTGGGATTACAGGTGTGTGCCACTGTGCCAGAAGTAAACATCAACTCTGACAGCTAAATATTATTCTTCTGTCTGGATGTGTCATATTATTTCTTTAATGATTTTCCTATTGCTCATTTTGAGTTATTTTAAATTGACAGCACAATTGAGTTAATACTTTGATTATAAATGTTTGATTATAAATTTCTAATTTTTCTTTAAAAGAGCTGACATTTTAATTAGAGGACACAACATGTACAATGTCTATGAAAAAACAAAAGGTCATTTAACAATAAAGATGTTCCTTCTTCCCATTCAATTGCTTAAAAAACAAAACAAAACAAAAAAACCCTCTAGTAATCCTGATGGAGTTAAATTATTTTCGATTTAAACATTTTCAAGCCTGAAAGTACACACAAACTCTATCTCCACAATCATTCCATCAAAAGAGTATTTGCAATTCATCTGCTGGAGTTGTTTTTTTCTTGTTGCTGGTTTTTTTTTTTTTGGTACTGGGGATTGAACTCGGGTCCTTCTGCTTGTGAGGCAGGCGGTGGAACCACTGAGCTAAATCCCCCCCCTGCAATTCGTTGATTCTATGTGATCAGTACAGTATGGTGGAAGTGACAGGATGCGACTTCTGAGACTAGGATATAAAAAGCAAAGTGGCTTGTGCTTTGCTCTCTTGGATGCTCACTTTGGAGGGAGTCAGCACCAGTTGTGAGATAGGTTTGTCCATTGGAAGAAGTGTGGTCCCCAGCCAACAGCCAGCACTAGCTGGCAGTGAAACATGGGAGGACAAATATCATTAAAATAGAACTATTTTGCCAGGCATGGTGCCACATGCCTGCAAACCCAGCAATTGGGAGGCTGAAGCAGGAAGACTGTGAGTTCAAGACTGCATAGTAAAACACTGTCTCAGAAAACAAAAATAAAAACCCCCAAAACTGAAAAAAGGACCATTTTATACCATATATTTTTTTCTTAGAATAAATGTTAACATAGACTCTTTGTAGAAAACAAAGAGAATCAGAATCATCTGGATATAGTCTTCTATTTTCTTTTTTTTTTGGTACCGGGAATCAAACTCAGGTCCTTGAGCTTGAGAGGCAGGCGGTAGAACCACTGAGCCAAATCCCTGGCCCCAAGTCTTCTATTTTCTAAGAATTTTTTTCTGGTTTTACTTTTTTGTTTTGAGCCATGCTTAGTACTTTTATATGACCATTTAAAAATGGCAATGATATGATAATTTGAGTTTATTCTTAGTTAAGAAAGTTCAAAAGGACAAAAAGATTTCCAACTCAGGAAATTTTCATTTCCTCTCTCAACCTGAAATCTCTACCTAGGGACTTAGACAATCAAAGAAAACCCTTGCTATTGTAATGTTATGAAGCAAGATTTATTTATAGAGAAAACCTGTGTCACAGTCATGGCGAATCACAAGAAACAACAATAATAAGAGCTTCTCTTTCTGGAGCCTTACTACATGGCAGGCACATTTACCTAGAGAGGTAGGTGCTTTTTGGTATTATCCCCATTTTATAGACTGAGGCTCAGTGAAGTCAAGTGACTTGACCAGATCAAACAGTTACTCCTTGGGGAAGCAGGACTTGATGCTATGTTACTAACTTGTCATCTTGTTCTCTCCTTCCTCACACAGCATGCTGCCTTCCATAGGAATGAGGGCAGTTACTTCATGGCAAGTAACTGAGGCAGAAAGGGAATAGGGTAGGAGGCTTTATGGTGGGATGGTAATTTTATCAGCTTGATGGAGAAAGAAGGCATAAGAGCATGACATTACAGTGGTCAAGATCATGGGCTCTGAAATCTAGGCTGCCTGCATTATATTCCAGCCATGCAAGGTGATCTTGGGTGAATGGCTTCTCTTAACTTTGGTACAATATGGGATAATAATAGCATCTACTTCAAAAAAGTTTTAAGAATTAAGAGATATAATGTATGGAATATACTTTGCTAGTCCAGTACCTGACATATAGTGAGTGCTCGATACTGAGAGAGCTAACATTGGAAGCTTATTGTCAGTGTTAGCAACTATTATTACTAGGGGCAAGAAATGGTTAGGTGCATACAGTGCTAGGGCAATTCATAGGCAGAACTGAGAAAAGAGAGATGGTTGTGGGATTTGTGGACAGGAAGGAAAAGAGAGGGACCAGTGACGGTTGATGGGTCATGAGACCTGGTCATTTCACTCAGCTTGGCCAGGAACTGGAGATCAGTCCAGACACATTGAAGCAGCATCATGACTGCATTACAGGAACTGAATTCTGCAGCATCTTTAAGAGACAAGGCTCACAGGGCTGGAAGAGAACAGTATATTCTCCAAAATGATCACTACCAATTGCCCAGCTTGGATAAATGTGGCTGCCCAGAGAATTAAATAAGTGCCATTTGGCTGGTGAAACTGCTCAGATTACCATGTTACCACTGACTTACCTGAGGCCTGCCAAGAACTCCATGACAGCATTGTAATTGCCCATGTTCCGGCAGCACTTGGCCACATGTACCAAATATGAGAAGACTTCTCGCTTCTCCTCCATGGATCCTGCCGTGAGGATCAGCCATGTCACCCAGGAGCTCACCTGGAAGACACAGAAGGGGCATTCACTGAACCTGTTTTGGGAGCTGGATAAATATTTTTTCATAGGAAAACTGTTTGGTTTTTTAAAAAATTATTTAGTATTAGGATAGGAAGGACTCAGCTGAAAGATCTGAAGTGAAAACCTTGCTCTGTCATTGCTTTGATGACAGACTGTGCACAGCTCATTAATCTCTCTTCCTCTTCTCTCTCATCTTTACTAAAAAGGGAAACTGATAAGATCCTTCTTGATTTATACAATTCCATGAGACTGTTAAGTAAATAAAACCTAAGACTAATTTTGATGGAAATATATTTGACTAATGGACATCAAGATTAGATGCATTTCAGTGCACTAGCTCATAAATTAAAGACATTTATCAATCAGTAAAATATATACTATCAAAAAATATAAAACAATTTTTGAACATTTTTAACACAAATATTATCTATTATGATTTTCAAATGCCAAACTAATGAGAACAAATATTTATACAGCACTTACCATGTGCCAGGGACTATTCTAAGCATATTGCCTATGTTACTTCATTTATCTCTCACAACAGTCCTAAAAGTGAATCTTAAGAGTGAGGGACTATTAATATCCTCAGAGACTTGCTTAAGGTCACCAATCATTAGGTGGCAAAAGCTGGATTTGGACTTAGGGTGTCTGATCCAGAGATTGCACTATTAACCTCTCACTAATGCCAAGTGTATATACAAACTTTAATATTCTGCAGCTCTTAGATAAATTTATTCAAATGTGGTCTGTGTTTTCCCCTATGCAGGCTGGAGTACAATATTTAATAATAATTCATATCTACACCCCTCCTTTATGATGTGCAGCTTTGATATGCAGATTAATCCCTGCTTAAGTTCTAAAATTATTTTGCTGCTGTCCATACTTTGGCATTTGGGCACTAGTGTCCATCTGAGTTACTCGATCTATCCTGACTAACATCTGAGTTGATGAGCTCAGTCGCTAACAGAACGAAGCCTGTTTTAACCCCACATGGCCCCATTTGCTATAGCTGGGTCAGTAACAGTGCTGAAATCTGAAGAGTAACACTTCCATAGCCTGAGTGAGAGTGAAGAAGATTTCACAGTGACCCAGACAGCTGCAGGAAATAAGAGTTCAAGGTCAAGGGTATATTGCTCACAAGTCAAAAATATGATAAGAATTAATGACATTTAGTGCTGGCAGCAACTGTAGAAGGTAGTTCAATTCCATTTTTCCAGATCAAGAATCTATGGTCAGAAATTATTTTCTGAGGTCACAGTTCTTTTTTCTTTTTTAGTTTTTTTGAGACAGGGTCTCGCTGTGTAGTCCAGGCTAGTCTTGAACTCACTATGCAGGCCAGGATAGCTGCAAACTCATGGCCATCCTCCTGCCTCAGCCTCGCAGGTGCTGGGATTACAGATGTGTGCCACCACACCCAGCACTCTGAGGTCACAGTTCTTGTTGATGTCAAAACTAGGACTCCCAGACTAGTGTTCTTTCTTTTATCTGATAAAAAGTGACAGTTTCTTTATAGATGAACCTGGGTAAGTGTTTCTAAGCACTCAATTTGGAGCTGGGAATTTGAAGACAAAGCTGGAATAAAAGAAGATACCAAAAATAGTATCTAAAAATTACTTAAAAAAACAAAAATAAAACAAAACAAAACAAAAAACAGAATGCAAAGGATTTATATTCAGCCCATATTTCCTATCCCTATATAAAAACAAATAGGGAAATAGTAGCAGTTGGGAATTTTCGTGATAAAAACAGGGCTATAAACTAGTACTAGCCAGGAGCACTGGAGTAATAATAATCTGCCTTTTTTCTTTCAAAAATAGGCAGAAGCAAAAGATGATGGACCACCTGCCACCCCTGAGGCTGGTCACAAGCCCAGGAAGTTCCAGCATGCCCCTCTGCTCTCCACCTGCTCTGGATGACGCTGGCTTTCAGGCAACATCAGAACAGATCTGGAATCAGACTTCTAGAACTGTTCAGATCATCCCAGGAACTGTCTGGGATTCCCAGAGCCAACGTGTCTCCAACAGCTATGAGCAATCCCTTGCTCCCTAAAGCCCTAGCTCTGTTAGACCAAAAAGTTATTTTCCCAGCAGAGGCTGTCTGATGTGGTGCTGCTGTCCAATTCTTTAGTCTGATTTACTTTTGATAAGCTCTAAACTACAATGGGAAGTCATTAACAAACATTTAGAATCATAACACTATGAACTCTTAGAGTTGGAAATTCAAAACCCTTCTCCTTACAAATAAAAATAAGATCCTGGAAAGCTAAACTGGTTCCTCATAGTCATCCAATTCATTAGAACTTGAGGCCTTTGCCTACATTCTTCCCAGAGTGTTATCTCTTTTCCTGTTGAAATTCATGGCAAATCAGGGTCTCTAGAAAATCATTGTTCTTTAAGGCTATTCTCCCACCTTGTAGTGACTAAAAATAGTTAATTCTCCCTGAGAGGTCTGCTTCACAGACCAGGCACAGATGATCACTAGGTTCGTGCCTCAATCCTGATCATGCATCCAGATTTATTTCCAATCAGTCAAATCATTTTCCATACACTTTCCCACAACACTAGGAAAAAAATAGCCATACTGTACTTCACATGGAAGCCTAATTTAAACCAACTGTTCCATCACTGTGTGTGAGTCCCCAGGGCCTCTTGTCGTGGAGATTATGTAAACACTGTTATCGTAAACACATGCACACACATACCCACCCCACATCTGCTTATAAACTTCTGGGATAATTCTTATTGTGACCTAATGTTGTCATAATTTTATAGGCATTAAGTAGTGAGAATGTCATCAATTAGACAAAGTAAGTGAAAAATGAGATGAAAAAGATCCAGTGAAAAATGTCAAAATGTTGCCCAAAGCATAAATGGTGGACATATTTACTAAGTGGAAAATGAGGTGTGTTGCCAATTCAGAAGGAATTTCAGGACACTGACGTCACAAAGAAAAACAAAAATTGTGTAAAGTACTGTTATGGTTTAGATTTAAAATGTCCCCCAAAAGTCCCATGTATTTAGAGGTAGAGCTTTTGGAAGGTGATTGGATAATAGGGGTACGATACTCATCAGTGGATTAATCCATTGCTGAGTTAGTAGCTGAATGTGCTGTTAGAGGGTGGGGCCTAATTGGAGGCAAGTCACTGGTGGCATAACCTGGAAGGATGTATTCTTGTCCTCAGTTCCTCCTTTCTTTCTTTGCTTCTTGGCTGCCATGGGTTGAGCAATTTTCTTCCATCATGCACTTCCCCACCACACTGTTTCTGCCTTGAAGCTAGCCAGCCATGGACTAATCCTCTGAAACATGAGCTAAAATAAATATCTTTTCCTTCAAGTGTGTGATATTTTGACCCAGTGTTAGGAAAGTGACTAATACAGAAAACTGGCACGGAGAGCACGTTGTTGCTATGACTATACCTGACCACGTGGTTTAGAAGCCTTTAGAACTTCTTCGTGAGAGGAGTCTGGAAAAGTTTGAAGGAGTGTGTTAGAGAAACCCTAGATTGCTATAAGAAGAGCTTGATGGATAATTATGGTTGGAGCTCAGAAGACCAGGATGCTGATAGGAATGCAAATGGTAGAGGACAATCTCTTGAGGTTTCAAATGGGAAGAGTAAGGACTCTATTAAAAACTGGACTAAAGGCCATGGTTTATTTTGGAAAATAATCTGTCTATGTTTTGTTCATATCCTAAGACTTTGAGTGAGGCTGAATTTAAAGGTAGTGGACTAACTGACCTGGTGGAGGAAATTTCAAGGCAGCCCAGTGTTCAGTCCATGCATGGGTATGGGTAGCTGCTTTTAGCCAGAACTATAGTAAGAAGTAGGAACAAAAAGTAGAGCTAAAAGATTTTTAAAAATTTGCATTTTCATCAAAAAAGAAGTGCAAAAAAAAAAAAAAAAAGAAAAGAAGTGCCTGCACAATTGGAGCCATGGAGAACATTGTTGCTGAAAAGATTAACATTAAAATGAAGCCAAGTACTTGGCATCAGGATACTAGGAAAGATGTATTGAAAGCATCTCAAGAATTGGCCAAACCTTACCCTCCATAGGTTCAAGGATATGAAAGGATAAACTTTCTGGAAAGAGTTTGCTTTGGGAAGAGAGCCCTGTTTATTCAGGGATGCCTAGGGAAGTGTTTCCCTGAGTTCAGCCATCCAGGCACTCAGAAGCCACTGCAGCCATGGTCCAAGGGTGCCAAGCTACTGCTTGAGCTGGTGCCAGATCTTAGCATCATCCATGGGGTGCTGATTTTTCAGGCATGGAGAATGTAAGAGTTATGAGGTCACAGAGGGTTTTACTTAGATTTCAGAAGAAGGCCTGGGAGGCCAGGCAAAAATGTGTGGCAGGGTCACAGTCCCTGACAGGAGCCTCTAAGAGGGTGTGAGAGTGAAGCCAAAGGTGCAGCGGAAACCCAAGGAAATTGGAAATGCCAGAAATGCTGAATGCCTGCCGAGGAAAACCACAGGCAGGGAGCAGAGCCAGCCCAAGAAGGAGGCCACATGGAGTGCAACTATCAAGGCCTTGGGAAGGGGGGCTGCCCAAGACCTTTGATGTTCATATCTCACCACAATCTATCCTAGGTGTTGAACATGGAGCTAAAGGATTTAGGGTTTTGGGTTTTGTTTTAGTTTTGTTTAAATATATTCCTACTTCCCTATTTCCTCCTTTTGGAATGGAAATGTTTTCCCTGTGGCATTGTATGCTGAAAGTATTTAAATTAAAAAACATTTATAGAGGCTCACTGCTAATAGTTTGCTTTGAGTTTCAGAAGAGATTTTGGACATGAACTTTTCAGCAATGCTGAAACTGTTAAGAGTAGCAACTCTTAGTGATTAACTAAATCCATTTTGCATAAGGAAATGGACATGAGCCCTTTGGAGGCCAGAGGTGAGCGTTATGGTTTAGATCTAAAATGTTCTCCCAAAGTCTCATGTATTCAGAGGTAGGGCTTTTGGAAGATAATTGGATCATACGGTGCTATACTCTTCAGTGGATTAACAGGTTCTCACGAGCTTGAACCACTAATGGTAGTATATGCATGACTGTCCCATTGGGTAGCTGTACAAATGGATTTAATAAATTTTATCAGTCTTTTTACTAATAAAATTAATAAAAAGCTGCCTGATAGGAGAGTCACGTATGTACCACCAGTGGTTCAAGTCTCTGGTAGCAAGACATATGAATTATGGCCCCATAATGAACGTGTTAATACATTGATGAGTTCATGGGTGAATGTGCTGTTAGGAAGTGGGGTCTAGTTGGAGATGGGTCACTGGGGGTGTGACGTGGAAGGATGTATTTTTTGTCATAAGTGTTTTCCTTTTCTCTCTGCTTCTTGGCTGCAATGGATTGAGCAATTTTCCTTCACCATGGCCTTCCACCATGCCATTTCTGCCTTGTAACCAACCAACCATGGACTAATCCTCTGAAACAAGAGTCAAAATAAACATCTCCTCTTTTAAGTGGTAGGTATGGGGTATTTTGTCCCAATGAAGGAAGAGTAACTAATGTAAGTATTATGGCTCTAACATAGGGAATGCCCCCAGACCAGAAATATATTAACTGTGGCAGATTGTTAACTGTAGATTATTTTGCCTAATTTCAGTGGTCAGCACAAAACAAAGACAGAATCAGGCTCCTAGCCTAACTCTTTAAGAGCTTCCCTCTCAAATCTGGTTTATCCTAGTGATCCTAACTCTTGGACCACGCCCATGAAGCCTCCATAATTGTCCTCCAAATATACTTTTTCTTTTGCCCTTTTCAGTACTCTTAGACCTAGCCAAACTGAACATCTTTCTCTCTCTCTTCTCATACCAATTATCTGTTTTATTCTCATACCAAATATCTTATTGGTATACCTTTAGCTAAATTGGGGGGGGAATATTCTTTCATTATTTAAAGTGACTTTTTCCTGGTCCACTATGCTTTGTCTGTGTTCTCTGTAAAGCCAAATCATTGTCTTGGCCCAACAAGTCCCTGTTCATTCTCCAACCCTGCTTATCTCTCCCCAACACCATTAATTTTACAGAGGTAGACCAGGCTTCTTCTTGTCCCAGGCTTCTTCTTGTTCTGTTGCTTCTTCTATGGGAGCCCCCCTCCCCATACCCAGCTAGTTATTAAGCTCATGCCCACTCATCCTTAAAGCAGAATTACCATTAGACTCGCGATTAGGGTCCCATTGTTGGGCCCAATGCCTCAGAAGAGCCCTTGCTGACCCTCCCCCAGCTGTTCTCCTCTCCACAATGAGAAGCCTATGGGGAGAGGGCACATGATTGCCCAGATTGTGCTGGCAATCCCTTACAGATTATTCATCCCTTATAGAACCAGGCCTTCCAAGTCACCTGATCAAATAGCCCCAAGCCCTCTTTCAAGCCTGCAAGGGCCTATTTGGATCTGTCTTGTGGGTAGATCATAGTCTATGGAGGGGCTGGGGATTTAGCTTAGTGGTGGTACACCTGCCTCACAAGAGCAAGATCCTGAGTTTGATCCCTGGTACTGGGGGGGGGTAGTCTATGTATAGCTGTGGTGTATGGAAAGAGTTTGAAATTGAGATATGAGCTACCCACATAGTGTCACACAGGGTAGGATGGGAAGACATACAGGGCAGGCCAATAGGCTGGTGCCTGCTTTGTATTTGTGACCTGGCCCCCACAATTAAGAAGTAAGGCTGCTTTTTGGAACCTGATGAAAACATCACTTTCTCAAGGAGAACTTCCTTGACTCCCTCCTGGACTACACCCACATACTGTGCATGCTGTGGTGCCCTGACTTCAGTGCACATTTGGTGTTGTGTTCCCAAAAAGGCATTCACTGGGCTTGCTGTTTCACAGGCAAGTAGTAGTGTTAGGGACCAGCCAAGATCTAACCACTGTAAGTCTTAATGAGATTCAGCAAATGGGCAAATGAATGAATGAATGATGCTTACTTTCTCTAGGAAGTTCTTTTGATAGTTTACCTGGCACCTTACATTCAATTTCTTCCTATTTCTCTTTGACTTAAAGACTCTGAGTCCAAAGTTATGTCTGTACTTGGATTCTTACCATGGCATTGGTGTGCAGCTGGCCTATTTTTGTGTGTCTGACTCTTTCACATGGGTCTGTTCTGTCTCCCCCAATAACTGCCTAAGTTCTCAAGGATAGAGATCATCTTTCCCACATTCCAGTATGGGGATGCTCAGTGCCTCTGGCCAACGGGCAGGCCATCTAGAGTCCCAGGAGGCTGTGGGCAGGGAGGATTCTCAGCCTTCAAGTACTTAAGAATTATATTTGGGAAAGAGTCTGAACATTTCCTAATCCGATTCCCAGGTCCAGAAAAAGGAGACACATGACTTCCTGGCAAAAGTTTTTAGAAAAGGCTGAGCACAAATTTTCATAGAGAGATGATTCTTCCTAATGGATATCTGATGATGCTAACTGGAAAGATTGAGCTATAATGGTGAAATCTCTAGAATACAATAAAGGTACAGACAAAGCTTCTCTCAAGTAGCTTACCTGCAGTGTATATCCATACCTGCCCTCCACGGACTAAGACAACCCTTGGCATGCACACAAATTCAATACACATGCATCCCTGAGTAGTGCTCCTGAAATGTGAAACACTCACATTACAATCATTGGTTGCGGTGTGTTTGTTAAAATGTAGATCCTAAGGCCTTACTCAGATCTAGAAATTGGATTCCCGAGGGTCCAGAAATCTGCACTTTTAGATAAGATCTCTGCTGATTCTTAAATGTATTAAAGTTTGAGAAACAGCCCAGGGGCTCAGTGTCCTTTCTCTGTACCTTGGGGCCTCCAGTCAGAGCTCAAGCATCACTTCTGTAGTACCAGTCCAGTAGTGTAAATCAGCTATTGTGGCTTTATTGTGCCCACTGTACCTGACTCTGAAACTGTAACCCATTTGGAACTAGTAAAGGAAGGAGAGGGAGGCAGAGTGGTGCAGTGGCAAAGAATATGGACATTGGAATTGGGTAGAATTGCACTTGACTCCAAGTTCTACTGTTTCCTTGTGAATGTTCCTAAAGCAAGCCATCTAGTGATGCTGAGCTTCAATTCTCTTTTCAGGAAAATGGGAATAATAGCCACTTCAAAAAATTATTATAAGGGTGAAACCAGAGATTATATCTAATGATCTTAACACAATGCTTACTGTGTAAAGGTTCAATGAATATTTACTACACTACTACTAGTCTTGTTACCTGAGTGGTAGAGCTGCTGAGTTCTGATAACAGAACACAGAAACCCAGAAGAGAGCAATCTCAAAGTCTTACTTCCGAATCAGGACAAGGCCAGAAGAGAACCTGTAGTACCATGAGGACCATCCTTTCCTAACACAAGGATAACCCATATGGTACATCTTCTCTGAAGGCTTCCCTAAGTCCTCATTAGTAATAAAATGTCATTTAAAAATGTAATTGCTATCTATCTATCCATCTATCTACGAGGTTTGATTGGAAAATATAGTGAATGTTTAAATTTTTTAAAAAATTGTTACAGTAAAAGACACATTGCCATTAATCCTTCTCAAAATACCCCCCTCACTTTCTTTTTTTGAAAATTTTAAATTAATTTTATTGGTACATTTTAGGTATACAATATAATGACATTCATCATTGGA